>JAOQMQ010000002.1:15538075-15587359 GCA_027563845.1 Erythroxylum subrotundum | reverse complement strand
AATATACTTTAAAATAAATATTAATTTATAAATAAAAAGTTAAAATTTACATTATTTATTTTAATAAAATAAAATAATTTTATTAATAAATATGATATAAGATATTAAAATAAATATATTTAATTAAAAATAATTTATTTTAAATTTTTATATAATATGTAATTATTAACTAAATTGACATTAATACTCAAAAAATTATTTTTATTTGAAAAAATAAAAACTAAAAATAAAAAAATTCAAGGTATCGACAAAAAAAATAGAACTAAAACTGCCAAATTACAGGATATTTTGTTCAAAAATAGGCTAATTAATCTCAAACATATATTTGTTGGTGGATTCACTTGTTGTATACTCAATTGAATAATTCAGTTAAAAATAAAAGTTTAAAACAGCAAAAAAAATATAAAAAAAACTAATTAGTTAAATAAGGGATTAGATTTTCTATTTCAATTAAGGGGTTAAAAAAAAAAGAAAATCAAAGCGCATATGGGTCAATCTTTTCCTTTCAATTTTCCTATATTTAAAAAAAGTGTGGGAGGACATTGCAGACGTCCGGGACGTACACGACTTCTTTCTAACACGAGAAGACCACGTTGTTGTTCTAAAAAAAGTCCAGTTGCAGAATGGTTACCACATCCTTGGGACAAGGAATTGTGACATGATTAAGCGACCTTTGGCTAGCCTCAGCCAGAAGGCTCTAGATGAATTCCGATTGGAAGAAAGACAGGGTTAGAAGCAGACAGGCAAGAGCAGGTCATTTCCAAATTAAAAGAAGCAGGATTATAACATGCTCCAACCGGTCAAATGATAGTTTATTTTGTTCAAAAATAGGGTAATTAATCTCAAGAACTTAACCGCGGAAAGAGAATAGAACTATGAAGTGGTTCGCTTATTGTATTAACTTCACTGCATAGAAAATAGAAATCACTGTCACAATGTCAATGATTATCCCTTACTTTTCTGTGGGCTCTATTTCTTATTTATTTATTCTTTGTTGATCATGCCATCATGTCTGCTCTCCCAAGGCTGCCTCTCTAGTTTTCTTGAGTTTTCAGAGCAAAAAGATTCCGCCCTTTTCGTTTCTTGCTTTCTCCTTCACTAACCCAGTTAATCAAATTCTCCAAATTCAGACCTCGTGCAATGTCCAGTTCTGCTCAATGATTTGAAAGCGTTGATCGGAACAAACTCAGATGCTAAAATTGAATTCTGGCTTATGTATGTGGGATTTATGTGGCTTAAAGTGTTCTTGAAATTTCTTGATAGATTTGTTCGACGATTTCCATCAATAAAGCATTTCCCTGGCGAACCCAAGTTGTGCAAAAGTCAAAATTTTTGCATAATTTCCTGAATTATTGACGCCCTCTTGCTTAAAAGCTTCTCCCTTTCCGTTTATTTCCTCTTCTTTAAGCATGATTGTTGCTAGTTTCGGACTGCAAATTTTATCCTGTGGAGGTTAGTTTGGAGCATAAACTTCAATCCACTACTGCGTGAGATTTGCAGAGCTCTGTGAAGCTTTAAAGAGGTAATTTCTAGGATTTCAATTATTGGAATATATAAATGGATTCATTCCATGGAAGTATATCATCAGCAGGGGAAAATGCACTAGCTGCAATATTACCTCTGTTGAAACTTATCACCCTTACTCTATTTGGTTTGGTTCTCGCTCACTCAAAGATCCAACTTGTCCCTAAATCTACTTACAAAATACTAAGTAAGCTAGTCTTTGTTCTATTCTTACCTTGTTTGATATTCACCAACCTTGGTCCCTCTATTACTCTCCATAAAATCATTCACTGGTGGTTTATTCCTGTTAATGTTATCATTAGTACTGCCATAGGGTGTTTCTTGGGGTGGTTGGTGGCCTTGTTATGCCGGCCGCCGAAACAATTCTTTCGGTTCACAATCATAGTCACTGCATTTGGAAACACCGGTAATATTCCGTTGGCAGTGGTCGAAACAGTGTGTCACAGTTCTGAAAAAGCTTTTGGTTCTGATTGTCTATCAAAGGGTGTTGCTTATGTGTCCTTTTCACAGTGGGTTTCTGTTATTCTTGCTTACACTCTTGTTTACCATATGATGGAGCCTCCACTGGAGTACTATGAGATTGTTGATGAAGGAGGTGAAATTGAGGAAGTACCCCTTGATATCAGTAGGCCACTCCTAGTTGAAGCTGAGTGGCCAGGAGTGGAAGACCAGGAAACAGAACATAGCAAGACACCCTTCATTGCAAGGCTCTTCAATAGTCTATCGGGAATGTCACCTTCCACTGTTCCTGATATTGGAGGGATAGAGGAGGGAGCAGATGAGGGAATAGAGGAGGAAGGTCAAAGCAGTCCCAAGTCCTTAAGGTGCTTGGCAGAGCCTAGGATGGTTAGAAAGATTCGAGTTGTGGCGGAGAGAACACCAATTAATCACATTCTTCAGCCCCCAACAATTGCATCTTTATTGACTATTATAATAGGATTAGTTCCTGTTCTCAAGAAAATTGTTTATAGTAGCAGTGGACCCCTTGAATTCATCACAGACAGTTTACAAATAATATCTGAGGCAACAGTGCCTTCAGTTATGCTGATCCTCGGAGGAATGCTTGCCGAGGGTCCAAAGGAATCAAGCCTTGGTCTTCGAACCACTATTGGGATCATCATCGCAAGGCTTTTGGTGCTTCCTGCAATTGGAATTGGGGTCATCTTTTTGGCGGATAAGTGGCATCTTTTGATCTCTGGAGATCTAATGTACCGTTTTGTGCTTTTGCTGCAATTCACCACACCAAGTGCCATCTTGTTGGGAGCTATTGCAAGCTTGAGAGGGTATGCAGTTAGAGAGGCTTCAGCACTCCTCTTCTGGCAGCACGTGTGTGCTGTGGCCTCCTTCACACTCTATATTATTGTGTACATGGAGATTCTGCTCTCATACATCTAATTTGCTCTCTCAAGCTTCCTGCTTAGAGGTCCTTCAATTAAAGGGAAAAAAATAAAACATCAATCTTAGTAGGAATTCCAATTTCTTGTTTAAGATGTTGTCTCCAGTAGTCTAGGTATGTTGCTTTGTGTAATTCAAAGATTTTCTGATGTTAATCAGTTGAAATACACAAATGACAGAACTTGTACTTTGCAGGATCATAAACATAAAATTATTTTTGTTAGGATTGTTTCAAGCAGTCAATCAGTGTACATCGGCATATGTCTAAGATGAACATTCAAATCCTCCTAGAGAAACAATAATTGATCACAGGAAGATGTAATTATTGCTGACCTCATCTAAAGCATCTAGTAAGATGCATATTCCAGACAAGGTCTATCAACAATGAGGAGAGAAGAAACACACTTTGTGTGTGCCGATGAAATTACCAATTGATTTGTTCTCTATTTGTCATTAACATTCCCATTATCTGCAAGTCTTTAGGTGTGGCTTTACTTGAATTAGACATTTTTAGATTTGAATGTTCACTTAAACTTTGACAAACACCTAACTGCACTAACTTTATTTATAAAGTCGAACTTGTAGTCGCTGCCTTTCAAATCCACTCCGAATAAAATTTTGAGCGTGTAATAACTCAAAATCAAGCGACAAATTTGACCTAAAAGATCAGTATGGCGCTCTTATTTCAAAGAGAGTCCTGCTTCTTTGCACAAAGTATAGCAAATCTTATGACTGGAACCCATAATCTTAGGTCAAGGAACATGCTGGAAACCTGGAACCCATAATATTGGTTCAAGGAGAATGTTGAACTTCCCTTATTTTTGCTCATCAATTCTTGTGGAAGAAAACACAAACACCTTTAACTAGTGGCATAAATTTCAATTTAGAACATCTTATTAGAGAACCAACTAAGGGTTAGATCTCCAATATGTTATTTGCGGATCTTTGTCTACTTGCCTTCTACTTCTCCTGTTGCAGATAGATCTCTTGCACTCTTAGAATTACTTCTTTAAGAATAAAAAACTAATCTGCACTTTAAGGAGTGGCCCAAGACATGAGATCATACGATTATTCTTATGATCATCACAAAATTTACCTGCATTAGTAATTTGTTGTCCCTACAATTTTGACTTGGTTGAGGGTACCAACACGAGTAAATGAAGTGTGCAGGTTGGCCCTGTGAGACATTGTTAAAGAGAAACAAGGCATCTGATGTATGTCAACGCAATTATCATAATAATGGTTCTCGGACATTCGATTGCGATGAGTAACTACTGGTCATATAAAATTTCAAGGTATCGCAAAAACTTTACGAGAAGTCTTCGATCTTTATTCAAATGTTTTTTATTGTAGTTGAACTCTTGGTACTCTAAATAAATCATTGTCAGAAAGAGAACTTGATAGGAGAATATAAGTTTAATTAGTAAAATTATACTTAATTATACTCAATTTGATTATTTTAATTGATTAAAAAATGATTGGAATATTTACTTTGGAAAATAATGAAATTTTCATAAAGAAAGAGTTTAGGTAGAGAATACATACGTATTTACAGTTACAAAAAATGACCTTCAAAATTTAAGTACATGGAACTTATTAATGAGCTTAAATAAACCATACATGAAACATATTTAATTATATATCCAATATATGAACATAATTAAACACTTAATAATGAACTTGAACACTCATGAATTTAGTCTTTTAATCTAGATATAGTTTTAAGTTAACTTTTAACACTTCTCTTTAATTTAAAACTTTCTGTCGTACTCTAAGTCATGTTCTGAAGTGCTGAAGAACTTTAAATTTGAGTGATTTAATAAGAATATATATAACTTGATCATTAATCTTGACATGCTTGAGCTTCACTTCATTCTTTGTAATACATTCTCTAATAAAATAATACTTCGTATCTATATGTTTACTCCGATCATGAAAAATTGGGTTCTTGGCCAATGGTTGTGTAGACTTGTTATTAATGCATATTTCATTTGCTTCTTTTTGTAGCAAGTGAAATTCTTTAATAGCTTTCTAAGCCAAATAACATGACAAGCGCATAGAGTTGTAGCCACATATTCATATTCACAACTTGACAAAGTCACAATAAGTTATTTCTTTGAACTCCATGTAATAGCACAATTTACCATATAAAAAATACGAAACCAATTGTGCTTTTTCTATCAACATCTCCTATAAAATCATTATCACAAAATCCAACGTGATTGAAATGAACAGATGATGTATAGAGCAACCCATAATCAATAGTACCTTTGATATTGGAGAATTCTCTTAGTTGCTTTCATATTAGTACAAGTAGGTGCTTATATGAAAGGGCTTATCACCCCAACTATAAAGAGAATATTTGGTCTTGTACACGTCAAATATCTCAAACATCCAACAAGGCATTTGAATATAGTGGAATCTTCCTTATCTCCATCATCAAACTTTGTCAATTTGACTCTAGATTCCCTAGTTGTATTCACTGGATTGTAATCAAGCATTTTAAACTTCTTCAATATTTCTTTTGCATATCCTTCTTGTGAAAATAAAAATTCCATTTTTCATTTGCTTCACCTCCAAGCCTAAATAGTGTGACATTATTCTTATGTCCATCATCTCAAACTCCATTAACATGGTTTGCCTGAACTTTTAAAACAATCTTGGATTATTGTTAGTGAAAAATAAGATCATCCATATAAAGAAAAATGAGTACAATATCTCCATTTCCATATGATTTAATGAAAAGAGCATATTCATGAGAGCAACGAACAAATCCATCATTTTGGAAGTACTTATTGATGTGAGTATTCCATGCCCTTGGTGCTTGCTTTAATCTATATAATGTATTTTTCTTCATGAACCTTAGCTATAAAGCTACTTGATTGTTCAATAGAAAACCTTTCCTAAAGATTGCTATTTAGAAAAGTTGGCATTACATCAAATTGATAGATTTTACACTTCATTTGAGCTGCCAAAGAGGTTGGTAAATGAATTGTCTCCATACGAGCAATAGATGCAAACGCTTCATCATAATCTACTCTATGCTTTGCTTGTAGCCTTTAGCAACGAGCCTTACTTTATATTTCTCTACATCTCCATTTGCATTCTTTTTTATCTTATAAATCCATTTGACTCCAATAGCTTTATGACCCTTGGGAAGAGTTGATAATTCCCAAGTGTAGTTTTTCTATATTTCCTTGATTTCCTCCTTTATGGCTTGTCTCCATCCTTTATCCTTCGCGGCCGCCCTAAAATTTAAAGGCTCGTTATCCATAAGAAAAAATAAATTACTCATATCAAAATCAATGATTTCTTATGTCTTTTCATAAATATTATAAACACTCTCTATTTTTTATGCCTCATCACTTGAACTTTCTCTATGCATTGATGAAGAAGGAGAATGAGGTTTATTAGCAGAAGAAGGTGGAGCTGTTTCTTGAACATTTATTGTGGTTTCTTGCTTCTCATCTTCAAAGTATGGGGAAAGAATTATAGGTGTTTTTTTTTTGTGTGTCTCCCAATCCCATGTTGCTTCTTCATCAAATTCAACATCTCTGCTCACAACAGTCCTTTCATTGCTTAGGTTGTACAATCAGTAGCCTTTGGAATTATATTCATAGCTAATGAATACATACTTAACACAAAGATCGTCTAGGTTGGATAAATTCACAGATAAGTAATACTGGGCTTCAATCCATTTTATGCCTATTGTGGTATTTGAGTTTTGACATTTTTCTTGGGAGATCAGTTTGACAAATAGATTGCACGAGAAACAACTTATGCTCAAAATTATTTAGGAATATTTTTTGCCTTCAAAATAGATCGATCCATATTAATAATAGTTTTATTCTTGCTCTCAGCTACTCTATTTTATTGGGGCAATTATGAGACAGTTAGAGGATGATGAATTTCATATAACTGACAGAAATCATTAAACTCCTTGGATGTGAACTCGCCTCCTCTATCAGAACTTAATGCTTTAATTGCATAGTGATTTTGTTTTTCTATAAATGCCTTGAACTTATTAAATACTCCAAATGCTTTTGATATGTGTTTCAAAAAAATAAACCTAAGTCTTTCTATTGTAATCATCAATAAAAGGTAAGAAGTATCCATTTTTACTCATCAATAATGGCTTGATTGGTCCACACACATCGGTATGAAAAAGATGAAACAGTTTAGATTCTTTTGTCATAGTTTTTTTTAGAAAAATCCTTCTTGAATTCTTTCCAAGTAGACATGCTTCACACAAATGATGTGGGTGTTTGATGGAAGACATTCCTCTCACCATGTATTTATCTCCTAAAGATTTGAGTATGTCAAAATTCATATGTCTGAATCTCATATAACAACGACATACTTCATCTCTCACATCCACACTTAAACACGTTGCTTCAATTATTTTGTTATTCAATATGAAAATTCTATTCTTCAACATAAATACCTTAGCAATCAACTGGGCATGTTGATCTTTAAGCTAAAGACAACAATCCTTTATGTGGATTTCATATCCCTTATCAAGAAGTTGCCTTAAACTTAAAAATATTGCTTTTCAATATGGGCATATAGTAGACATCGGTGATAAGTTTGTAGCTTTCATCTCTTGAAGAAATTAGAATTGTACCTTTCCCACAAATTTGGATCTTTGAAGAATCTTTAAAAGAAACATTGCCTTCCACCCTTTCATCAAGCTCCATAAAATTGTCTTTATCTCCACACTTGTGATTGTTTGCTCTATTATCTAAGAACCATGACCTTTCATCCTTTCTCGCATCATCTTTGAGTGTTAACAACAAAGTGGGCTCTTCAACTCCTTGCATTTCATTAACATATTGATTTTCTCCTTATTATATTTAGGTGCAATGTAACATTCCCTATAATAATGCCCAAATTTATGAAAATTGTTGCACTCAACATTAGAATTATCATACCTCCTCTCATTCTGTCTAGGACTGTAACCTCTATTTCCCGCTTGATTTTCCTTGCCCCCTATATAAGTGATTATTCTTATCTTCATTGTTAACGTTGTTATAATATCTTTTACCTCTTCCTCCTCTACCTTAACCTCAGCCATGTCCTTGACCACGTCCTCGTCCTCTTATTTTTTGACTACTTTCTCCATCATCATCTTTTAACAAAACATTTGTTTTAAGTGATTGCTCTAAAGGTTCATTCTACCTCCTCTTGATATTTTCTTTATCAACCACATAATCAAACTTTGGGGGTCAGGGAACGAAGAATATTTCCTACCGCTTGAACATCTTCAACCTTATCTCCATACATCTTCATTTGATTCACACTTCACATGTGAACAGTAATTTGAGATTTATTCGAATTCCCTCATGCATAAAGATTCAAAATTACCCTGTAATGATTGGAGTCGAACTCAACTATGTACTTGACCACGTCCTCGTCCTCTTCTTCTTTGACTACTTTCTCCATCATCATCTTTTAACAAAACATTTGTTTTAAGTGATTACTATAAAGGTTCATTTTACCTCCTCTTGATATTTTCTTTATCAACCACATAATCAAACTTTGGGGGTCAGGGAACGAAGAATCTTTTCTACCACTCAAACATCTTTAACCTTATCTCCATACATCTTCATTTGATTCACACTTCACATATGAACAGTAATTTGAGATTGATTTGAATTCCCTCATGCATAAAAATTCAAAATTACCTTGTAATGATTAGAGCCGAACTTGTTCCACCATGTCAATTCCTTGAAAGGGATTTTACAAAATCTGCCATGCTTCCTTTACAGCCACTTTCTCAAACATTGAATCACTTAAACATTGATGGATCGAAGTGACAGCTTGTTAATCCTTTTTCTTTATCTTTGCCAAAATAGCCTTCTCATTTTGAGATAGGCTGACTTCACTTTAAGGTTTAATAAACCTTTCTCTGTAATCTCCCAAACATCTTGTGAGCTAAGCACTACTTTCATTTGTGGAATCCAAATTTTATAATTTTCTTTTATAAAGGGCGGATATTGAAATAAGTATACTCCATTACTATTTGCCAATTCTTAAATATAACTAAGGTATGAGACCACTTTATTAAGAGGAGAGGGTTATTTAGGAGAAAGAAGTTATATTTCACTTGATTGATTTTAACTCATGTACAAAGAGTTATTTATATGTACAAAAAACAACCTTTAAAATCTAAATATATGAACCAATTAAGAAACCCAAATAAACTATACATGAACTATATTTAATTATATAACCAATACATAAACATAATTAAATACCTAACATTGAACTTAAGTACCCATGTTTCTAGGCTTTTAATATAGACATAGTTTTAAATCAACTTTTAACAATCTACGTTAAGATTGAGCTCACCAAATTGCTGAAGTATTAATTGTCGTCATCTGTAGGAATATATAGAGATAACAAATCATGTTGCCAACTTCTAAAGCTGCAAGTAGATAAGGAGAAAGAGTTGACAACCACATAGACATTGCAGGAAAAACCCACTTCACCAATCAAATCACAACATAATATTTGCATAATTGCAATAGCAAGTTCAATTATTTTTTTCAAACATAATGGTAGGGAAGAATGTTGCAGATCCTGGAGAGCACCTTGAAAGTCAGAACACCATTAAATTTATAGGGTAGCTGTAAAAGGATAGCATATTACTTATGTCAAATGAAGATCAGTGGGATCTAAGCTCTGACAACCCCTTTATCTCTATTTGAGTCTCATTTCATAACTGTAGATCAAAAGATCTTATAATGCTTTTTTTTATATTACTTAGATGTAAGACAAAATGATGCAATATTACGGACATAAATTTTATGAAACATAGAAGGAACTTATTCTAATTCAAGAATAAAAAATATCAAATTTAATTTAAAAATTGGAAAAAAAAATTCAAGAAAGATCAAATTTATTGATAAAATAATGAAAATTAAATAGTTTTATCTTCCTACAGTTATTTATAATAAAAAATAACGCCCTAACATGAAGTTTACTTAAAGTACAACTCTGAAATATAAATTTTATTTGAAATAGAACTCCAAAATATAAGGTTTATTCAAAATAGAACTGTGGTGGCCCTGAGTATGAATTATTTGTCATTTTAAATATGGATTTGTGCATTTTGATGCCTTATCAGTCATCTCCACTCACAAAGAACTCAACCTTGAGTTATGATCAAAATATGCAAACTTACAATCAAACAAATAAAGTGAAATATTAGCAACATTGAATGTAGGATTAATGTTACCTATCCATAAATGCAATTGAATGACATACATTATCATTAATCTTTTTTTTATATTTTGAATGGTCCATATTTCCTTACCTTCAGTTCATAATAACCTCCGTATAATTATATTTTTGCTCTAGAGTACTATAACATCATTTCCTACTTCAAACACTTGAGCTCTTTTATATTCTTCGTCATTAGCTTTATACTTTGTATTGACTTTTTCAAGCTTCTATTCCACCTCTTCTTAAACTTCTTGTGATTTTTTGACTAATTTTTATCACTTACATTGAAATTAGGACCTTTGGGCAATTTAACAAAATCAAGAATGTGATTAAAAACCTTAGTACAAACTACAAAAAATAAAGATCAACCAATGAAATGATGAACAACATTATTATAAGCAAATTCAACTTGGGTAATGAGAAAATCCTAATTATTTGGCTTGTCATACTATGTACATCTCACCAAATTACCTAATGTTCTATTCACCACTTCTGCTTACCCATCAATTTGTGGATGAGTAGTGCTACTATATTTAAAATAAAAATCAAACATACCTCATAAAAGTCATTAGAAGTGACTCAAAAAATTATTATCATGATAAGATGTAATAGATTTTGAAACGCCATAAAGTCTCACCACATTTTTAAAAAATAGTTTTACAATTGAAGTAACATCTACCGTCTTCTTTTAAGTAGAAGATGTGTCATCTTTGAAAACTTGTCAACTACAACAAAAAATAATATATTCCTCTTTGCGTTTTTGGAAATCCCAGTACAAAGTCTAAAATCCTCCCAAATAATATTAGGAATAGTTAATAGCATATACAAACTGACATTAGAAGCATGTCTTTGTAATTCTAGCAAGTCTGACATCTTGAAATGATAAAAGTACATCTTTCCTCGATTTAGGCCAAAAATACCTCTTACAAATCTTCTCAAGAGTTTTATCCCTACCAAGATGACCGACTAATCCCTCATCATATAAATCTCTAATCACCTTCTCCTATAGTGACATAATGGAAGGCAAAGTTGATTCCCCTTTAAAAGGAACCCATTATGAACATAATAATGCCCATATGATTTCTTTAGCAAACATATTTGTCACACATCCTTAAAGTTATCATTATCTACATATAATTCTTTTAAATGATCAAACCCATCAATCTGCACACTTAAGTTCTTAATCATAGCCACCCTTCTACTTAGTGCTTTAGCTACTACATTAATTTTTCCTACCTTGTAAACAAGTTTATAAGAAAATTTATCCACAAAGGCTAAAAATCTAGCATACATTTTAGTTCTCAAATGTTTTAGACTTCCAAAATATTTCAAAGATTAACGTTTGATGGAGATAATGAATTCCTTTCTAACCAAACAATGTTCTCATATTTTCAATTCCTTCATCGTAGTATAGAATTCTTTATCATAGGCAACCCAATTTTGTCTAGCATCACTATACTTTTCATTAAAGTAAGTTATTTCCCTTTTTCTTGGGACAAATAGCCTCAATTCCCACTCCATTAGCATCACACTTCACCTAAAATAAATTGTTAAGATTAGGTAAGGTTTAAGGTTAAAAAAGAGTGGTATATAATCTTTTCTTTAATAAGAGCAAAAAAAAATTTCGTTTTCATTTAAAGTACTTAATAATAGGAGCTATAATGCTACTAAAAGTTTATGATAAACCTCTTATAGAACGTTGCTAACCCATGAAAACTTCTCATGTCCCTATCATTCTTAGGTGTAGGCCATTTTCTAATGGCTTTTATTTTATCTTCATCCACCTAACACCATTCTTTTTCTCACAATATACCAATAAAAACAAAACTTTAACCATAAATATGCACTTTTTCAGATTATCATACAATTTTTTATCTCTTAATGCCTCAAACACCCTCTTAGATGTTTAACGTGCTCATAAACAAATTTTTTTATAAATAAGGATTTCATTAAATAAACCATAAAAATTAGTTATGAGAGGTCATAGCACTTGGTTCATGAGGTGTATGAAAGCACTTGTTGCATTGGTCAACATGAATAATATAACTAACCATTAATATAATCGATCCACTATCTTGAATATTGTTCTCTATTCATCCTTAGGCCTTATCCTTATTTGGTAGTAACCACTTCTAAAATTAATTTTGGAGAAAATAACTGCCTCCACTCAATTCCAACCTATTAATTAACCTTGGAATAAGAAACTTATAACTAATAGTAATTTTGTTAATTACTGTATTATAAATATACATCTTTCAACTACCATCTTCATTTTGCATAGGCAAAGTAGGAACAATACATGAGCTCAAGCTCTCCATAATATGACTATTCTTAATTAATTATTTTGCATTCTCCTTTAATATCTCATTTTCTTTTGGACTTATGTGATAGTAAGGTAGGTTAGGTAAACTAACCCTATGAATAAGGTTAATGTGGTGTTAGATATCACATATAGGCGATAATTTAGTAGGTAAATCATCCAAATCCCCAAACTCCTCTAAAATAGGTTTGATTTCCAGGGAAATTTCATCCTTTTTCTCACCTTTTTCCCTTTTACAATCAATAAATGCACCTCCCTCATTTCTTTTATCTCACTCATAATTTTTTCTTTATTATTTTCTACTTGTAATAAAGGCTTTTTACTCTCCCCATAGGTTTCGATTGATATGATTTAGTTTTAACCGTAAGCACACAATATAGCTGTAGTTAGCAATAACGAGTATAGTTGATCCCACGAAAACTAAAATTACTAGTAGTTACCATCTTTTTATTATATTCTTTAACAAATTATGGTACTTATGATTAATCAAATTTAAAATTCAAACAATAAACTAAAATAAATTAACATAATTAACTAACTAAAAATATAATAAACTAAGAAATAATCAACGAAAAGAGCGGTACATTAAGTTTGAATCCCCCTAAGACTGCTCATGAAATTATGATTTCATTTAATCAATTTAATTTGTAGTTCATTAGACCGTGAAAATTTCTTAATTATGTTAATACCTTTATTAAGACTATTAACATCTAATCTTAGGATGATTAATTAAAATCTCTTTCTAATTAAAACTCTTAAAATTGAATTAATCAATTTATAAATTTTCTACCTTTAACCCTAATTTAGAGGATTTATATTGACCTATCTAAGTTTACATGTAACTTCTTTTAATTATGCTAGATCTATTCACGCATTGGATTTCTCAATCTTAATAACATGAAATCACACATGAATCAATATGTTAACAATATTAATTTTAAGAATAATAAAAACATGCAATTGAATCTTATTGAAAATAATAATAATTAAAATAATTACTACAAGGTCTATCATGAGATTCATCTAATCAAAGTACTAACAGAGGTCTAGTTCCTAATCATAGAAGACATAACATCAAAAATAAAGGAAAATTTAGAAAATAAAAAAAGATGAAATCCCTTTTAATCTTCTTGAAAACTATAATAGATCGACAAAATTCCATTTTAAATATGTTTCCTTGCATGTTCTATGTTCTCTTTATCTTCCTAGGTCATCAATTTGTGTTTCATGAGCCTCCCTCCAATTTTCCCCTTAATTTTACTTTTTATAGTTTGAAATTTATGATTTTGGGTGATAATGGGCGTGTAGATTAAAAATCATGCAACCTTAGAATTTGAAATGAATATGGCTTAAAATATTTACACAAATATAAGATACAAGCATGTCCACATGACATAGACGTATCCAAAGATTGTGTAACTCTCTAGAACCATGTAACCATCTTATCTTGTGTGAAATATGTTAATATCGACGTATTAGTATGGACACCGCAACTTTAAATCACCTTAAACTTTTCTCAGTTTGTTCCTTTTACTTCAAATAAGTGAATTATAAGCTACAAGTACAATTAAAAAGAACTAGGTACAAAAAAAACTCTCATATGAACAAACAAAATACACTAAACATGGAACTAAACATATGAACAATTTAGTACTTATTAGATTTTACAGAATTTTCCACCTATAGGTCCTAAGTTATATTTAAATATTTTTCCTACTTGAATGCATTGCTTCAATATTATATTTCCATGATATACTAAAAAATATTTGACATGTATCCATATCAACAGCCTCATAATAATACTCATCACAATATTTGCCAACTAGGAATGGTGCCTTATAAGGTTCATTAAGAAAGATTTCTCCAATTTTTTAGGTCCATCCAATGTTATAAGGTTTAGAATGTGGCTCAATAGTCAACTTCAATTTTTTCATCATTATCTTATTTATAATATTTTTTTGACTACCTCTTTCAATAATTAACTCATATAAACTCCTTTACATTGTACACCTTGTGCAAAAAAAGTGTATGCCTTTGTTAATCATCTTGATCCTTATGGGGTATCATCAGCCTTCTGGTTACTCCCGTAAAAGCATCATCATCATCCTATTCCTATTAATTACAATCATCTTCTTAATGTGCATATATTTCCTCCTCCATCGTCTTCATATTTTTCCATCCTATTTACCACTTTCATCTCTAGGTATTTATGACATTTATGGTCTGGTTCATTTTATTTATAATATTTAGGAGGGGTGGGTTTGACATAAAGGTTGGTAGATCTAGAGGCAGTTGGAGGTGCCTTAATTGAAATTCCACCATTTGTGTTGCCTTTCCCACCACTACCATATATGGGGATGCATTCACCACCTCTTTTTCCATTATTATAGAAATCTTTTCATTTCCATACATCTTAAACTCCTTTGGCTTTTCATTAAGTATAGATTCTGCCTTGATAACCAAATTCTTGGCATTTAAAATTGTTAACACCATCTAAATCTCAATCTTATTTATTATTTTTGGCTTAAATCCTCTTACCTACCTTGAAACTTGTTGGAGTTGGCTTTTAGATAAATGAATGCAAGATGCCACCCTTAAAAACTCTATAACATATTTATGAACACTCATATTTCCTTGATGACAATGCTAGTAAGCATTAAAGATATATTGTTTATAATTTGGTGGTCCCCCTTTATAATTATTTCATCCTCCTCCATGGACCATGATTTCTACCCTCTTATCTCTTAGTCTCCTTCAACTGATCCCACCATTCTTATGCTTCTTTTAATCTTTAAGCCACCAACTTAACTTTTCTCTCCTCAAGAATGTTAGTATATTTAAAGAAGCATTTTACCTCTACTAACCAATCCAAAAATGCCTTTACATATAAATAACCATTAAATGAAAGCCTGTCTACCTTTAGTTTGCACTTATCGAGCAAATTCTATATATAATAAAACTCTAAATACCGCAAGTATACGGATCGTATCTTGTAGTATCAAAAGGCATCATTCCCATAAGTACTATAGACACCTAAATTTGGTTATATCAGCATATATGACCATTGATGGGTCTAGTTACGTTAATTGTAGCGAAAGATGTTTTGATCCTATATTGGTATGAATGATGGACCGGATTGTCTAGGGAAGTATATAGTAATGATAGCAAAATTCTGAGTACTCACAAGGTTAATACACAATTTTAAGGTAACACATATAACCCAAGTGGGAGATTGTAAGGACTTTTTTAATCAAACATATGGGCTTATATATATATAATTGTATATAAAGGCTATCATATAAAGTTGAGCCCAATTAATTAAAGTGGTCTAATATGTTTATGGTATTTTGGGCTGAATGTATTTATTTTAAGTGTGGGCTTTATATGTGTAGAGACCGGGTTTATAATTTCTAGTTTTATGATGGGCCAAACTAGAAATTAGAGAAATTAGATTAGGGTTTTATCCTAATATAATTGGTTATGGTCTCCAAATTAAACGTACGCATAATTCTTTTCTGACATCCGATCATCAGATAGAAAATAGAGAGTTAGGGAAAACTTTGGAAAAAGGCTACATTCTAATTTGGAAGACAAACCACAAGACTCCAGTGCAAATTTCATAATGGATTCAGGTATGCTTCAACTTTTATTTGATTCTTGATGATTTTATATGAACGGATCCTGTTTTTAAAAGGATCAAAACCCAACATTATCCACATTGCCTGGCCTATGAAACATGACGAGTGAAGATAGTCTTACCACGAGTTCAATCAGGTGGACGACATAACAACAGGTAGGGTCATTAGCTGTTGGATTGGAGATCTCAAGGAGGCTAACAATGGAAGGATTTAAAGAATTTAAGGATTAATTAAAAAAGTGGATCCACATTTATAAATAAAATAAAATATTAATATATTTATTTAAAAATGATCTCATCTTGTCACTTCAGCAATGATGTAGCACTATAGGGTCTGTTAAATAAAAAATTATTAAAAATATCATATTAGCGCTGACCTGACATTTAAATGACGACCGTTATTAATTTCATTATGGTAGGGCCGAATTTTAACATTTTTTAAATATTAGGGTCTTAAGTATTCTCTCTAGAATATTAAGTTTAAACTTGTTGATTGGTGTAAAGATTAGGGTCAAAATACCCCTTTGCCTCAAATTTTACAAAGCAAAACAGTGAATGGAGCTTAACTAACAATGTATTCCTATTAAGCGAAACCTTACTAGAAAAATGTCTAGTAAAGTTTAGCAAGCCTTTTTTGACAATTTAAAGTGATTCCTAGCAATTTATCAACAAAAGATACTACATAATAAGGGTATGGAATGTAAAGTTGGGAGAACAATAATCGAAAAGACTATGTTTCCAAAAGCAGGCAAATACACGGACTTGATCTCACCTATGCTTTCCTGTAAATTATATATACATCACTTATATATTCAATCACAGCTAGTAGGTTCTTGCTTTTAGGATTGTCAATGTCCATATTTGGCTTATTGTCTACATCTTCCATTTTGCTATCCTTCTGAGTGAAAATAAACCATCAAATGCCTGGCAAGTCAAACATTTAGCATTAATCTTAGAGGTAGGGGCTAATTAGGGAAGGAAGGAGGGAGCTTTAAAATACCATTCCATGAATCCTTTCCAATAATGCTTCTGAGTTGGACAAATATAGGCACAAAATGGTCACTATTTGCCTTATAGTCTTCAACATTGATTATGGAGCAATCTTTTCATTTATTTATTTCCTTTTAACACATTTATGCATCCACAATTAATCTTAATTTCACAGTTGTAAAAATTTAGTAGATAATCCAATTGATGCAAAGATAAAATCGGATACCACGTGTCAATTATGGAGGAATCATCCTAAGTCTCATCAAAATAAATAAAAGAGTAAACTTCTGGATTAGAAGTTGACCAAAAAATGGATATTCAGGGAGGCTTAGTGAGAGGATTCTCCGGTAACTTTTTGATCAATAAGAATTGAGGGTGACATAGAGGAAGATGAGACAGGAGGGCATACAGGACTATTTTTGCCCTTTTTTGACTGACTTTGCTTGACTTGAGTAGAGAATTATGTACAGTGCTCTTGCTAATGTCATACTCGCAGGTGTAGAGATTTTGAAAGTTCTTGGTTATTTGGGGGACGACATTTGTAAAGTTTTGAGAGTTAAAAGCCTTGCCTTCATTCAGGTAGTGTAGCCAATATATACACAGAGTGTTTGAGCTAGCTAATAAAACAATCACCTAAGAAATCTCCTAGAATATCTTTATCTATATATACACCACTATATAGATATACATTAAGGATACAAACATATACATTGCTTAATACTCCCCCTCAAGTTGGAGCATACAGATTATGGATGCCCAACTTGGAAAGAACTTACATAAACTACTGGGAGCCAAGAGCCTTGGTGAAAATATCAGCAAGTTGGTGAGCGGAAAGAATATATGAAGTGGAGATCACCCCAACTTGAATATTGTCGCGAAGAAAATAACAATCAATCTCAATATCTTTAGTGCAATCATCGAAGATAGGAATGGAGGCAATGTGTAGAGCGACTTTGTTGTCACAGAATAAACGTATGAGCTGTGGGTGTGTAATGCCAAGAAAATGTAGCAAACTCTTAAGCTAAATCAACTCATAAGTAACAGTGGCTATGGAGTGATATTCATCTTCAATAAATGAGTGTGACACAGTGTGTTGCTTCTTGGTCTTCCAAGAGACGGGAGACTGACCAAGCTAGACAAAATAACCAGTAAGAGAACGACAGATCAAAGGGCAACTAGCCTAGTTAGAGTCATAATAACCATACAATTGCAAGTCTGAATCGGCACACAAAAATATACCTTGGCTGGGATTACCCTTCAAATAACAAAGAACACGAAGGGCAGCTTCCCACTTAGATAGGATTTGAGATGATGAATAGAATCAGGATTGTTCCCTGCAATAAGAAGATCGTCATCATATACAAGAACACACAGAGAGCTAGAGTTCTTATGCAAGGTGAAAAGAGACTATTCGGTATAGGATTGACGGAACCCATATGTCTTAACAGTAGTGGTCAACTTGGCAAACTAACAATGGGGCGCTTGCCTGGACGACAACAAACCTTGCCAGGACGGGAGGCTAAAAACCAAGAGGTATGTGCATATATACTTCTTCAGCCAAGTCACCATGTAGAAAAGCATTATTGACATCCATCTGATGCAATTCCTAATATCGAGCAGCAGCAATAGCTAAGACAATATGAACAGTCACCATTTTGGCTATAGGAGCAAAGGTCTTAGTGTAGTTAATACCCTTGATTTGATTATTACCAAAAATAACCAGATGAGCCTTATGCCATTTTATAGTTCCAAAGGAGTGATATTTAATTTTATAGACCCATTTGCATCTAATGGCAATCTTATCAGGAGGCAAATCCTTAACAGTCTATGTGCCACTTTATTCAAGAGCCTTAATTTCCTTGCGCATGTCCTCACGCAAACAGAGTCACAAACGATCTCACGGTATGACCTGTGATCAACCTCTGTTGAAATAGCTATAAGAAAGGTGCGATGTGGAGCAAAAATATTATTATAATTTACATAACACGCAAGATGATAAAAGATACCTGAGGACACTAACGGAGAGGTAGAGACGGAGGGTCGATGCATACTACATTAGTGTGAACATAATCACGCAAGCGCACCGAAGGTTTTTTCTGTCGAAGTCCATGACCATATAACTCAAGCGAAGTTGTAGTAACAGGTGAGTCACCACTAGGAGAAGAAACCGAAGTTGATGAGGTGACATTAGGAGAAGAGGTAGCGGAATCAACAAGCGAAGTATTTGATGGAGCAACAGAAGGGCTGTCAACGTGCAAAGCGGACTAAGTGGGTTGGGAGGGTACAAAATCACCTACAACAACACCTTCATCCAATTTATCATCCAAAGTACGATGTATGAACTCAAGTGGAAGCTCAGAAGATGACAGAAAGGGTGAGGGAGTGGACCTAAGTAGCGCAACTGGGAAACAATTCTCATCAAATCAAATATCCTATAATACAAAGTGACACCCACTCTCAAGATCAAAAACCTTCCAGCCCTTTTGTGAATGAGAATAGCACAAAAATAAGCATTTATGACATCGTGAGCCAAACTTGTCTTTGTGTCGGTCTCAAAAATGCACATAACATAAGTACCCTAAAACACGAAAAAGACTATACGAAGGGGGTTTCCCGTACAACATTTTATAAGGACTCTTTCCATCATTTACCATGGAAGGGGTTCAATTAATCAAGTAGCTAGCTACAAGAACACACTCACCTCAAAACTTAACCAGAAGATGAGCTTGAAAATACAAAGCTCGGGCTACATCTGGAATGTGCCTATGTTTTCTTTTAACCCGCTTATTTTTCTGTGGAGTATCAGTATAAGAAGTTTTAAATATATTTCCATGTTCAGCAAAATAAGACCCAAGAGGTTTAAACTCAGCCCCATTATCACTTTGAACAGTTTTCAATCATGTATGAAATTGAGTCTAAGCCATTGAACAAAAAATTTTAAAAATCTGTGTAACCTCACTTTTTCAGCCATCAAGTAAATCCAAACACCACGAGAATAATCATCCACAATAGTCAAAAAGTAATGTGCATCATAAAAAGAGAGAGTTTTATATGGTCCCCAGACATCGTAATGTACCAATTCAAAAAAGGCAGAAGCCCGACTACTACTAACAGGAAACACATCTCTTGTTTATTTTGCCCACATACAAGCATCACAAAATTTATTATGATCTTGAACATCACCAAAATTAACTAAATTCGGAAGAAGACAAACTATCTTAGAAGAAGGGTGTCCAAGATGCTTGTGCGAAAAATTAGAGGTATCTACTCCAGTCATCCGATATAATTGCACTTGACTTGCACCATTGAAGTAGTAGTCCCTACCACATCCTTCACCCCTCTAATCAGCATCCTTGAAGTGTGGTCCTGTATTATACAAAACTTGTTAGTAATTATGACATAATAATTCAATGCATCAATAAGTTGGCCCATTGAAATCAAATTACAGGTGAGGCGTGACACATAAAGAACATTGTCCAATCAAACATTATCACCCAAAATCATGTCCAACATGAGTAGCATTGTGGTTTCACCATTAGGTAAAATAACTAGCCAAGAAGGCAATCTAGCCAAGCCCATAAGGCACGATTTCGTGCCAGTCATATGAAAAGAGGCCCGCTATATTAAGAAGCCAACCAACGAAGGTCTGCATACCTATTAATTTCTCAAGACCTGGAGCTTGCTTACTTTGATTTATCAAGGTGAGGAAAGCGCTCCACTATTCTTAGGTAAGTATGGGCATCGATAATTGTTGTGCTGTGGCCTCATCACTAATGCTTGCAGCTGTAGCCAAAAAATTCGTAAGCTGGACAGTGTTTGCCACAGCCGATTATAAGCCTATGCCAATATGTCCTCGACCCTGAGCACCACTTCTTCCACCTAAGCCCTTATTGCGTCCACTGTTGAACCACCAATCGAGGTATTTGTCAGTTAATTTGAAGCAATTCATTATGTCCATCCTTTTTAAAATAAGAGCATGTAACCTTCTCCTTATCTGCCCCTTGCACTAAACTGCCACAACCCCTTCCCCCTTGGACAGCAAAGGCAATAACTTCAGCCCTTTCCTCCAGTAATCGACTCAAGTTCTTTTGTCGTTCCTCCTTTATCACCATTTGATAAGCCTTACTAAGTGAAGGAAGTGGATCCATACTTAAGATATTGGTCCTAATACTGCCAAACATTGTTCCATCCAAACCCAACAAAAACTCATGTGTTTTCTCAATTTCCACTTTCTCCAAATATTGCTTGCCCAAGTTACACGAATATCCACCACAAAAGCATTAAGTCATATTACGATAGCCATCATATTCATCCCACAAGGCTTTCATATGACAAAAACAACTAGTCATATTTTACCCTACTTGCTTGCAATTCCCTATAGCTTCTTTTAATTCATGCACACGCATGTCATCTCCAACTTCAAACTAAATTTTAAAATCATCCCATAAATCACATACATTATCCATAT
Organism: Erythroxylum subrotundum; assembly: GCA_027563845.1. Lineage (NCBI taxonomy): Eukaryota > Viridiplantae > Streptophyta > Magnoliopsida > Malpighiales > Erythroxylaceae > Erythroxylum > Erythroxylum subrotundum. Next base: position 15,565,798 of record JAOQMQ010000002.1, on the reverse strand, counting down.
AAGCTATATTAGAACATAAGCCAATATCAATCGAAGTTATAGTCCATCCTACTAACATCTAGTTCACACTAAGCTAATCCTCCAAATCTTCATCATTTTTAGTAGGATGTTTTATCGTGCCATCAAGAAAACCAAGTTTTCGTTTTCCTTGGAAAGCATTTTTCATGATCATAGCCCATTCACGATAATTTGACTCATCTTTGAGAGCGACTCCACAGATATTTAGCCCCAGAATATCTGAGTTATGCGATAAGTAGGGGGATGAGGGATCACGTGTAACACCCCCTATACGGAACCTACAACCATCCACACATAAGACAACCAATTTCCTATACATACATTCACGACATGCATTTCAGTTCAATGCTATATATATACATAATACAAAACTCCCCGCTGTTTAACATTGTCATTTAACGGTAGTAAAACATTTTTACATTTACATGGTAATCCAAAAGAAAACATACAATTTCTTTTAACCATTACATGTACAATCATATTTAACTAAAAATGCATTCCAAAAGTACTTTTTCTTTTATCTGTTGGCCTTAGTCCCTGCAGATGTTCCTTGTAACTCGCTCCTATAACTTGAACTTACACGGATTAACACCCGTGCTAAGCTTGAAAGCTTAGTGGGGAAACACTTAGTTTGGATGACTGCTTACAGCAGTCATCCGCCAAGTACATACATTCATGAACATTGCATAAATATAAATAAGGATGGCATAATTAATCAAATAAATAATGCAAACATGCTTCAATATTTTTTTTTCATATACCATAAATTCACCTTCAAAACTCGAACATTAATATTCAATACTTAATGATACAAATTATCAATACAAATGCAAATGCTCATTCATATATCGATTATTTATGTTGTCATATTGTATTTCTTATTTATATCTCTTTACTTTATTTTCTGTGTTAGGCTTACACATTTTCTGTGGCTGTGGATAACGGGTGTTGTGGATACCTGAGGGTATCAAACTGTGGATACCTCAAGGTATCTATTAGAGCCGGTACCCGAACCGTTGTGCCAGCTAGGCTAGGCCCTAAAGATGGCTGGGTCCTAGGGGATGGAGAGTGTGAGAACCTACATCAGTTGAAGAGGGGAACGAAGTACGCCTTATAATGGTATGGATACCTCTCCCCTATAAGAAGCGTCTTTCTAAAAGTGGGAAGAGCAAAACTGTGAGGAGCTTGGAGCCCAAAGCAGACAATATCTATGGGCGGGTGGTCTGGGCTTTTACATGATTGTAGGTGCATCAACACAAGAATCACAAGGAGCTTAAGCAAATTAGTAGATAAATGAATTTATGATGTCACCAAACACGAAAGAGAAATCCGAAAAGAAAAGCACTAAAAAGCTATAAGTAACACAATGACAAAAGAAGGAAATCAAGGATAAAACCAAAGGAACCATACAGATTTCATGAGGCCAGGTTTTAATACGAATCAACAAGGCATCATAAGACCCCCCCTTCTTAGCCAAAAACTTTGAGATAAAGCTAGGATTATTAAATATGTTATAAACCAATGCGTAGTTTTATAGATTAGCCAATGAAGACCCTAAAGCACACTTAGCAAACTTCTTGGAGATATGTGACACGTTTAGATACAACAGGATGTTGAGGATTATGCAAAGATGGGGTTATGCCTTCGTACACTTAAGGACTGAGCTAAGGCGTGGTTGAACTCTCTTAACCTTAAGAATGTCACAACTTGAGAGCAATTGATAAAAGCCTTTTTGGCAAAGTATTTTCCATTGATAAAGACCACAAAAATCATTAAGGAGATCATAAATTTCTAGAAGAGTGATAAAGAGCCATTATACGAAGCATGAGAATGATTTAAAGAATTATAAAGGAGTTTTCCACATCATAATTTGCCGAAGGAATTCTTATTGCAAACATTCTAAATTGGAGTTAATACACATACAAGAGGGACTATAGATGCAACAACTAGTGGTTCTTTGATGAGAAAGATGATTGATGTTGCACATGACCTATTATAAGAAATGGCAAATAATAGTTACCTGTGGACATCAAAGAGGACAAGCAATAAAATTTTAAAAAGCATAAGGGAGTGATAGCTATGAATTCAGTGACAACTTTACAAGCTCAGATGTCAGCCCTTACTAAGTAATTGAGCAGCTTGCAGGCCTCTTCTTCCAACCCGATAAAGGTAATACAACATGGATGTAAGTTGTGTGGGGCCACATGACAGTTGGTTATTTATTTATGGATAGCAATTGTATGGAATAATTCAATTTGATGGCTGATCAAAAAAGGGGATGTAACAATCCATTCTTTAACATATATAATCTAGGTGGAAGAATCACCTAAATTTTTCTTAGACTAATAGTGCAAGAAATAATATGAGAGCAAAAGGTCTATCAGTTTTTTAGCAGGATATGATTGGATCCTTGGAGTCAAAGATGGATAAGTTAATGGACGTGCTAAGCTCTAAGTTCAATACCCAAGATGAAAGTCAGAAGAGGATGGAAGGAAAATTTAATCAAATAATAAAGAATCACTCCTCTTCCTTTCATAACTTGGAGGTTCAAGTTAAGCAACTTGCCAATACATTGTCAACAAGGAATGTAGGGAGTCTTCCAAGTAACACGGTAGCCAATCCAAGGGAACAATTGAAGGTTATTAAACTAAGAAGTGGAAATGAGTAGGAATAACCAAAAGAGAAGGAATCCATCCCCCATAAATAAGCAAACTATGAAAAAGAGGATGATAAAAATGAAGAGAAACCTTATGTGCCACCACCATTACATACTCCAAAAATCCCATTCCCACAAAGGTTAAAGAAAACCCAAATGATGACTTGATTAAGGAGGAAGAGGAGTTAGCCGAGATATTAAAACAAGAATTATTAGTGCAAACTGAAACACCCACTCTACCTTCTATTGAGAGACCACCTAATTTGGAGTTGAAGCCCTTACCTAAATACCTCAAGTATAACTTTCTAGGTGAGGGCTAAACACTACTCATTATCGTCTCAAACCAGTTATATTTAAAATAAGAGAAGAAGGTGGTGGAGATCATTAGAAAGATAATGAAATACATGGCATGGCAAATTTCAAACATCAGAGGAATAAGTTCTATTGTAGTGATGCATAGGATTATCCTTGAAGAGGGATATAAGAAAGTGATAGAAAGACAAAGGAGATTGAATCCTAACATGAAAGAGATGGTGAAGAAAGAAGTGGTTAAGCTTTTGGATGTAGGAATTTTTTAACCCTTCTCGAGTAATGAATGGATGAGTCTAGAATAATGTGTACCAAATAAAGGAGGTATGAAGGTGATAGAGAATGAAAAAGGAAAGTTAATTTCTAATAGAATAGTGATAGGATGGAGGGTATGCATTGATTACAGGAAGGTAACCACTGCAACTATGGATTTTCCCCTAGCCTTTATAGATCAAATGATTGAGAGTGCTTTCTATTACTTCTTTGATGGGCATTAAGGCTATAATCAAATTTTGATATATCAAGAAGACCACATTTATGTGTCCCTATAGGAACTTTACCTACAGAAGAATGCCTTGTGGACTTTGGAATACACTAGCTATTTTTCAAAGGTGCATGATGAAGACATTTGTGGATATGATTGAAGATATTATAGAAGTGATTATGGATGACTTTTCGATTTTTGGAGACTTTTTTTAGCATTGCTTAAAAAATCTAGATAAAGTTCTCCACTGGTGCAAGGAATCACATTTGGTTCTTAATGGGAAAAATGTCACTTCATAGTGCATAATGATGTGGTCTTGGGGCATATGATATCATACAAGGGCAGAGAAGTGGATAGGGCCGAAATGGAAGTCAATGAAAAGTTACCACGACTAAGCAATGTCAAGGAATAAGAGTATTTTTAAGGCATGTAGAATTTTATCGCTGCTTCATTAAGGATTTTTCTCTTATTGCTAGACCCCTTATAAATTTATTAATTAAAGATATGCCTTTTGTTTACATACTTTTGACAAGTTAAAGGAGACAATTACTTTAAAACCTATACTAACCTTATTGAATTGGTCCCTACCGTTTAAGATTATGTGTAGCACGAGCGACTAAGCAATTGGATGCTTTAAGAATTTGAAATTGAGATTATATACAAAAAAGGAGAAAAGAATGTGCTGGCGAACCACCTATCACATTTAAAAAGAGGGGAGGTGTAACCAAATGAAGAAATTAATGAACAATTCCCCGATAATACCTTGTTGTTGGTAAATCGACTTTTTGTTCCATGGTTTTTTGACATAGTAAACTACATTTTAGGCGGTATCTTTTCTCACAGATTTATCTTACGAACAATGGAAGAGGTTTTTATTTGACTGCACCCATTATCTTTAGGAGGAACTTATTTTATATAAGATTTATGCTAATGGTTTGACTTGCAGGTATGTTCTGAAAGATGAGATGCTTGAGATACTAACTCAATGTCATAATTCATCTTTTGTAAGCCATTATGGAGCAAACAAGACAACAACTCGTGTGTTGGAGTGTGGGTTCTTTTAGCCTAGATTTTTTAAGGATGCTCAAGAATATGTGATGAATTGTAGCAGAAGCCAACAAGTTGGAAATATTTCTAAAATAGATGAGATGCCCCTTTCCAACATCATGAAAGTGGAAGTTTTTGATGTATAGGGGCTAGACTTAATGGGACCTTTCCCATCTTCTATTGGTAACACATATATCCTAGTAGGTGTGGATTATGTTTCTAAATGGACTGAATCAATGGCAACTCAAATCAATGATGGTAAAGTAGTGCAAAAGTTCAAACTGATATTCAATATGTTTGGAGTTCCAAAACCGATTATAAGTGATGGAGGAACACACTTCAACAGCAAGCCCTTTAAAGCTCTTCTAAAGAGATATGGAGTTTACCATAGAGTGTCCACACCCTATCATCCACAAAAAAGTGGACAAGTGGAGGTTGTCAATAGGGATTTGAAGCAAAGTTTGGAAAAAAAAGTCATTTGTTCGAGGAAAGATTAGGCAATGAAGTTAGATGATGCATTATGGGCATATCGAACCACATTTAAGACACTTATAGTTACAACTCCATTATGACTTGTCTATGGAAAAGCTTTCCATTTGCTAGTGGAGTTGGAACATAGGGCTTACTGGACCATCAAGACATTGAATTTTAATTGGAACGCAGTAGGCGAGAAGAGACTGTTATAACTTGATGAACTAAAATAGTTATGGATGAATGCTTATGAGAATACCAAGTCATATAAGGAAAAGGTTCAAAAAATGGAATGATTCTTATATCAAAAGTTTAATATGGGACATGCAATTTTATCATTTCACTCATGATTGAAGTTATTTCTAGGAAAGCTCAAGTCATGTTGGAGTGGTCCTTTTAAAGTGACCTACATATTCAAACATGGAGCTTTGGAGTTGAAGAATGAAAAAAAGAAAGTGAATGGACATCGATGTAAACTGTATTTCAGAGGATCATATTCACATCAAAGGTAGGTGCTATCTTTCCTTTTTTTTGTTTAAAATAATTGATCTACAATGGTCAAGCTAGTGACCTTAAACTTAGCATTTTATGCGTAGTTAAGAATAAAGCTAGTAACCAGTTGTGAGTTGTGATATAATTGAGTAACCAGAGGAATTCAGAATGTTTGTCTTGACGTCAAAAGACTATAATGACACTCCAACCAAGCTTGATAAATATGATGTTGTAAATATTTTATAAAAAAACCTATGAATCTTCTTGTTAAATGTCAAAATAAATTTCATGAATGGGTATTTAGTAGAGGCCTATCTTTTTAATTGGTGTATAGAATGAGTGCATACTTCCAAGTGCCATACATTTATAAGTAGGTGTTGATATTTTAGTTGATATAGATATTTAAATCAAAGAATTTGAACATGAATGTAATAAGTTATTGTGTTGGAACTTTTTAAGTGATTGATGTTTATGGCTAAGTTATTTTCATAATATTTGATGCCATTGTACCATTATTGCTTTGTCATATGATTGTTTAATTGTTTTTTTTTTAGTTTTAGTTTTGCTTAGGGACAAGCAAAAGCTTAAGTGTGGTGATGATGATAAACAGCTAATTGATTACATGTATATACCCATATTTAGTGTTTTGCTTATTATTTAAGAGTTTTATGGAATTTTTGGTACTTATTTTGGTTCAAGGGTGTTTTTGGGTGATAATTGCCTTCATAGAGGAGAAAATTCAGGTGAAATTTAGGCAAAAAATAGAAAAATTAAAGCAACTTTGGAGATACACAATCGTGTATAGGAACCATGTAAGTTACTGTAAATTTGTGGAGCTTCGAGGACACTATTTATACTTGTGTGAAGATATACACCCATGTATGTTGACATATAAGGCCATATATGTGCCCGTGTAAGCTTTTGCAACCATATCATAACTTAAAGGACATTTTAAGATGCGTGATCAACTACACGATCGTGTAAGTGACCGTGTATATTCTTGAAAAATATTTTTACTATGAAAGGATATTATAAAGGCTATAAAAAAAAGGACGCAAATTTTAGAGTCGACTTAAACTCCAAAAAAGGAATAAAAACACAAAAGGCTACACATCACAAAAAAAGAAGATCAAAAGTAGAAACATCAAGATCAACTCCAGCTTTCTAGATTTTCCATATCAAGGCTTCAAGATGATTTCATTCTCTTCTCTTCTTTTATTTCATTGCCTTGCATGCCAAATCTGAATAATTGTGTTTTGAACATGATTTTGGATTGCTAAATCTATATTAGGGGTTTATTCTTAAATTATTTTGTATAACTTTTACCTCGTTGAATTCAATATATTACTGCTTTGTGATATTTGTTGTGCTCATACTTTATTTGAATTGAGAGATTAAATCAAGATATTTATGTTAAGTTGCGTAAAAAGAGTTAGTACCTTAATAGGGTTATAAATATCAAGTTAATAAGCAATTGAAGAGATATCTTAATTGTGGGTTAATTATCTTTGTGATTGCTTCAAATCCAATTGAGTAGTTATGAGTAATTGAGAGAAATTAAGAGATTGTAACTTAACTTTTATCTATTTCAATTGGGATTACTTGAATAGATCTCTAGAGAGGGTAATCAAAACCTTTGGATATATAGGACCAAGCATAGTTGAGTTCACAAGGTGAATGGAAGGCAAAACGAGGATAAAATAATCCCTAAGTTTCCATTATTAACTTCAATTTCATTGTTATCTTTTACTTATTCAATCATCAAGTTTTGTTAGTTTACTTTAATTTTCAATTAATTCAATACTTAATTACCTTATACAAAGTGCAAATCAGAATTGTTAAATGACTATATTCAATCCTCATGGGAACGATATCAGTTGTACTACAATATACAATCATATACTTACAATATAATATAAAACTATCAAATAATTTTTTTAAGCCTATATTGAGTGTGTTTTGTTTGTTATTTAAGAGTTTTACGTTGTTTTGGTACTTATTTTGTTTTAAGTGAGTTTTCAAGTCTTTATATATCAAAGGAAGGAGAATTAGGGGGAAATCGTAGTATAAAACGAAAGAATTGGAGTTGCTTTAAAGGTACACACCCGTATAAGTAACATATATGATCGTTTAAAGAGACCGTGCAAGAGATGTGAAATGTAAAACTTTGAAGAAGTTGTTTTTTCCCATATGGTGATACACGCTTATGTAAGTAATATACACAACCATATCCCTTACTCGTGTAAGCTCTTGTAAACGTGTAGAGTCACAATTATGAATTATTTTTAAGATATATAATCTCTTACACAACCATGAAATCATAATTTTGCAATATAAAAGGCAATTATGAAGAGGAGAAGAGTGAGAGGTAGTTAGAGACCAGAGTTAGAGTATAAAACAATTTTGAACCTAGGACGAGGAAAACACGAAAATTACTTCAAGAGATCCTATAGAAAGCATCCTTTCATCAAGTATTCAAAGGGATTTCATCAGAGAGAAGGGGGATATACATATCAATAGGTTCTTTTCTTTTTAATGCTTCCTCTAAACTTTTGATGTTTGCTTCATTTTCTATGTTTAGTAACTAACTTTTTTTAGTGCCTAGGTAGGATGAACCAAGTTAGGATGGAAACTATGAATTGATCCTTTATTTAATCCAATTTGATTGATTGATTTACTGAGATTCAGTTTTGTGTTTTTATTCTTGAATTAATATGTCCATCATATTAATTTAATGTATGATTTCATATGATTAAGATTGAGAAGTCCTTTTGTATGAATAGATCTACCATAATTGGCATAAAACTAGAGATAGATCGACATAAATACTCTAGATTAAGGTCAAACTTAATAGAGAAATTCACAAATCGATATAATTTAATCTTAAGAATTTTAACTAGAAAGAATTTTCATTTAATCAACCAAAGATTAGTTATCAATATACTTGAGAAAGATATTAGAAGAAGATAGGAATTTCAATGGTCCAATGATTAATATTGAATTGCATGATAAAGGTTAATACTTAAGAGATCTTATAAGGATCCATTACTTAGGTAATAGCTATTTGATATTAAATTAATCTTTGTGCCGTATTTGTCTTATTTTGTTGAATTCTAGTTTAGTTTAGTTTTAAATTAAATCATCATCTTATTCAACTATTAGATAATAGGAAAGAAGTAATGAATACTTGTTAGTGTTACTACATCTACGTCATGCACTTCTAGTTTAAAATTATATCAATCAGTCACACAAAGAACAGTTGATGAGAGAAAAAGGTAGTTTAATTAAGTTGGATTTGAACGTAAAATTTGAGATATTTTAAGATTAAAGATTAGATATTTAATAGATAAGGGTCAATAAGCTATATTGGATCTTATTTGGATCTAATCAGTATTTAACTAGAGTAAATTCTAGTTAAAGTTTAATTGAAATTAAAATTTTATTTTAATTAAATTACTAAAAGGTATAAATCCTACTATAAATAAGCATAGGCTTTAAAGGAGCTAATACTTCTTGCCTACCCTCTCTATACCACTTGTAGAGTTCTCTTAACTTAGTCATATAGATGTTGTTAAAGTCAGACATGTGTATAGCTACAATAGTTTTCATGAGTCAATTTCAGACATAATTTGAGAAAAATAATAAGAAAAATATCAGGACACATAATAACAGGATAAACATATGTGCTACTATAGTGGTTGTATTAGCGAATTTTAGAAATGGTTTAAGAGAGACCATAAGAAAATGATTATACTACATAATAACAGTATATGTTTATTATGTTTATGTATTAATCATAGTGTAGAATTTAAACTGATATTATCTTTCGAGAAATCAAATGAAGAAGTTTTATGCTTAATGACGTAATTATATAAAGTAATTCTTTATCTTATGCATATTTATTTAACTAACTGATGTATATGATAAATTTTATAAGATAAATGTAAATTATAAGTGAAATAATGATGAGATCATAATGATGAGATTCATATTGTATTTTTTCTTATCTTTAAATTGTTCCTAATCATTATTTTTATTGAGATTGGACAATAATAGAATGTGCAAAGACTAGTATGCATTGTATTTCTTTTTCTAAAGGAAGTAGTCGATCTTATAGATTAAAAGGATAGAGATACTTAAATAAATATATGAGTGCTTGTTAGATAACAAGTCTATTGAACTGGCCTAATATGAGAATTCCATTTAGAATATTATTTGTATGACTATGGAAAGTTTCATTATAATGATTGTTTAAGTGATCCTTTAACTTAGGATTGCGAAAGTATTTCACATAGGGATTGTTATCTTTTGATATTACTTATAACCTATTATTGTCAAAAGCAACATAATAGGTAGTCATTGGATATAACATAAACTATATATATGTAGGTTAGTGATCAATATAGGATTCACTACCCACAAGTAATTAGAAAAAATGTTCTATTGTTCTCATTTAATATTGATTTGGAAAATCCTTAGCTAAAGTGGAATGATATTAGAAAATACTTTTTTCAAATGTCATTAATAGAATCGATTCCTAACGGCTATATAATTAAAAATTAAAGAAATTTAATTTATCTAATCTTAAAAATGATTTAGGATTATAATTAATATCCATTGCTAACATATTTAGGAACCTAATGAGTCACACAAAAAGAACAGTTAAAGAGACAAAAAGGTAATTTAATCAAGTTTTACTTGTTTATAAAGTTTGAGAAATTTTATAATTAAATATGAGATATTTAATAAATAATAAAATCAGTTTTTAAATCAATTTTGTATCTAACTAGATTTAATTAAAATTAAAATTTTGTTTCAGTTAAATCACTAGAAGGTTCAAACCTTATTATAAATAGGCTTAGTATCTAAAGGATTTAGCACTTCTCTTACCAACCCTATTTACACTACTTATAGAGTTCTCTTAACTCGTTCATGTCTAATAGAATTTGGATACGTGTGCGAATATGATAACTACAATGAGCCAATTTTATAAATAATTAGAAGAAAATGATCAAGGTATATAATAAAAGATTGAACATGTGTGTGGCTATAGAGATTGTGATGACCCAATTTCATAAATAGTTTGAGGGAAACAAAAGAAAAAGGGATCAAATTATATAAGAAGGAACTATTTACATCTATGTTTAATATGTTTGCCCAGAAATCATATTACAAAATTTAAAATGATCTTGACTTTGAGAAATCAAATAAAAAAGTTACATTCCTAAATCTTGTCTCGATTTTTCAACATAATCATCTCTATTTCATCCATTTAACAAATTTTTTACTAATTTTTAGAACTAATTAATGTTATTTGCAAAGAATTGGAATAGCTAAGAAAACTAGATTTCTATTAATCAAGAAGTATTAAAAATCTTTTTTGTGTACCGAGAAATGTTTTCACAATGTTTGATTATAAATAGTAAATACTATTCTAAAATTATTTGATTAAGACTAAAGTGCCAATTCAACATTCTTAATTATTTTATTAAGATAATTCAGAAATGGATTAAATAATGACATGTGACCCTGGCATAGTTAAGAACTAAGATTTGTTCTTTCTCCCATAGGTCATATTAAATTTTAAATACAAACTTGATAAGTTAGAATGTTACATATGCATGCCGACATTATTTTACTTTTATTTAAAGATCACATTTAACTGATTCCAATTTAAAATTTAACAAATGAAATAAGAAATATAATTTAGTTATTGTCATATACTATGTAAATATATATTAGCGATACATTATCTTGGTCATTTAAGATTAAGAATCTGAAGTTAAATTCAACACTAGAAAATCTCTTGAAAACATTAAGACTATGTGCTTGATATGCTCACTTATTACTTTTTTTTTTTTTCAAAATGACAAAAGAAATAAAGAAAGAGAAGTTCTGATGTGGTTATCAAACATAAATCTCTATGCGGTTGCTACGAAGAATGTGGTATTTGTGTGGACAAAGTACTCACACGGATGCTATTACCTTTTCCAATTCACCATTTTGGTGGGGATATGATGCCATGTTTGTTGTGCATTAAATAGCTGCCCTTGCTTATGTCGCAATAAAATATACGTTACCGACACAAGCTTGGTGACCTATTCCTTACTATAATGAGGTCACCTTGAAAGGGCAATATCCATCATGAAACCCCACAATCCCTTGATGAAATTGCAACATGCACAGTCTCATTCTTTTATTTTTCCTCTTTATCAGAGGTTTTCTCAAATATTGTTTAGTCTTCTCTTCAACAGTTTTGAGGAAGTACGCATAATGCAATTATGTTTTCATTCTTTCATCAGCATTTAATGTAATATATTTTCGTGATTTTATTGTACCCTTTATTACGGCAGTTGTCGTGACGTTGTGGAACATTCAAACGAATCATGCGCTGCTGACAACCAGAAAGGGAAGGTCGAGTGTCGAGAAGGAAGAATAAGAAGCTTAAAGCTGGTATAGTTAATAGAAAACTCAGTGAAGATGTGGTTGCTGGAAAAATTTGTAGACTGCAGGTTAATTTAGTGAATGGAAGGGTGGTTGAAGACGTTGGCAGGCAAGAAACAGGCATTAAGCTCTGGCAGCGGAGAAACTCTTGAGATGTCAAATATGAGTAGGAATTTCATGTTGGGAAGAGATGGAACTAATGAAGGATATATAAATTAAAAAGACCCTTAAATCTAATACCTTAAAATTTTGGGTTAAAGTGTGGTGTCAAAGTCCACGAGTATGTTTCATCACTAGACTCATGATGCAGATCTCTCATGAAAGTGGACTCCCCAGTTCCAACAAGTAGCATCAGAATCGAATGTTTGGTAAGGGACGAGTATAGAGATGGTAGTCGGATCCCGTGATTGCTTCCCTACAAAAAAGAGCAAAGAGACTCCTGGTGAGCCCAGACCAATAAAGTAGAAGAGCTTTTGATGACACCATATACTCGAACTGAAAAAGGCAAAGCATTGACCTAGAACCAAATTCATCACTCAAGATTTGACGAGTGGTTAGATTTAAATATTGAAGCCGCTGCTTCACTTAGTGAAGTAGACGGAGTTCACTAGGATCACTTCAAGGAGCAAACGACCATGCACTTGCTTCTAAGTTGCAATCAAAAATGGTTACTTAATTATTTAACTCTTTTTTTTTTCTTTTGTCATTTCTTAAATCAGTGAATAACGAAGGCAAAAAGAAGCATTGGGTTTTTCGAACAAGGGTCTTTTTCAGTTTTGTCCCTTCTGTTCTTAAATTTTCAATTTTATCCCTACACATGAACATAATTTTAGATTGACCCAAAAATATTCTTTTCTCACTTTTCACTGATCATTCCTTAGGTTTGCTAGGATATGTCGTTAAATTTTATAAAATGCATTTTTCCGTGTTTGAAAGAAACTTTGTAACGAAGATTAAGGATGAAAAGTTTGGATAAGTTGTTCCATTTTCTAGTATTATAACTTAATTAAACGTCTTTTAGAATACAATGTAATACGATCCTACATTAATGTAGTACAAACTTTAGTTGATAAGGAATGATAACTTTCTTTTCTTATCAATTGATATTGTTTAGGTCGTGATTTCTTTATTCTCTGCTATGTCTAATTTTCATCATAAGTTGAGGTCATGATTTTATCCGACCTTATGTTAACTTATTTCTAATTCTCATCCTAAAGTATTATTAAAATTATAAATATTAGTAATCATTGTTGTAAATGTAGAGAATTAATATAAATAATCCTCCTTATACCTTATCTTAATACGTTATTAGATTCATAAAAATAAAATGAGCAACTTTCCTGATGAATCTGTTATTACCTCCAATATTTTCATTTCTATTTCTACTCAACATTCTTTCTTAGTTGAATTTAATATCAAAAATTACTCCGTATGGAGAACACAATTCATCCATATTCTTAGTGCCTGTTTGGTTCTGTTTTTTGTTGTAGTTTTCAGGAAAAAAAATAAACAATTCATTAAAACACGTTTGGATGAGTATTGTTGTCGTTTCTTGTTTCTAAAAAAAACCGCAACAAGTTTGTAGAAACATAAAATAGACGTTTTTGTAAGATTTTAAAACATGATTTTTTTCTCGTAAAAGCCGCACGTACCGATTTTACTATCTTTTGTGTTTTTTTCAACCTTGCTCTACCTTTACTACTTTGTGCTTGCTCCTTCATCTTCACTACCTAGGTTTGGTCTACTACTATTGCTTCATTTCTTGGTTTTTTCATTATTCCCATAATCACATGGTATTCTCCTACTTTTACTTCTGTCGTGCCACCAACGCCTCCTTGGTGTCATCTGATCAGTGAAGTCTCATGTCGTCATCAGTGTGCATCGCCGCTGCCTCCTACCGTCTGCTTCCACGCTTGGGTTTCATAAACCCTCTCCGGGCTTCACCATTCAATATTTCACAAGTGGCGGTACAAACAGCTGGTGATTTTCAAACAAACGCAAGCAGCAGGGGCAAATACAGAAACTATAACACAAAAACACTACTAGAAAGTTCCAAGCAACACCAGAACATCCAACAGATGCCATCACAAACAAAACTTCCAATCAACATACGATCCACAAAGAACACAAAACCAATATCCATCTTATTTCCAGATTTTGGGCTGCTAGTTCACATGTTTCCAGGTTTGTTCATATTTATCTGTTGCTTCTGCGATATGAACCAACATAGAACTGTGAAAAGGAAGAGAGATACGAAGAAAATAACAGTAGTCATACTTACTACATGTAGAACTTCTGGTTTGAACATGAACTTCTGCATTTTTTGTGATGATAAAGAAAACGATACACTCTTGTTCTTCCTCTGAACAATTTTCGTGTGATGTGTTTTTGCTTCACCTCCTCTGCTAAAGATAACGAAAACTTCATTTTTTGCGACAAACTGGTTCTTATAAAGAACCAACACAGAACAGTCATGAAATATCGTTATAGCTATTTTCTTGATCCTCCGTCATTTAAAACAGAGACAGCTATAGTTGTTTTCTTCTTCCTCACGACTTCGTAGCTATTTTATTCTTGGACTTCACGTCCTTCTTTCTCCCTGTCCTAACGTCTTTATAGCTATTTTCTTCTCATCCTTACGTCGCATAGAGTGGAGCACATGGCTTTATAGCTATTCTTATATTCACGTCATTTAATGTAGCGTGGAGGCATTTAATCGAGGCTTTATCCTTACAAAGACATCCTTATCTTCACACATTTATTATGAAGCCTTGTCTTTACGGTAGCTAGCTATTTTCTTCTCATCTTCACGTCTCTTTAATGTAGCATAGAGTAGAGTACTATTCTTGTCTTTACGTCATTTAATGTGGCATGTGGAGGCATTTAATGGAGGCTTTATCATGAAGACATTCTTCTCTTCACAAGCCTTGTCTTCACGGATGGCGGGCGAAGAACTGAAAGATTAAATATTTGTTTTCAGTTTTTTGTTACAAATCTTAATCAAACAAGTTTTTATTTTCAGTTTTTATATTACAAATCTCAACCAAACAGGGTTTTGTTTTTTTAAGGAAAAAATAGAAACCAAAAATAGGAAACAAAAACCAAAAACAACAACAGAAAACAAAAGTGGAACCAAACGGCCCCTTAATTATCAAGATTTTAGTAGTTTTATTAATGACCTACTTATTACACCATTAAAAACAAATATTTCTCCTTTTATAACACATTAAATACTATATCTTATTTAAGATTCTTGATAATAAAAAGTTAGGTGCTTCTTTACTAATTTTTATCCTTCATCATCTAAGCAATATTTTTTGATATTATAAGTTTCAATTATTTATGTGAACTATGGCAAGCCCTTGCATGTCTTTGATTTCATTTTTCAAAATCTATAACTACAACTATCTATTGAACTTCAAGAATTTAAAAAAATTCTATGTCAATGAATTCTTAAAAAAGAAAAGGTATTTTCAGATGAAATAGGTGGAATAGGCAAATTTTTTATCTCCAATAGAATTAATTTGTTTATATAAGTATTGAAAGTAATTATCATACTATCATTACTGTGTTAAATTTGTAACCAAATCTTGTCCCACTCTACGAATTTTATGGTCAACCAGTTGCCCATTAATTTTTTCTTAAAAACATCCACAAACTTAATTGTGGGTATGTCTACATGAGGTCCCTATTGGATACTAGACCAATAATGGACTAAGCCATCTTGCTAGTTTCATAGGAAGACCTATAGCTTTGGATCAACCAACAGCTGAAACCAAACGCATCAATTGTGCAAGAGTATGCATATTAGTTACCTCACTATCTGATCTACCTGATACTATTCCATATCTTAGGCTAAGTGAGGACCTACAACCTATAGAGGACCAGCTAAAGGTCACATAGGCATGGATGCCTCAGCTTGGTAAGAAACAATTATTGAAACCAACAAGGAGGGTGTTCGAAACAGGTAATCACCAAGAACTAATGGAGATAAGTAATGTACATAAAGGGTTGAATGTAGAGAATGCAATTGTAATTCCTAGTGCAGCTGACAATACTACATGCAAAACTCCAAATGCAGTAAACAATAATATAACTGATGCTCTAATTACAGACAATGAGTTGAATAAGGAGAATGTAATGTAATTGTCAATTGAAGTAGACAAAGTTACAACTGATATTCCAAAAGTAGACAATACTGTAACTAAATGTCTCAGTGCAGGAGGCAAAGTAATCAGTTAGGGGAGTATGGAGAAATAAAAAAGGAAAATGCAACTGGAAGGGTCTGATGAAATTATAAAAGAGAATGAGAATGCTAACAATGTAGAGAAATACATTATTTAAACATCTGGAAAACAAACTCAGCAGCAAGCACAAAAAGAACAAGAATTTGAGACAGTTGTTAGAAGAAGATCTAATAGGAAGAAAAAAAACTCTCCCTAATGGAGTCGGCCTCATGAACATTCGCACCTAGAATGTAAGAGGGGCAAATACCTCTAACAAGCAGTTGATGATCAAGGACATCATTTTGCAAAATACAGTGACAATTGTTGACATATTGGAAACTAGAATAAAAAAAGGAGTAGTGTAGACTGTTGAACTACCTCCAAGCTAAATGGAAAATCACCTCTAACCATTCTTGCCATCCCAATGTAAGGGTTATTATCTTATGTAATTCTGAAGCCTTATTTCTTTTAGCATTTATGACTAGATGGTGCACTTATAGATTAATACAGAACATCTTAACTGACAATTGTGCATTTTATTCATATATGCACACCACAATGCTTATCAGAGGAATTTCTTATGGAATCAAATCAAGGTTCTAGCAACTTCAATCAATATTCCTTGGATGCTCTCAGGGGATTTTAACTCTATTTAAAAAATAGAGGAAGCAGAGGGAACAAGATCTGCATATAATCTTTGTAAGAAACTTGCCAATTGTCTGGATGAAGCAATTCACTGACATTCCCTCGAGGGGGGGTTTCTACACTTGGGACAACAAGCAATCTGGTCCTCTCTTGATCAAGAAGAAGTTAGAAAGAAGTGTTGGAAACCTAAGATCGATGACAACCTTCCTTAACTGCTTTTCGATGTTTTCCATTAACTTTTTGTCTGATCATATCCCTATTTTAACCATAATAGTTGTTGTAGGATCTAATTATCCTTTCAGGTTAAATAATTTTCTTTTGGAGTTATTTGGAATAGAGGATAGCATATGGAAAGCATCGAGAGCTACTATTAGATGCACCAAATAGTTTGTTTACACAAAGAAGATGCAGCTCATTAGGCAAGAAATGAATTTATTATATAGTGTTAATATTGGCAATACACATCACCTACTCAACTTTCTAAGAGGGAATTGGAGATTATTTAATAGGCTAGACATAGCAATCCTGATCGTCAAATTCTCCAACTGAAGGGAAAAAAATAGCATTGCACAATTACACTCAGGCACTCCTCTTTGATTATTCCCTGATGAAACAAAGAGCTAAAGTTGATTAGCTGACACATGGAGATAGAAACACTTCAGTATTTCACAAAGCCATTGCCTCGAGGAAAGCTAGGAATAAAATAATTTCCCTCAAGCACAACAGCACACTTCTTAATCTCAAATTTAGATTGTTTAAGGGTCTTATGAATACTTTAGCTATCTATTGAACATGCCTTTAAAAGCACATTTAACCACATAATTCCTTAAATAAATCCTAAAAAATTCCATCTCTCCTTAAGATGTAGTCTTGTTATGTAGACCTATTACACTACAGGAGATCAAACGAACAGTAGCTACACTTCACCCCCCACTAGGCTCCTAGACTAAAGGGATTCAATGTCAACTTCTTCAGAAAAACACGGTGACTCACTGGTAACTTGATCTTAGAGGATGTTTTGGATTTTTTCAACAAAGGTTTTCTTCTAAAAGACATAAACAAAACATCCATTACCCTTATTCCAAAGAATAGAGAATTGAATATTTTTTTCTGACTTTCGACCAATTGCTTGTTACAACTCCATGTATAAGATTATCTATAAGATCATTGTTTAAAGATTCAAGCATGTTCTCCATAAGCACATTAGTCCTACCCAGGGAGCTTACATACCAAGGAGATTAACTGGCGATAACATCATTATTCTCCAAAAGCTCATTAGCACCTACTCTAAAAAGAAAAGCAAATCCCAATTACTACATCAAATTTGATCTTAGAAAGGCATATGACAATGTTGATTGGAGCTTCATCATCCATATCCTGCAAGCTATGGAATTTCTAAAACCTTTCATTCAGTGGATTAAGCAATGCATGATGACCTATTTATATAGCATCCTAGTGAATGGTCAACGTACCAAATAAGTCAAAAGTAGCAAAGGCATTAGACAAAGGAGTCCATTATTTACATACATCTTTGCTCTAGTCATGGAAGCACTCTATAAAATAATTGAGAGGGTTGTTAACAAAACAAAGGATTTCGAATATCACTCTAAATGCAGAAAATTTAAACTAACCAATCTTTGTTTTGTAGATGATCTAATCTTGTTGTCTAAAGCATATGCAATTTTTACCTCAGCATTAATGAAAGCATTAAAAGTCTTTCAAAAATTGTAATGGTTACAGGTGAACTATTCCAAAAGTAATATTTATCTCTCAAAGAGTGCAGTTGATAGAATTCCTCTAATATCAGCTATCACTAGCTTCAAGCAACAAAACCTCACAGTGACATATCTTGGTATCCCTATCTCCACTTATAGAATGAAAATAAGTGACTGCATAGATCTTCTTGATAAAATTCATTCTTAACTTTCATCTTGGAGCTCTAAACACCTTTCAAAAATGGGTAGAGTTCAACTTATTACTTCAGTACTCAATTTTACTAACATCTACTGGGTTGCTCATTTGGATTTTCCAAGGTTCATTAAAAAATGATAGGTAAGTTAGTCAGTAACTTTCTTTAGTCTGGCAGCATAGAAAGAACTCACAAAACCAAGATGAAATAGATTGAAGTTTGCACTCTAAAGAAACAAAGAGTTTAGGGAATTGCTTTATCCAAACCATGAACACCATATTGCTAGCAAAAAAGGCTTTGGAGGCTTATGCATGACAAACAATATCTTTGGTGAAAGTGGTCCATAGCTATTTTACAAGAATAGAAGCAATTGGGCAATTGACTTCACACACTTTCCCTCATCCACGCCAAAAGTCATTTTGAAAATGAGGGACAAATTCAAGACTCATTTTACAACATTGGTAGGGAATGGTGAACTAATCAATGTCAATGAAGTTTCAACCCTCAAAACATCAATTCAACTAAATGCTCCAATCTCAACAACCTTAGCTGACAAGGAAATATTTTAACACTCATCATTACTTACGCCTCTTATAAATGAAATTTTCCAGACACACTTTAATACAGATGAGGATAAATTCATTTGGAGGAATGATAATGATGGTAAGTTTTCCAACTCATCTTGCTCGAAGTTGATCTTTGAATATCTTACAAAAGTACCTTGGATCAAAGTAATATAGGTAAGTTATCTCAATACTTAGGCTGCATTCACCCTCTGGATTGCAATGAAAGAGAAGCTGAAAACTTGATAAAATAGCTAGATACTTGTAACTCACCAACTAGTGCTCTTTATGTCGAGAGGCTGAGGAAAGCACTGAACATTTATTCTTTAAATGTAGTTATATCTGGGGAAAATGGGAGAAACTCTTTAGGAGGTTCTTGATAATTGTGGAATTAGATAGTCTAGATAGCATCAAATCCTGATACTCAAAAGTAGGTGTTCTAACAGCACTACTCACAAATGTTTTTGGGTGGCTTTATCTTCAATAGTTACTGCAATATGGGATGAAAGAAACTACAAAATCTTCTAAGATAAATGCCTATCAATGGAATAATTCAACAAATAACTTGTGCAACATATCAGACTCCAAATTAGCATATAAAAACCCCATATTTAAGCATAAGTAATATCTTGATAACTTTTGGAAAGTCTAGTTTTTGATGCATTTAAATCTCTTTTGTAATCCTTGAATGTCACTAAACTAACTTGCTAGCTAGCATTGTATTTTGGTTATACAGTTAGATTACCTTTCAAGGCTTAATACATTTCTTCTTTTTCAAAAAAAAGAGGCCTCAGAGTCAGAGTCAATAGTTCTATATCAAATTTTACTTTCTCCATCTATACGAATAGCCTAGCAAGGTCAATTTTGTGGCAGGAATAGGTAAGTCCCTTTTCAAATTTATGGGTGGCATAACCATATGACAAATAGATATCATCGTCTATATCTTCTAAATTGTGCATCCTCATATTCTAAAACAAATTCAAATGCTAATGTCCTAACTATCAACTTTTCATATGGAAATCATTCTTATTACGAGTTTTCATATATAACTATTATATTGAGTGAGATTTTAATTTAAATTTTTAATAATAACAAAATAGGTTATTTGCTAATATTTTTATTTTGATTATATTAATAAATTAATATATAAAATATTAAATTTAATGGAATAATAAAGTGAAAGAAATGATGTAATTAAATCCTTAGATAGTCATTCACCAATTGTACACTCACTCATGTTAATAGGTTTCTATAAGTTTCTTACTTTTAAACATCCAATTTCATATGTAAATCCTTAACACTTATCTTCCAATTTTAACTAATCCATATCCTTAACTAGCCATACTAGCTCATGATTCAAAATTTTAATTGAAAATTTAATTTCTTTAACCTTACTTAAACATCAAACTTATAATACTAATTAAAGCAATTCAATACCACTTCAAATAATATCTCTCTCATCTTTATCTGATAGCCGTGACTTGTTTAATCTTAAGCTAAATAACAATAACTCAGTAAAAATATCATTGAAAGTGGGGTCTAGGAAGGTCCAGTAGTATGCAGTCTTACCCCTTAACTAGTTGAGAGGTTGTCTAGGAATGATTCATATAAAAATTAAAATAAAATAAGTAACAAACTAAATAATATGATAAATTATTATTATTATTACTATTATTAGTAATAGTAGTAGTAGTAAACGTAATAGTAATAAAGTATGGTAGTGGTGGTGGTGGTGGTGGTGGTGGTGGTGGTAAGGCTAAGTAGGAAAAAGCTTAAGTTAAATCCCTAAGAGGTAAGTACTACATATTTGAAAGTTTAGGCTAAATATAAAAGGAAAATGTTAAAATACCTCTGAGAATGAAAAAGATCTCTTTATAAGAGATCTTTAATCTGCATCCCAGTGTGCCAAAGTTTTCTATTGCTGGTCATGTCCTTGATAAGCTCTAATAGTGTCATATCATTCTTGATCACCTCCTCTCAATTCTTCTTAGGCCTTCCTTTTTTTCCTCTTATAGTCTCTAAGTACAATCTTCTCGTACCTTCTCATTGGAGCGTCTGGATGTCCTCTCTTAATATGTCCAAATTATCTAAGTCTTGTCTCTCCTAATTTTTCAAAAATATGAGACAAATAGTATTTGAGTGTCCCCTCTTAACATGTCCAAATCATCTAAACCTTGTCTCTTTTAATTTTTCAACAATATTAGCCACCTTTAATTTGTCTCTTGCCATTACATTCCTGATCTTATCTCTTCTAATAAGATTGCACATTCAACGGAGCATTCTCATCTCTGTCACCATTAACTTATAACTATACACCTGTTTGATAAGCCAATACTCCCTCTTTTTGTCTTCCTAATAGTTTAATCTTATGAAATGTTCAAAAACAACTTAATTAGTCAGGTTGTCAAATGAAAATATATACGAATCTTCAGCAAATGCCACTATTGAACTTATGTAGATCAATTATTTACCTGCAAAAATTTGTAACATGCACACTCATTCTTCAATTATATGGTATACTAATATAGGTGCAATTCACTTAGTTTCCAATCCAGTATTCCCGTAAGGATTAAACATAATGAGATATTATTAGTTTGTCTAAAAGTACACTAAGCTTGATAATATTTAAGTAAGATTTATTTCTAATGTTGATCAAATTATTAATATTCTTATTAAGCTATTGACTAAGCAAATCATTGTCTTATCGTTATAAAGACAATGTCCAACCTCTTATAATGAATTATTCTAAACTATTTATGTTGTAATCATATTTTTTTTGTTATTTATAATTCTTATCATTGGTTAAGATCATAAGTTTAATTTATGTTTATGTTATTTCTAATTCTTATTAAAAGCTATTATTGAAACTATAACTATTAGTATAACATTCCTATAAATGTACGAGTGATTCAATACAAAGTTTTTATTATATCTTATCTTACTTGGCATAACCCCTTCATTAATAAACATTTAGCTCAGGAACTTTGTAGGCAAGTTTCCATAACTAAAACCAAATAATAATAATTAAGAATGTGGTTATTAATTAATGTAACCCCTATTATAAAAGACATAAAATTATTAAATAATTAATGCGAGCAATGTAAAAGTTAGTATGACTTCAATTAAATTTATAAATTAACTCTCTTATTATAAAATGCAGGTTTAAAACAAATTATATTATTTTTCAAATAATTTAAACATTTCCATTAATAATTATATTGTCATGTTATTTAAACTAATTTTAACTTAACCTTTTGTAGATTCTTGTTGATATTTTACCTAAATAATGGTGAATTTCTAAAATTGATACTAAAATTTTATTTAAAAAATTTTAAATATCATGCACTAAATTATTTTAGGGAGCTCATGTATATACTACTAATATTTACATAAAATTATAAGACTACGTTATGGACAGAGACGTGGATCGGCTACCAGAAGTTTCAGAAATGGAAATCTTCGAAGCATCCAAAAGCTGGTCCTATCCAGCCGTGGGAACAACTTGAAATCTCAACCATCGCGCGCTAGGATCGACCCACATCGGATTCCGGACCTACCATACGAGTCTTGGAAGCATAAGTTGTGGTGATTGATGATGCCTTTAGGCATACGTATAATAGTACGGTGACCCAAAATTGAAATCAATCACATCTTCAGGCAAATACAATATAATCGTCCATTCCACATCTTAAGGTAGGTAGGTCCCACACTCGATGGGTTCTGAGGAAATAAATGTTGGCGACACTGTTAAGGTGGTAAGGAATGGAATCGTGGACGTCCTGGGTTTTGCCGTTAGAATCTCAACTTTCTCACTCTCATTTGCTTACATAAACCAATCTCTATAAAGACTAACGGACATCCATGTTAGATCTTAAGGGTTTATGTTAATTGAAGGCAACACTCCATCGCTTGCTTGGTTTTGGGAAACAATTGTAAGCAAGAAAGGGAAAGAATGGGGAATGGTTTAATGTTGCTTTCTTCTCCTCCAGAAAATTCCCATCCCTACATATTCAATGGCATGCCAACCATCCCTTTCTATCATAATTCATAATACGACACATTCTGTGATAAAAGTTCAAATCTTTATCTGTTTTAACAAAGTTTTGTTCTTCTTCAATAAGTCGTAACGATTGAAAGATATTTTCTTTGCTACCTTTCGTTTGCTTGTTTCGAATCTGGGCTTTTTCCTTATTTTTCTCTGTTACTCTCTGCCAGGTTTGTATGAAGATATATAATCGTCGTAACTCGAGCATGGCAAAGCTTTGAGTTGCATTGTGAAGTCATTGTCCCTGTATATTCGTTCTTGCCTTTTCTTTTCTGGGTATTTCTTTTTTGTTGGAAAAGGTTGGCTCTCGTTTCAAACTTCATCTTCGCATTGTTTTGGTCTATGTATAACATTTCTCTTTTGATACCAACGGGGTTTTATTACTTTGGATGCATTTGATTATTGCTCTTTTGAGCAATGTCCATAACTCAGTTTTCAACGTCTTCGATTCAATTTTGTTGCATCCCGGATGTTCATATAGCACTTGACATTTTTAGTTATACTGTTTGATTTTGAGAAAACGAGGGAGAAGTAAAGTGTTCTTAATTGTTTTTGCCTATGTGTTGTAAACATAAATGGAAAATATAAATTTTCAGCCGACATATGTTCGTTATCTCGATCAGAAGGGAAAACGTAGATGTTTGTTGCTGATTGATGAATTCGCTCTTTTTTTACACCGTTTGCTCACTGACTTCAATTTTTAGCTGTAGGAGTTATTCTCATTCTCAATTGCATGGCTTCTGGTGGCACCATAAGTTTTGATCTGTCGACAAAGGCAAAAAGGTTATAGGTGGTCCTTAACATATGTTTGGCAACAGTACTCTGTAAACTTATTATATTCCGTATCTTGAAAGATGGGGGATCATTTCACGCTACTGGTTGATAGATTGCTAACTGAATCAACCCTTGAAGCTACTATCGAGAGCCAAAGACTCTTGCATTTAGCTGCAACCTCTGCGAGCAAGATCACTGCAGCTGAATTTTCACACCAAAAAATGGATTTTGATTTGAAGTCATGCCCAAGAAAATTGGTTGACTGCAGAATTTTCCATGAAGAGGACGAAGATTCAAATATGGAGATGCCTTGTTCTTGCTGCGGAAGCTTGAAGGTCGACTGTTAAACTTTCTTGCTTATTTTTATTTGAAAATACTATATTTGTCTTCAGGAGCCAAAACAGTTTCTTGTGAAGCTTTTTGCTGTGGCTAATTAGATGAAATTTGCAAATTTCCTAAATCATACTGCACCCTGATGGAGTGTAAGATATAATTTTTACCACTGATTATTTCTTTAAGATGGAGTCTAACCTGTGCCCCATCCAGATCATTCATTTCCAAAGTCTATGTTAAAAGCAATCTTTAAAAGTAGAACTTTTTTATTGTTCCCATTCTTTATAACTCTGTAATTCTCTTCCCTTCTGTATTGAGATAAGCATAGGCATTGTTTTACCTTTAAAGAAGCTGTAGATTCAGACATGAGTGCATGTTTAGCATTGACAATCTGTCTAGAGCATAAGAAGCTCAATCTGATTTATGTCGCTGCATAAACAAATCATATTTACTGTGGGCCATATTTATTTACCAAGTACTTTGGTGAACTTGGTTTTCCTCTTCTCTTAATTCAATAGTTCTTGAATTCCACTCCAGGACCAGCTGTTTGTTTATGTTTTTTCTTTTACCGTTGCCCCTTCCATTCTAATTGAGTTAAATTCAAGATTAAGTTTTCAATAGCCCAAGTAACTAATTTTTCCCTGGGGTCTGTCATCCAGTGAATTATCTTCCAAATTCTAGCAAATCTTAGGCTAGGATACTCTACCTGCAGACATAAATTTGTGCATTTTGTGGTTTAAAACATGTTCAACCAAGAAATTGAAGTATCCATGGTACAGCTGGAAATTAGTTGATGACACCGTCTTCTTCCTGGTACAAATCTCAATTTGTTAACTGGGGTTATTTCCTCTCTTGTTCCTTGGTTTTGCAGTATGCTCATCGAAAATGTGTTCAGAGGTGGTGCAACGAAAAGGGTGACACTATCTGTGAGATATGCCGTCAGGTGCACCATTATGCCAACATTCAATATTAAGTATTGTGTTCTATGTGACTATTAAAGAGAGAGTGAGCGAGAGAGAGAGAGAGAGTAAAATAAATAAATATTAGAAAGATTACCTTTTGATAAAGAACATTTGAAATTGCAGCAATTTAAGCACGGTTATACAGCTCCCCCTCCTCTGTTCCATTATAGTAGGCTTCCGATGACCTTCAGGTATACTTTTGGTTCACTCTATTCTTCAGTGACTCCTTTCCTTTGACTCATGATAGACAGATGATTTAGTAATTCTTTTTTGGAATTTTTGTTTTAGGGGAAACCTGGAGATACCAAGAAGGGACATACACAGTCATCGATTTATGGATATAGTCCCAAGTAATCATGAATTTCTGGACTCGGACTTTGATGATTATTCACCTCCTTCACCAAGAAGCCTGTTATGCTGTCGAATTGTTGCTATTATTGTACAACTCTCTCTCTCTCTCTGTATATATATATATATACTGTTTGCTTGGCGAACTTAATTTCCTTTTCCCCTTTTTCATATGCAAATATTTATTTCTTAAAAATGGAGATAATAAATCAGATAGCTTTTGATGGTTAGAGCTTAATTGGCTGAAAGCTAAAAGCCACTGTGGTTAAATAACTTACCAGTTTCCTTCTGCGTACTTGCATAATATCTGAACCATCTGTCTGCATATTCTCATGTTTTGTGCTTCCATCTCCTTATTCTTTCTGCATAGTTGCATTGTGTGCGTGCGTGCCTGCTCAATACAAGTTCATTTATTCTCATGATGATTTGCAGTTCATGGTTCTTCTAGTTTTACGCCACACCCTTCCAATCATAATTAGTGGAGCTGGGG
This sequence comes from Erythroxylum subrotundum, assembly GCA_027563845.1. NCBI lineage: Eukaryota > Viridiplantae > Streptophyta > Magnoliopsida > Malpighiales > Erythroxylaceae > Erythroxylum > Erythroxylum subrotundum. The sequence continues at coordinate 15,539,582 of JAOQMQ010000002.1, read as the reverse complement.
ATTATTCATTGAGTTTGTTTATGGTAAGTGTGGAGCTATACTTCATCTTCTACAGAATAGAATTTTATATGGAGATATACCAAGTTATGTTTTTATATTGCAGCTATTGTTGTTAAGGACTATGGGAATTCTGTTGCCAATTTATGTGATGGTCAAAGCATTCACTAATGTAAATCGAAGCCGTCATCAACTGGTCAGTGACCTAACTTCAGCTTTTACCAACAGTAACTTACAAGGATTGAACTCCATTTAAGCCAAAAAGTCTGTTTCTAGTGGTATAACAATAATAACCCAAAAGTGCTAAGTTTGGAGGTGACTGCTCTTATTGCTTTAGGATCCACATTTATCGATTGATGCATTCGATGAGGAGACAGAGTTAACCCAGCTGTAGCCTCTGCCCCGTTACATTCCTGTTCGTTGATCATCTCAGACTGCTCAGCATCAAGTTCAGTCTTCATTGTAGTGTTGACAGCTTTAGCATTAGTGTTAGTGTCTTTTAACTGAAAAAAGAAATGTAACGATGCAGGTCATAGGAATGGATCCATCCATGTTGACATTAGAGTTGATGTATGTACAGGCAGGCACAACTATGTACAAAGATATAACTATGATTACATTATGCTGCATTTGAAATTCAATATTTTTCCTCTCTACATTAGCTTTGATGTTGATCTCACTATTCAAACAACTTAGTTAGGATTAGATTACACAAAAAAAGGAAAAGTTCTATAGCAGGATGCATGATACTATTTAAGGGATTAAAACATTAAATGTAAATGTGATAGGTTGGTGGGTTTGAGCAATTAAACACATTATTTCATTTCTCCTCTTTATCGGGCTGTACTTCAATATCCAAACAACTAGTACTCTGTTTATGTGTTTGACTGGGTAATCCTTGAAGCAATGATTGGCCTTATGTCAACTCTTTTTATTTCTAATTACACAAGCCTTATGTCAACTCTTTTTATTACTAATTACACATTTTAGTAGGTACGATGTATATTTTAATAAGGTATTAGTTAATATAAATTTGATGAGAATAACGTTTTGTAATATATAGAGTTTGAATTTTTCAAAAAGAAGAGAAAAGAGTTTGAAATATCATTGTTTTTTTCTTTTCAAACTTTCTCACACAATATAACTAATAAATTATATGTTTTAGTTTCTCTTTATATTTTAAATAAAAATTTTATTTTAAATTATTATTGTAAAAAATGAATAACTATTTTTATTTGTAAAAAATACTTACTAATAAATTATATTTGTCAAAATTTAAGTCCTTCATTTATCTCTTTATACTTTAATTGAAAATTTTAAATTATTATTTTTAAAAACTAATTATTATTTTTATTATAAATTTGTTTAATAAATTAAATTCATATATGTAAGTAATTTTGTTTAAATAATTTAAGAATATATTAAAAATAATATTTAAACTATAAAGAAGTATGTTTATAAGAAATAAAAAAGTTAAAATAAAATTTTAATTCTTCCTATTGATTTTTTT
>JAOQMQ010000002.1:15448756-15460895 GCA_027563845.1 Erythroxylum subrotundum | reverse complement strand
ATGGTTAACAACAGATAAAAGCAATGGGCAGCTTTAGCTCAAATGAGAACTCTCTCAAAGCAAATAAATGGGCACATTAGGATTTCAACACTCCCAATTGGCAAAACACAAGCAGTGATGACAGAAATTTGAAGAGGTGATACCAGATAAACCACACATTAGCCAAAATGAAATTTCAAGAACAAAAATCATGTTAAATCTTCGTATTATTTTAAAAACAGGTGGCAATTGCTATATATATTGGTTGAGAACATAGCTAGCATTTCATATACCAAAAAATGAAAACCAAATCAAATAACAAGCGACACCTCTCCTTTCATAGAAACAATTAAAAAATGACGACTTATCTTTTCTTACCAAACAAATAAATGGCAGCAATTCTTCCCGATTAATTTCAGCAAGAACTTATCCTTCAACTCAACCCGAAACAGGGATTCGGTAGGATCGTGAAAAACCTCTGTTTACCACAACTGAAGATACCCAATCTGATTTGTTAGTGCAGAGCGATACCGCCGGCTACTTGGTGAGACTAAACAAGTGAGAGTGGGAAAGCGGTGGAAGTTTGGTTTGCATTTTAAACATAAATTCAATGGACTTTGAAATTGACTATCTTAACTCATGGACTTGAGTTTGGGATCTAAATTACTTGATTTGCCGAAAGGGAGGCCGGCCCAAGTAAATTTACGGGCACCAATCCAAAATGAATATTGGCCTAAAGTTTTCTTTTAAAGTATACAATAAGAACTTGACTTATACTAATAACGTGTCATTTTTCCATCAAACTTTAACCCACATAATTAGATAATTTATTAGATCATTTATTATCTTTATCTCACGTCAAAATTCAATTTTCTTATTCTCTTGAAAATAGTAATTAATAAATATCTAATAGGAATATAATTATAAGATTCTCCATTTTAGACAAATATTAATTATTTTATCTTTAATAAAAAAGGATAACAATACTGGATTGGTTAAACTTTATAAATGTTTGATGTAAAGATATCAAATGTTCATTATATAATCTTGTAACGCTTCTAATATTGGTATATATCATAAGCTTGTATTATATATGACACAAATCTAATATGACCACACATATATAATAAACTTACTAATATTAATGAGAAAATGAAGTGTGAAAAAAACAATGAATCATCTATGATTTATTTTATCATGTTTCAAATGTCTCTCTTAAATTTTCTAAAATTTATGCTAAAATACAATGGAGAAATAGAAAAAAATATGTTTTTTCCTCAATTTTTGTTAAATTGTATTAGAGAAAACCTTTATGAGATTAGAAAACATATATTTCTCATGTCTAATAAGCTTGTCAATAACTCGAGATATTAGGATCTAAAATTAAAATTCTTTAATTAATCTTTATTTTTTAATTAAATAATTTATATTTATAAATTAAGATTGGTGTTGTATTCAAATATTAATAATTCAAATAGTTTTAACTAATTTTTAAAATGATTTTTTTCATATATTTCATGCCTTTCATCACACAATCTTTTGAATAAACATAGTGTGCAAAAATAATTTCTATTCTATTTAAATGTAACTATATTATAATGATAATTGAAAATTATTTTTAAAGTGTCATTTTTCTTGGGCCTAAGATTTCTTAAATCAATACTAATCGAGAAAATGAAACATTATTCCTAATTACTTTAGGGTAATGAATTTTATATTAATCACTTAACTACCTTCGTATAGTTATGTTATGTCCATTAACTACTAATTGATGTATCCTTAATTATGATAGGACATATATTACATCAAAATATAGCAATCTTTATATAAGATATTTTAGGGATTTCAAGCCAATTGATCACTTATATAATCATCACGATGAGTATTTCTTTTATAAAAGAACAAGTATGTTCATATGATATTCTCACGCCAGGTTAATTCAGTGAACTTTTCTTTTATAAGCACCTATACATTTATTTAAGTATTTCTATAATTTTGTTTATGAGATTAACTATTGTCTTTAAAAGGAAGAAATATAAAGTGAGTTACTATTTCTACACTACTAATGCTCAATCTTAAATAAGCAATAAATAAAAACAATTCGGAGTAATACATAAACAAAATATGAATCTCATAACTATCATCTTATTATAATTTTATTTGCAAAGTATTTTTTTTAATTGAATTTATCTTAAAAGTTAGTTAATTAAATAAACATGTATAAAAAAATAACATCTTTAATTAATTATGTCACAAATATATAGTCATTCAATTTGTCATGGGCCATAAACCAATGATCTCCCATTTACACTAAACCAATCACTTTAGTTTTTTATACTATATCTCTATATAACAATCATGCTACTATTGAGAAAATGGTAGAGTAAAAGAATTATAAAAAAATCTTTTAAGTGAGCACTTACTAAAATCTTATGAATTTCATCTTAAATACATTATAATTAAGAGAAATTTCTTAAATATATACTTGGATCCTTAAAGAAACCTTATCTCCTTTTACTTACGTAATAATATATTATTGTTTGAAGAATGCATAGAAAAGTTTATTAAAAAACCTTTTGATCTAAATAACCATTTATATTAGATGAAATATATTATTTATTAATTAGCATTTTACGCTATATTAAAACTTTTTCAAATCAAAATAACATCATTAAGAATGAAATATACCTTAATTAAAACTTAATTTTATTTTTTAAACTGAGGTTAACATGACCTTGAACTCAAATTTTAACTCATACATAGAATAATGAATATTTTTAATACTTAATAACTATTGAATATCTCAAATGCTAAACAACTTTAGCATATTGTACGTACTTTGATTAGAATAAGTAAGCAATTTTTGTATTTATTTCTATAAATCTTTATAACTTAAGTTATTGCCTTTTTTCATATCCAATTAAGATTTGATCGTGAACTATCTATTTTCAACAATTGAAAAATAGTATATGCTATTCCCTTAAACAATATGTCATCTACATTCTCTTATTGAAGAGTATAACTATACTCTTACTAACTCTCTTATGGATATAACACATCCACAATTATTCAAAACAAACTCTTGAATAAATTATGAAAGTAAATACTTTCAACAATTTTAGCCTTTGATTTTGCACTAAATGTATCACATTAATTCCATTATAACATATTCTTATGAGATTTAAACCATTTTAAACTCCATCGAACTTCCACTATTCATATTGATAACAATTCTCTTATAAATATGCATTAAAATAAACATTTTAGTCAATAGGATTTATAAGATTGTATACAACATTTTTTGATATCTCATAACTTTTTTATATATAATTAAGTTATAAACTTATTAGGTAACATGCTTTAACTAAGCAACACATTCTTAAATCATTAACTTTGACTCCTTAGATTCTTATCATCCCATATCTTATGAAGAATTTTACTAATTGATTTAGATGGAACTATGTAAGGTAAGCTATTGTATTAAAGCATAGCCATAGAAGAAACAAATATTACATCATATAATATCCTATATTGTACATTATTTCTTACATAAATCCATATAGATTTATATGGATTTATATACATTCTTTCATATAAAGAATCCGTATAGATAGTTATGGAGACATTGACTAAATAATCTTATTCCATATAGATAACTAAGAAAGTTTAATATATAACTCATCACATTAATATTGTCAAGCATTTTAACATTCTCAGTGCCTAATTTTTACTTAAACAAAAATATTTTATACTTTTTAAAAAATTTAGATCAATAATTTATTTAAAGGATATGCTTATATCATATAAAATTATTAGTAAATTTAATGAAATACAAGTAGTTTATCTTTTTATGAATTATTATGACATCTTATAAATCAAATGTATAAGATTTAACTATTTAGCATCATAATTTTCCTTTCATGAAAAGTTAATTTGGTTATTATTGTACATAACAAGTTTCACATATTCCGTGCAATTTATAATTAAAAGGATACATATATCTTTGTGTATAAATTTATGATTCTCATTTTTTAATTAACTATCATAATATAAAAGGATAATCTTTATTATCTAACTTTATGTTGTTACAACTTATGTTAAACATAAGTCTCTCTTGATCTAACACATACAAACTATCTGTATGAATTTGGATTAAACTTAACAAGCTATTGTTATCATGCCTTACACATTGTGATAATATTAAATTCAAATTTAGTATCAAAAAATTAAAAGCATAAATAAAAAATATATATGATCTTGACCATATCTCGTATTGGTAAGAAAAAAAATGCAATCATATTCTTTTAATGAAAACTGCTATCATATTTTACCAAACTCTTTTAATTGTAATCCTTATTTGTACTTTTATTAAACTATATTAAGCTGAATAATTCTCTTAGGGTACTATAAATTTCAAATCTAATATATGCAACTATTTATGATGTATTATCATAGTGCTAACATCCAACTTACATATTGATTTTAAAGTTTAAGAGACATTAGTTAATTTTAAAATGTCACTACATTTTGTCTTTCATATGACATTGACATATCTCTTAAACTTTGTGATCAAAATCATCAATGCAGATGATAATAAGATTGTATAATGGACATGCAACTTTTATTTTTATTTTGAGAATTATTGTCAAAATAGTATATCCCTAAGAAATTTTGTTCATTAATAATTATAATTAGGTATATTGTACTGCTCAAAACTAAATAAATATGAATAAAATAAGTAATAGATTATAAATTACAGTAACTAAATAAGATTAAGACTTTAATAATGTATTCTGTTAATTGTACCATTTTATTCAAAATAATATCCCTCACTACTATTTTGAAAAGGTTAGTTTAATATCTCTAATAGGCTAGAATCTATTCAAATTTAGATGGTCTTAAGATTGTTGAATATATAACTAAACATAAATTAATTATATTTATTCTTATAATAATAGAAGGTAACAATGTAACTTCAAAAGTAAGTAATAAAAACTCCTTCTTTCCTTTCTAGTTTTGGCATAATTGAAGATGTGTACTAGTTCCTCCTATGCTGATCACCATCTATCCATCTCAGCTACTCTCTTTGACGATAATTGCCTAGACTGCTAATGTCCTACATCCGTTTTTTGAGATTTCTTTCTCATTTTTTCTCCTCATTTTAGGCCTTTCCTTGATCGACTTAAGTAAGGACTATATCATCGTTTCCATGTTGTACTCTCTATTCCTGCCTTGTTGCTTATTCTTTCAGGCAAATTCTTTTTAAAGTTATTGCCCGTTAGAACTTTTCAGTTATTTGTAGTCCCTTTCTTGGAAATAAGACAAGCCATCTTGTTAATCTCGCAAATCCTTTGTCATTCCTGCCATCAGAGGCCACCGTTCTCACCTCCCCAAACCCTTTGGTTCCACTAACAAAAACTGCCCAAAGCCATCAATTTTCCTTTAATCAACCAATCCCTAACCTGAAAGCAACCCATTGGAGAAAAGAATGGTGAAATACCTTACTATACTCCCCTGGTCATAACGAAAGGTAAACCAATGGTAGCCCTTGATATACAAATTCTTAAGAAGGGAGGTTAGGTATGGTTTTCCACTCTATTCAAATTATTCTACAAAAAGATATTAGATTTCTTGCTGGTGAAGGACTAGGCTATAATAGCTTAGAAAAATAAGGGGCTAGTGGAAATTTTGTTATTGGAGGATAATCTAATAATCTTTAAATTTACAAATTGTGATAATGCCATAGAGGTATTGGACGCAGGCCTCTCGCACATTTGGAGTAGACCACTTTTTATTCAACTATAGAGGCCAGGTCTCAAGAGGAAATATGTCACTTAGGAGCAAATATCAATTTGGATTAACTTGCATGATATCCCTCTTGAATACTGGACAACTAAAGGCCTAAATGCTTTTACTAGCTTTGTCGAGGTCATTATTTGCATAGACGAGACAACCATGTATAGGAGAAGAATCAGATACACTAGGCTTTGTGTCAAAATTTGGAATGAAAAGTAGCTTCTAGAAAATATTCTGATTCTAAAATTAAATGAGGAGGAGGAATTGGTTGAAGATACAATATGTGTCTCTTACCAATGAAGACCTAGATTGGAAGAAAATATGGAACGAAACCAGTAGGAAATTCGAACATGGTGCATATAATGAATTACTGAACCTTGATGTAGAAAAGACTTCATCCAACTAAGGAATTATTAAAAAAGAGTTGTAACAGTGATTTTGGAATCTTTTAGCCAAACAAATCGATATTGAAGATAAAAAATAATGATAACCCAGTTAAACTAAATTAAGTATATCAAAATGGGGACAAACTATAGATTGGCAATATGAAGGAAAAAGGTATTGAACCTAGTGAAAGTTCCTGCACATCAACTGAAGCAGTGAAGGAAAAAAACTTCTAGGCAGTTTCCAAGAAAAAGCCAAACAGAAGTGGGAAAAAAGGTAGCTCATCTAATCAAGCTTCTTCTTTATAATAAATATTGTAGCATGGAATATACAGGGACTCAATAGTCCCAAAGAAATTGTACTAGCTAATTTTATTTTTTAGAATAAGATTACAGTTATAGGAGTCCTAGAAACAAAGCTCTCTCAAGAGAAATTTGTAAGCTTAAAATTACATGGTCAGCTTTGGTCTTTTGATTCCAACCATAGACACCATCATTTTGGAAGGGTCACCATCATTTTTTATAGATAGAAAGTATTCATTCCAGTTGCCAATAAATCCATCCTATAATATCATTAATTACAGAAGCTAAACTAATAAAGGTTACTTTTATATACATATCCAACTTTAGATTTCAGAGGCAAGAGATCTAGAGACACCTTGTAAATATCAAGAAAAATATTCAAGATTTATGGTTATTGTCAGGCGATTTCAATAGTACTTTATATTCATCAGAAGTAGAAGGGAATATCAGTTTGAAAATCTACTCCATGTACTTTTTTTGAATGTATTAACATCCTTAAGGTTAGTGATCTAAGCATGGAAGGCAATTTCCATACTTGTTCAAACAAGTAATCTGATTCCTAGCTAGATAGGGTAATGGTGGATGGCAAATGGTTGGCAGTTATCTAGAGAGTAAGTCAATTTTCTTAAATCTTTTAGTGTCGAATCATCCACCAATGGTGATATAAAGCATATTTGCAGGGGTTAGACGAATGTTTCCATTTCAATTCAATAACTATCTCACCAATCATAAAGGGTTTATGAAAATAGTGAGAAGGGGCAAAGATGTAGAGATAAGAGGCCATAAAACTTTCACCTGTGTGAAAAAATTGGAATGCTTCTAAATGGAAATTTAACTCCTCGAAATTGTTACCAATTTAAACACTATGGTGTAAGTAACATAGATTAAAGGCGTTATGGATATTATACAAAGGTTAATAATGACTCAATCTGGGCAAGAATGGTGGTTAGACCAAGAGAAACAAACTCTATAAAATTATATTAGAGTTGTGGGGATCACTACTCCCTTCTTAGATAAATGGCTTAAGCAAATTGGTCAAAACCAAGAAACAAGAAATCTAGTTTCTTTTTTAACTTGATCTTGTCAAGAAAAAATCAAAATGGAATTAATAGTTTTCTAAATCACTAGGATAATTTGATTTCCTTACAGGACTAGCTATAGGAAGGGGCTTATCTCTATTTCATGAAGAAACTTGTTCAATCAAAGAACTCCCAACCCAACCTGACACTATCGAGATCCCTTATTTTTAATCAATTCTCCTATGAGATAAACCAGTATTTGGAAGCACCTTTCTAAGAAAGGGACATTCAGGATATGGTTTTTGAATTGTGAGCAAGAAGTGCTTCAGGCCCTGAGAGTTTGAATGGGATATTCTTCCAAAAAGCATGGCCAAAAGTAGAAGCCATGGTTTCTTCTGTTATTTTAGAGATTATTGAATCAGGCATCCAAGTTAAAGCAATTAACTTTTCCTATATCTGCTTTATCCCAAACTCAAAACTCTAGTTATTTTGGAGATTTTGTCAAATTTCTTGTTGCAATTTTATTTTAAGGCTTTATCCTCTATAATCAATCCAACTTAGGTTATGTTTATGGAAGATTGTCATATTAGCATAACATCTTGATCACTTAGGAGCTACTTAGGGGTAATTCTAGAAAGTTTTCCTTTCCAAACTATGCCATCAAAATTAACCTCCACAAAGCTTTTGATTTGTTGAGCTAGTCTTTCATCTCTCAAATGATCGAAGCCTTCAATTTTGCTCCTAAGTTTAGGTCTTGGATATAAATGTGCATATACTCTCTAACATATTTGATCCTTATTAATGGTGAGCCAACAAAGTGGTTCCAAGGGAAAGGAGGGATAAGACATGGGGACCCTTTATTCCCCTGTATTTTCTTATTGTTCATAAAGGTGTTGTCGATGTTATTAGAGTATAATATCAAGCAAGTCATCTCCTTCTAGTTCAACCAAAGGCGCAAGAAATTACATATATCACATCTCTTATTTGCTGATGACATTCTCCTATTCTCTAAAGTGCATAGATAGGTTGATTTTCCTACTCATTCAAACCATACACTTGTTCATAAGAATTTTAGGTTTGGAAATAAATACAAACAAATGTTCTATCATCATTTCCACGATTGCCCTTCCTAATGCAAATTGGCTAGCGTAGATCTCTAGTCTGAAATTCCTTCAACCTTCTTCAAATACTAGGTCTAATCATTTTATAAAGATTACATTATAGGAAATGAATGCCTTTTTTAATTAGAAAAAATTTAGAAGAGGATTAGGACATTATATAACTCTTTTCTCTCCCTAACAGGCAGAATAATGCTCATAAAATCGATTTCAAACTCAATGAGTGTATGGTGGAGCTCTCATTTTAGTTTCAATAAAGGAACAATTAAGTTGATGAAGAGGATTTTTAGATATTTCATAAGATCAGGTACTACCACTAGGAGATACAAAGCAAAGATAGGTTCAAAAATGGTTTGTTTGCCTAAACACAAGGGATGCCTTGTTATTCCACTAGTAGGTAATTGCAACAAAATCTTTATGGCCAAGAGAATCTGGCGAATCCTAACTCATAAAGAATCCTTATTAGTTTGTTGAATCTATGCATACTGTTGGTGTTATTGGTCTATAACTTGAATCTACAATTTCTTAACTTTATTATCTATTATCAACTATAACATTGGACCTATGGTTTCTCTTTATTATCCATTAATGACTATAATGTTTAATAGTTATTTTACATATTATATCCTTTACCATTTTAACGTTTCTTTTGCTTTAATATCTATTAATGCCTCTTGTCATTGTTTCTGCTATAAAAACCCCTCATTTTTACTCTTTCACCTACTCCCACGATCACAGTTCTGCTCACTTTTCCTAAATAAGGCACACATCTTCTTCCACATAAAAAACATCTTTTATACATATACTTTCTTATCTTTTGTATTTTTCTTTTGTTTCTTTTATTAATTTTCAAAGATAGTTCCTACTTTGCCCTTTAAAGTGCACCAAAGTTGGTGGAGAAGGCAAACCCTGGGGTCAGATCCCGTTATCCTGTTGCACCGTAGAGGGGGAATTTTCAACTTAGGGTAGTGATTTTTCATGATGCCTTGCATTTAGATAAGTTGTTCCAATTTTAATTATTACTTCTATTTTCTCTAACAATCTAAGTCAGAAATTATTTCATTGCTATCATTTGTTGGAAATTATTGCGATTTTGCTGCTGCACATTTATTTTGGTAAAAGTCAGAATACACTGTTGTTTTCTTCGTATTGTTGATTATTTCGTGTGAGACATTTCTGTTTTTAGATTTAATATGTTTTCTGCAAATGAGATCAATGTAGGTTCCGCACTAACTATTCCCCGTATAGGTTTAGCCCTATCACCGTAGCCCGAAAATTATACCTGACCTAACTGGATTAGAGCCTCTAGATGGGAGAAAATTTAAATGATGGTTTGATAAAATTCTGTTTTACTTTCAACAATACGAAATCGATTATGTGCTATTTCAAGAAACTCCTAGTGACAATACTGACCCTAAGACTATTAAGGATAACTGTATCGTTAGGGGAGTATTACTCAACCATATGATCAACCTTTTGTTTGATATCTACTGCAAGTATAAAATTGCTAAGGAAATTTGAGATGCTTTAGAAATAAAATATGGGACAGATGATGTCGGTACAAAGAAATATGTAGTTGCTAGGTGGTTAAAAATTACCGTTGTTGATGATAATCCTCATGGAATGAGTATAAAAACTAGTTGAGACATGAAAAGAAAGAAATGAAGCTTCAGGAGTTAATAGGACATATAAAGATTGAGGATGCCAACCGTGGATAAGATACGACCAAAACACTCACCCTTGTCCCTACTGTTAAGGGTCATGTGGTAGAACATAGAAATGCTAGTAACTTCAAGAAAAATGGTGGACAAAACAAGTCTTTCAACAACAAGCAGAGTTAATTTAAGTGTAAAAGAATTGATGGTAACTGTTGGTGGTGCCAAAAGCTAGGCCATCCTATTGCCAATTATCAAGCTAGAATCAACTATGAGAAGAAAGGTCAAGAATAGAAACCGCGACAGTTTAGGAAAGGAAACCAAACGGGATAACTAGAAGAGCTTTGGTAAGCCTCAAGCTAATGAGGTTAAAGCCGGCGATGACAAGGAGATCATTACTACTATGGTGTCCGAAGTCAACCTTGCTGGAAATTTAGTCGAGTGGATCTTTGACATTGGAGCCACACGCCACGTCTGCACCAACAAGGACTTGTTCAGGGAGTTGAATGATGCTTCTAATGGTGAATTCATACACATGGGAAACTCTAGCAGAGTTCCTGTCCAAGGAGTTGGCAAAGTCACTCTCAAACTCACTTCTGGAAAAGTATTAGCATTAGAAAATGTTTTAATTATTCCTGATATACGTAAAAACTTGATTTCTAATGAATTTCTTAACAAAGCTGGTGTCAAACTGACCTTTGATTATGATAAGCTAGTTCTGACTAAGAATGGGAACTTCGTTGGAAAAGGGTTTTATAATGGGCTCTTATTTGTACTTGACGTTGAAATGAATGCTTATACTTCTTCTGCTTATATTGTTGAGTCTTTAGACCTATAGCACTCTAGACTTGGGCATGTGAATGTAAGGTCAATTAAGAGGATGGAAAGTTTAAACTTGTTACCTAACCAGATCACTAATGGAATGGAAAAATATCAAATTTGTGTTGAGACTAAACACTTTAAGAAACCTTTTAAATCAGTGACCGAGAGAAAGTCACAATTGTTAAACTTGGTGCATACATATTTAGGTGATTTTAAGAATTGTATGAGTAATGGAGGCATGAGATATTATATTACCTTTGTGGATGATTGTTCTAGATTTACTAAGATTTACTTATTGAAAAATAAAAGTATTACATAGGAAATGTTTATGAAATACAAAGCTGAGGTTGAGAACCAATTAGAAAGGAAAATTAAAAGATTAAGGTCTGATCAAGGTGGTGAGTATAGTACTGATTTCCTTGCTAATTTTTGTGAAAAAGTTGGTATTATTCATCAGCTTTCAACCCCTTATACACTTGAACAAAATGGAATAGTTGAGAGAAAAAATCGAACACTCAAGGACATGATGAATGCAATGTTGATTTCCGTAGGATTACCTAATTTTATGTAGGGGAAGCTATTCTTTCATCTTGTATGTTCTAAATAGGGTCCCTCGTAAGAAACTAGATCAAACCCCGTATGAAATTTGGGAAGTTATCCACCTAACTTGCGGTTTTTGAAAGTGTAGGGGTGTTTTGCTAAGGTTGCTCTACGTGAATATAAGAGGAAGAGAATTGGTCCTAAGACCATTGATTCAATTTTTGTGGGATATGCCTCTAATAGTGATGCCTATAAATTTATGGTAAAGTAAGAGGGATATAACACTTATGGATTAGTTATGAAGTTAAGAGATACAGTGTTCTTTAAGGCCCTGTTTGGTTGGATGTTAATTAATGGAATGAAATGTAATAGAATAGAAGGGAATGGAATGGTTTATAATGAAATATAATGTAATATAGTAAAAAGTTGTTTGGAAAGGATTGAAGGGTTCATAATATAATATAGTGAAATATTGTTTGGAAGATGGATGGAATGGAATGTAATGTATAATAAATGACTTTTAT
>JAOQMQ010000002.1:15419780-15432763 GCA_027563845.1 Erythroxylum subrotundum | reverse complement strand
AGAGACATATGTCTACAACTTTTTTGAAGAAGCCGAATGTTAATTATATCTCTAAGCATTTCAAAATCTGGCTAGAATTAGAGTTAGGAATTCTGTTACAGTTTAAAAACAGTTTGGACTCTTTTGGATATAACTCTCAGTATACTGAATCAAATTGCACAATTTTGGTGTTATTAAAAAATATAAACATAGTGGAACAATTGTATAGAAGAAAGTGTTACTGAAATACACCATGTTCCTTGTCATAAAGATTATGCAAAGTTATCCCTAAAGGGGGTGTTAAGTCGAAAATGCTGAGGCGTGCTGGAATTTGATGACTGGATTGTTCTGAACATGTTTCGGTATTTTAGTTATGTTTTGATCTGTAGATTTCAAAATGAAATGATTCTTCTTTTAAATTGAACTAGAGACATAATTCTAAAACTTTTGTGAAGAGGTCGAATTTTAATTCTGTCTCTAAGATTTTCAAAATTGGCTTGTAAGTGAGTTGTAGCTTAAGCTGAAGCACTGTCAAGGACAGAAATCAATCCTATGGTTATTGAATAAACTGTATTGATGTGGCCGAATTAGGCTGAGTTGTCTTCACCAAAGTTGTAGCTTATTCTCTCATCTTTAAATTGGTATAAATTTTGTAATTTTTGGATATCTGAGCTGAAAGATATGAGTTGTACCATTGGAGGGAATGATCATGTTCTAGCCAAAAGTTCAAATGTGTACAGTCTGTTGTATTTTAGGCATAACTCATTGAATATTGAATCAAATTGGATGATCTTGGAGCCGTTGGAAACTTAAAATATTGTAGAACAACTTTCCAGAAGGAAGTGTTGCCTAATTTTGTCATTTACCCTATCAGATTAATTATGCAAAATTGACCCGAAATCATGTGGGTAGAAAATCTGAAGTGGTCAATTAGGTTATGAAATTGATTTTACATTGTTTTATTGTGGTCCAAATTATAAGTATCAAATGATATTAATGAGGGCTTTGATATCTGATTGATTTGATGATGAGAATTTCAATTAGATACCTGGAATTGTCATTGAACAATGCATTGTGCATATTTTAGTTCTTTAAATACATGTGCATAAGGAATATGTTTTCAAATGTGCAATAGTTATTTGTATATGTGTTAAATGTTATAGAGGAACCCTTAGAGCGACTGATTCCAGATATTACCGGGACTTCGAGGTAATAAACAGTAAGAGCGCTTTTGTTAAGTAATTTAGATGGTAAATTTTGTGAGTAACCTAAGATGGTCTCACCTTGATTTGTATTATTTATTACTGAATTAAATTGATATTGATGAATGTGTACTGGATTGTGTACTGATTCCGGACATGAAGGTCCAAGGTACTGATTGATGAATGAGATATTGAAGTGTTATTTACCTTACCTTATTCTACTTGTTGAATTGACTTATACTAATTGTGTTCTGAATTCTGGACAATGGTTGTCCGAGGCATTTGATGCATGTTTATATAATTGGAAGTGCTATTTATATGTGAATATGATTGACTACTTGCTTTGCACATAAAATGTCTGAAATGACTCTGTTTTGCTTTAAAACTTTTGAGTCCTAGGTGTGGGTAAATAGGCATGCCTAGAAGGATCTGCAGCTGCTTTTATGACACTTCGGTGTCTTCTGTTAGTGACACTTTGGTGTCGAGACTTCAGTCTCTTCTGTGACACTTTGGTGTCTTCTGTTAGTGACACTTCGATGTCAAGACTTCGGTCTCTTCTGTGACACTTCGGTGTCGAGACTTCGGTCTCTTCTGTATAAGTCCCGTTACCCACTTCTGTAAATGGATTTAGCAGTCATCTGATTTTGTACTCTGATATCTGTTTGGTTTTGACATAAATTAAATTATGTTCTGATTCTGAAGGGTTTATACCCTCTTGTGTTATGCAATTCCATGATTTATAAAACTCTGTTATGAAATGCTTTCTGCCCGACTTACTGTTAAAGAAATCTTTGAATGCATGTCGATGCTATTTCATGATTCAGTGTGATGATTTGTCAGTTTATTTATAGATTAGTTATTACTCACTAAGCTATATGCTTAGCACAGTGGATTTGCCCCGTATAGGTTCAGAGGGAAGGACTTAAGGGATGGGATAAGTCAACCGCATTTGCGAAAGGAGTCTCAGTTTTGTATTGCTCAAAAATGTATTTTGTTAAGTTTGTTTTGGGCTTGTATATCACTTTGTATTTTTGTTTGAAGGTTTCTAATAACCTTAATTCAGGTTGCTTTCCGAAATTATGATATGCGATGTATGTTTATTGAGATTTTGGGAATGCATGTATGTTATGTTTCGTGTGTTTTGGATTTGGTTTTGGTTCTATTTTATCTGTATGTTTTGTATGTGTGACATTCGCAATACCCTCCCAGGGGGCATGTGGGTATCACAGTTTTAATTATAAAGATCAGTGGTACAAGATGAGACTAAAGGAAATTCATATTTTCTTCCTTTTATTTATCACTTGACTATGTGTCTAATGGTATCTTGATTTATCTAATTTAAATTAGGTCTAGGTTAACTATATGTCTCTATTATTTTTTGATCAAATACTAATAGGACAGTTAGACTCAATAGTTACCTATCATCGTGGAATCGACTTATACTAACCACTACACTATTACAAATTGATAAGTCCACTTTTGTTTTTAATGTCGCTATCAAGGATAGTGTAATATTAGAGAGACTTGATAACTAATTTTGCTTGTTATTTTTTATTTTGTATTATTTAACTTTTTTTAATTTATTCTTAAAAATATATATTGTTTTTTTAGATTTCAATTCTACCTATTTGTTTATATGCTTCATAACCCAATTATAGGCTTTCATAAGGACAATAATAACCTGAGTAAAATAAAGTGACTACAAGAAACATTATGGTGTGAGTTGTGTGAGGGAAACAACGATTTTGTCATATTAGGAATTAATTTGTAAGATAATTAAACAAGTTAATTATTGGCGGGAATTACCAACAATATTAGACCCAACAACTAAGTAACCCCCCAAATTTGAACAAATTCCCCCAATTGACCATAATAAACCATCTTAAAAGCTATCTATTAAGAGATTATGAAGATTATAATCAATAATTAGTTAGATGCAAAATTTAAAGACATACTTATAATTTCATAATGGATAGTTTGCCAACACCATCAATATGGAGCGACTAACTAATGCCACTACTAGGAGAACTAATAAATTAGAAGCATATATTTGATTAGCTGGTAAAATTGAATAAGAATTTAGAATTTCAAATTTCAAATTAGCTAATTGCATCAATACTATAGGATAAATAGCCTTATCAAACAAGATATAAATGAATTATGATGAACACATCATGGAAATAACTATTAAGCTTAGTAACGAGCCAACTGAGAAAAAAGAAGGAGGAATCTAAAGAAGAGATGACTCCTATCATGAATGAAGAAAAGAAGGACATCAAGATTGTTTTCATCTTCATTTATGAGAAAATGAATTCTCTTTCCTATAATGATTCTTGATATTATGTTGATTTGACAAATACTAAAGTATCTATAACTTTTTCTAGGAAATCGTCACAAAAGACTAATGGGTTCCACATGAGTGTGAGAAGGCATGGAATAATGAAAGTTCAAATATCAAAGGAGCAATACCTTCACATGGTATCTATAAAATTTTGAAGGTGGATGGTTATAATTTCTTTGATCTACCTCCCTAACAATAAAGTTTAACTATAAGACTAAACAAATACTTATTAGGAAGCAACCCAATCATTTGGTTTTATTAACCCAAAATGTTCCTTATTTATTAGTGTTTTCTAATTTAGATTGCATATTTCTTTTTTTTTATTTCTTATTTCATGTTCATTTTATATTTCTTTCATTTAGTTTTATGTTTATTTTTGGTACAAGTACTAAAATTTAGATGTATCTCAAAGAGATATAGCAAGCAACATATATGCCAAGGATTAAAAAAGTTTTATTATTCTTAAATTTTATGTCATTCTTCTCTATATTTTATATACTTTTATTTATCATGTGTTATATATATATATATTTACATTCAGGACAATGTATAACTTAAGTATGGGAAAGAGATTATTATAAGTTTAGGATTATTCTTAATATGAAATGTTACAAGCATTCTATCTAATTTCATTTAGTTGTTAAGTCATAATTTTGGGAAAATAAATAATGAAGATTAAGGTAATTAAGGTGATTCATTGAAATTTTCACTCGCATTATGATTTAACTATGCTAGGCTAATATATATTCCATTATTGACTAGTTTAGTCTAAACTTGATCAAATAGTCTTGCAAATTGATTCTTGAATTAAATGACTATATATAAAATTTTAACATCATTTTAGTCTAGAGTTAAGCTATATAAGTGAATTATTATTCTATATTGAAATTGAATTTATGTGAAAAAGATTTTAAAAAAGTTGAATAAAGTGAGCATTAATAAGTTTTATTATACTAATTTTGATGTGAGCTAATTAAGATTACGAGTAATACTAGTATCCGTATGAGATTGTGACTTGACTAAGTAACCAAAAGTATACATGATAAGGTTTTTACCTGCACAACCAAAAGTTAGGATGATATCTCAAACAAGCTCATCATGGTCTAAAAAATTACATTGCCTTTTTTGCAACATAGTTTGTTAAATACTTGTGGATTTGTGTTTTTAACTCATCATATGTTCATCTTATATAAAGGGTGTAATTGTTTAATTTGAGATGATATTTAAAAGATTGTTAGGATATGTTAAGATTGAATTATCAGTATAAGTGTATAAGTGTAACATCCCGGATCACCCGTTTACAGATATTATCCACTTTGGGCCTTGGCCCAGCCAAGCCCTCACGGTTTTGCTTTTCCTGAGGCCTTCCTAGGAGGTCACCCATCCTAGTACTACTCTCACCCAAGCACATTTAACCTCAGAATTTCGATGGGATCCGGTGCATTAGGCCATGGAAAACGTGTCTTGTAAGGGAGAGATATTCGTACCCTTATAAGGCGTACTTCGTTCCCCTCTCCAACCGATGTGGGATCTCACACTCTCCACCCCCTTTAGGACCCAACCTTATTTAAGGTCCAGCCTAGCTGGCATAACGGTTCGGGTACCGGCTCTGATACCACCTGTAACATCCCAGATCACCCGCTTACAGATATTGTCCACTTTGGGCCTTGACCCAGCTAAGCCCTCACGGTTTTACTTTTCCCGAGGCCTTCCCAGGAAGTCATTCATCCTAGTACTACTCTTGCCCATGCACATTTAACCTCGAAGTTCCGATGGGATCTAGTACATTAGGCCATGAAAAACGCATCTGTAAGGGAGAGGTATCCGTTCCCTTATAAGGTGTACTTCGTTCTCCTCTCCAACCGATGTGGGATCTCACACTCTATGCTTGGTCAAAGAAAAGTCAATATTCCAGACCCTTCTTTCACTTATTGTTGGACCCCGAAAATTTTCTTGATGAATTAAACATGATTTAAATGAATTATGAGGTTTGATGGATTAATTTTTGGAGCTAATTATTTATGTCAAGGTTAGTAGGATTTGTATGACATAGGTTAATTGAAGTTAAGTGTTAATGTTGTAAGAATGTATCAAGGGCAAAATGGGCAAGTCACTTAAGGTTAAAAGATATAAGGCTTATATTGAAGGGCAAAAGGGACATTTGATGATTAGTAAGGGTATAAAAAGAAGAAGAAATGGTTGTTTTGTTTGAAAATGAAGAAGAGATCGTGGAAGAGAAGAAAAGAAGAGAAAAAGAAGAAGGAAACTTAGGGTTTTGGAAATCATGAAGACTTTGAAGACTTTGAGGCTAAAACAAGTAAGTATGAGCTTTAACCCTTCTTGATTATTGGATGAACCATGTTTAAGGATAATTAGAAGTGAAAATGAAATTGTATATGGATAAGGTTGAATTGAAATTAAAGTATAGTTGAGGAATGAGATGATAAATCTTGAATACGAATTATGGTTAGATATATGTGGTAAGTGTTATGGAAAAAGGAACATAGAATAGTATGAGATTTCAAGCTGCATGATTTCATTGGTTTACGCTCACGTTGGTATGACGAGCAATAATACGCATACATTTTATGGTTCACGGGTTAAACTCTGGAAGCGGGGCCCAACGTGTTTGGTATCAGAGTAAGAAGAGATTATAAGGAACCACGCGCAAGCATGATGATATATTGTCAAGAGTTGGATTCCGGAAACGGGATCCAACTCTTATGGCCGTGCATCACATTTCTAAGGACTTAAAACACTTAGTTTTAATTAAAAGAAGGGAGAAGAAAGGAGAAGAGAGGAGAGAAAGAAGCAAGTTTCTACCATCACCTATTTTCCACCAAGTTTTTGATTCTTCAACCTCAATCAAGGTGTTCTAAGCTAATTTGGGGTCAAGGAACTCAAATCTATCATTAGATTTGAGAAATTCTCAAAAGATTGGAAGATATCACCAAAGGAAAGTTTAGGTAAATTTTGTCTCATCTCTGTCTACATTAGGATTTTGATTTTGGCGTTAAGATATGTTGTTCTCCATACTTGATTATGCATGAAATATGGTTTAGATGAATGAAATATGTCTTGGAGAGGGTTCTTTAAGCCAAAACTGAAATTGTCCTCTTTAGGTGAAAGTTTGTGAATTTTTGAATATCTTTTAGAATTGATGGTTTAAATGAATTCTATGGTGTTAATTATACATGTATGACGTGAATTGATGATGAAGAATGAAAAAGATGTGTGTTGGTTAAGTGTAGGTTGAAATGATGGAGAGGAAGTGGACATATGTAATGAGTTGTGTAATTGATAAATGTAGCTTAAATGAAGGGAATTGGTTTGAATGGAGTGAGGGAATGTGTCATTGATTGGAAGTGTTACTATATGACATGATAGGAGCATGAATTACTATAGTAAAGTATTGAAAATGAGACTTGAAAGTTATGCACATTAGGTGTTTGATAAAATGCCTAAGTGAACTTGGTTTAGGATTTAAGGATTTTGATGGTGTGCATTGGAAAGAGGCTTTCATGTTTACTTAGAGTGAACTTGAAATGTTACCTAGATTGATGAATAATGGCCTAATATGATTGGATAAAGATGTGCTTAATTATGTTATGAAATGAGTAAGTTTGGATTAAAGGCATTAAATGCCTTAGAAAAATACAAAAGAGAAGCTAATGTGATGGTGCATAAATATGAAATTTATGTTTAATTAGAAATTTCATAATATGTCTTTTTATTTATAAAGGCTCGGGAGCTACGAATCAAGGAGCTCGTACCGAGATTTTTTTAAGGTAAAGTAGTGCACACCCTCTTTTGAGGTGAGTTGGGGAGACCATATTTC
Source organism: Erythroxylum subrotundum (assembly GCA_027563845.1). Classification (NCBI taxonomy): domain Eukaryota; kingdom Viridiplantae; phylum Streptophyta; class Magnoliopsida; order Malpighiales; family Erythroxylaceae; genus Erythroxylum; species Erythroxylum subrotundum. The sequence continues at coordinate 15,425,403 of JAOQMQ010000002.1, read as the reverse complement.
TCAAATAGGATTAGAACATCCTAAGACAAGCATGATGACTTGTATGTGAATTTTGAACTTAGGCAACATATGGTAGACTTGAATTTCAAATGGATGCTATCAAGGCCCAAAGTGGACAATATTTGGAAGCGGGTGATGTGGGATGTTACAAAATTATTCTCTACTCAATTAAAGTTAATCTTGTTCGTTCTTATAAATGAGTAATTGAATTATAATTGATTCTCTCTTGTTACTTTAGGATAATGAATCCTTTATTAACATACACGTTTATCTCTATGTAGCTACTTTTAATACATAATATGTCATAAATATCATTAAAATATTGTAATTTTCATATGAGATACTTTAGTAATCTCGACTATAAAGATCAAGTATACAACTATGATGATAAGAACATTCATATACAAACAAGTAATGTTCTATTTGAGATCTTTATCATCAGAACAATTATGTTAACTTATTCTCTAATTAATACGCATATGTTTGTTTAAGTATCTTCATATTTTAATTTATAAGATTATTTATTTTTTATAAGAAAGAAATATAATATGTGATAGTTTTACTATTCCATCAATATCCCACTTAACAAAACTATAGTTAGTACTAATTTACAAATATATCTAATTACAATTTGAATCTTATAATCTTGATTTTATCATAATTTCAAGTACAAAGTAATTATTCTTAGAATTTTATCTTTAATATTAAGCGTTAAATACAATAGGAAAAAAATACTTGAAGATAAAGAATGCTTTTATTGAATAAGTCAATAATATCATACATTAATCGCCAATAACTAATTACTTGCATTAGTATAAATTAACAAAAATATCCTATTAATTAAACATATCTTTTATCATTTGTTTATTTTCACTAATGTCTTCTCAATACTTTGTCTCAATTTCTATTCTACACATGATATTGTATTGAATTTAAAAAATTAAATAAATTTAGGTATCTCAACTTTATAACTATTTAATTGTATTATAGGTCTTATTAAATTTATTTGCTTTTCAATATATGTTGTTGACTCACCCATACGTGATAAGGCAATTGTTTAAAATATTATTAAAACCATATGATTGATAATGATGTATAATGAAAAGCAGAAAAAAATACCTAAAAATGAAGATAATTTTCCTGTACAAGTTGTAATTAGGTATCGACATCAATCTAACAAATAATTCAACATTAGTAAAATTTATCAGTGACAACTAAAATCGTAGAAAAGGAATGATAATTTTTAGATTATTAGGAAGCTTTCGTACCTACAAAAACAATACATTCACAACTTCTCCACAGTGCACACTGCTTTATCTATTACTACTAACTACATTAACCTGCTACTGTCAACCTTTTCTGCTCCCTCTTTTTATTTACTTCTCATGAAAAAATCGAACCGATTCAATGAATGAAACCAAAATAAATAAAAGATGTATTTTTTATATTTATCGTAAATTACTTAAGTAAATGCATTAATGTCTTGAACTTCTTTCATAATATTTGTTGTATAATTATTTATTACAATAGCATAAACACTTCGCTTTATTTAATTGGCTGTATGTGCATAACCGGTCCTATATGTCATATTATTTCTTGCTTAATCAGATGTATGAGCCTCTCACCCCTTTTGTAATGGTCAAGGACTCAAGTCTCCCTAATTTATTTTTAAAAAACCATATGAATCTCCACTTTTTATTTATTCCTTCGTACATATGTTGATTTTTTTCTCACCAATTTGGTATAATAAAAGAACGATCGCCACGCTAGTTTATTAAGCACCTGGAAAACTCTATATATTTAGTTTACATAGCGTACGAGAATTATCTATGAACAGCAGATATGGTCCAATAAGTGACGTCCCCAAAATTTTGGCCTCATACATGAAGAAGAACATAAAATGACGTGAGGGATGACAAAAGATATTTCGAGATAGAATTTTCTTTATGCTTTCTTGAGAATGTTTGGCATGATTTGACAGAGGGTCGCAGCAAAATTAAAAAATGGAAAACAAAATCTATAAGATCTTGAGTTTGTGGATTGTGGATTGCAGATGATCTCAGAGTCTCACCTTGAAAGTAGTTCTTTATATTTGTCTAAATATGAATTCGTTATTAGCCACTCTTCTGTATAGACTTAGTGCCTCCTCATACGTAGGTGCAATAGGCACTATGTTTTTTAATCAGATTTGTGGAAAAACGTACCTTTCCCGTCCCTCCTGTTTTGTCTATCAAATAGAACAACTTAAATAAGTTTTTTTTTTTTTTGGTGTGTGGTTCTTTTCATGAAGAGGAATAAGCTTTTTCTATTTCTTGTGCTGGTGGAAGGTCAGCTTAGTACAATTATGTATTCTGTCACGGTGTTTAAGTGTGTTGGCTGGACCACTTAGGAACTAATTTCCTGACCGAAGATTCCTGAGATCGTATGAAAAGAGAGTAAAATCGGCACCGTAGCCATATAGGTTATAGCTGGACCCTGTTCTACTTCCCAAGGTCATAGAGACTATTGAAAGTTAATAGGCAAAATTTTCAAACTGATATTATTGCTACCATATCAAAAGAAGATTAGGTCACGTTGCCTTTTTTTTTTTTTTTTAAATTTTTCCCTCTCACAGATTATTATATATCTTTTAAAGCGTATGTGAAATTTTTGTTGTTGCTTTCCTTTATGCAGTGCTTAGCTTTGCACCCACCAACATGCAATGCAGAGCACTATATAAACTTGAAGACCATCGTCGATCTGTGTGAAATTCTGAACTGCTAGAGGACAACATCACAAATTTCTATTCGTGAAAAAGGTTTAAATTTATCGCTGGTGGCTTAAACAATTAGGTGAAGGATACAACTGCTATTAAGAGCACTTGCTATTGCTAATCAATATTATAATTGCATGGTCTGTAATTCGATATCTAAAACCTTATTTGCAACCAATGCGCTTGAGTAGGATGAATACCTCTGCATGTTTATGGTTTTCCAAATTACCAGGGTAGAAATTCTGGTGAAGCCTCTTAGCAAAACGTTCAAATAGGTCATCCACAATCTCGGCTCTGAAGTGTTCCTTAATGAGCGCCTGGAATATAGCTCTGGCATGTGAAGTAACTGTCCCAACTGTGGGCGGAGCATGCTTCATCAGATGAGCCATGTTTTCCATTTTTTCAATGCTAAAGCAGCCATTTTTGTGAATTACATTCTCCAACTCTTTTATGCGTGGGTAATAGATTGGCAAGTTGAAAACGTCCACCTTTTCTTCGCTAATGATTCCCTGCAACCACAAAAACATGAAACAAACACAAACCCCACTCTGGTGATTAGTTTGGACTACTTGCCATTTTATTGGTTAACTGTTCGAAACGTGATTACAACTTCTAGTGTACTGTTTCATCAAGGACTATGGTAAATATCATCCCAGGATAAATCATTTGGTTCATAAATCAAAGTTAGAGGAGCACGTTTGCTTACTGAATCAGCCATTTCCATGAGACAACATCTTAGATTGCTAAAATTCATACCAACAGTGGTTTCAGACAAGAGGACCCCTTCTGGAAGACAAGGTAATATAACCACCATCAAGCCTCCACTTACAAGTTCATGTGCCCTGGAACTTAGGAAAGTGTTCATGTCATCATGGAAGCGACCTGAATAGGCCTTACTAACTTCATCAACAGATCCTGAGTAAGTTATGCTATTTTTGTTCCATGCAGGGGATTTACTATCTGCAACATCTTCTGGTACTTTGGAAAGCCAGTGTAGTGCATAAGAGGAATGACCAAAATGAAGAGTGGACTTGGGAAAAAGGATACCGTAAAAGGTCCCTGGAGCTCCTGCAGCAAAGTATTTGCGACCAGGTGGGAGGTTCATAAACAGGACGTTGAAATCGTTGTTTGTGTGATCGTTGAAGAATACTTGAAACTGAAAGGGTGGATGGTTTTTGTCTTGGCCATCATATTCGTTTGCAATGGACTCTATTATGTTTTCCACAGCAGTGAACGTATTGGGTCCCGTTGAACAACCAAAATCTGCAATTCGAAATGTTTTGATTCTACTGAAAGAAGGATTGTTGAAGTCCAGCGAGTTTTTGACAGCTTGATGGATCATTTCCTTGGCAGCATCTACCACACTTCTCTGCGAAACAATATTACTTGCTTTTGTCAACGAATGCATTGATTGTAAGTTATCCTAAAATATCTGAGCAAATATTCAATGCAGTGGACTAAGTAGAAAAAATGAACGCAAACGAAAAGCCGACACTGGAAACCTGGAAAACGGAGTTTTGAGTGTAGCTATGAGCACTGTCTCCACCGATCATAGGATATGACTCGCACGGTATCGTTGTCATCTTTGCTATTTCTTAGTAACCAGCTCTCTATGCTCTGTGGGCATATAATTGAGAAGGGTACTTTACTTCTTATTGGCGTCAGTGATGAAATGTTGTCATTAATTATTTTGTCATTTTGTAACTTCATATGCGTCCGCAAAAGATAAAACAATCTCATTCACAGCAATTTTAAATATTTGGTGATAGTGCTTAGTCGCCGTTTTGGAATCCCACAAGGCACGAATGAAAGATTAATTTGAATGTAAAAGGATCACCAACAATTCGAACTCAGTCAAAAACACCTTGTATATTAAAAAAAAAAAAAAGAAGAAGAAGAAGAAGAAAGAACCCATAATGGCAGGACGACGTTAACGTTCATTAAACAAAGACAATAATTTGCCTATAGCATAATCCGATGGGCCACTTGGACATAATTATGTATAGAGATAAAACAGAATTGAAGTTTGATATCATTTTAATATCCAACAAGTTGATTGAAGAATAATGCCTTAATGATTGCCAAATAGGACTACAATCATAAGGTAACAGAGGAATAGTGCATCCAAAACCAAATAATAGGGATGACTTAAGCTTGAAACTTGAGCATCACTTGGAGTCTACTTCTTGGTTCAAATATTCATCCTTTTCCCGAGATTATTTCCCTAGTCTACATTAAGTTCAACTTGTAGAAAAGACTAGTCACTGACGATATCTTGGATGCCGCTTCTTTCTTATGCCATTCCAGCTTCCAAGAATAAAGCAAGGATAAATCATAAATGGCCAAAAAGTTATTGGGCTTCTTTCTAACAATTCAACGGAAGGCTCACAAGGCCTGCCATGCCCCATATCAAGTGCATCAGAGGCTCAAAGCCGGGGAGAAAAATAAAGCAAAAGTAATGTAAAGTTTGAGCGAAGAAATACGGTTCAGAATTGCTGGATTCTTTGATTATAATATGAATCCTGCCATCTGCCAAAAGAATAAAAGCAATGAACAGGAAAAAAAAAAGGAAAAGTTTACCAAAGCAACGGCTTGAAATTGTGGCTTTAGAGCATGACATGAAAGAGGACGTGACAAAAGTTAGAACCTTACTCTTATCAATCCATCTATACATAAGAAGCACGCATATTAAACGTTTATGGGACTTGTTTGGTCAGTAAGGATGAAACCAGCCACAAGTTATCAAGAAAGAAAAGCAACCACTATCCAATTGGCGTTGACACTTTTTAATGCAACTTGTCCTTTTCTTTTTCATTTTCACCTTGACTAAACCAGTATTTTATTTGAAAACACTTTTTAAGATTATATTAA
>JAOQMQ010000002.1:15408270-15419680 GCA_027563845.1 Erythroxylum subrotundum | reverse complement strand
AACTCTGGATCCTTCTTTTATGCCTATAAATGTAAACGCTGCACTATCAATAAAGTAGCTGAATGAAATGTTTTTTACTTCGTTTACAATGTAGTTTTATCTTTTTAAGATTATATAAGAACAATGTATTCAACCAATACTTTACTTTCTTTTTTCCCCCTTTTTGTCAAACGTAGTCTGTATATCATGTATACCAACATAAAATTTCAACTTTGTATGGTTATGGAGATACAATATAAGACTTTAGATATGTACCACAAGAGAGAAAAAAAAAGATGATGAAGATATGTATGACATGACATTACCCCTGAAAATTGGCAATAACACAGGATTAAAAAGAACTTCTATACATATCAATATATGGACATATATACATATTATTGAAAATTTTACCATTCATTGATACTAGACCCAATCTAGTCTATATTTAGTTACCAAACATACTTTTGAAAAAAATATGTGAAAAAACATAAAATACATTCTAATTTGAAATAATAACAAATAAATTATTGTGGTTCACAGTATAAAATGTTTTTAAAAAAAACTTCAATTTATTAGGAAAAACATGATCTTGTATTATCTTAAGTAACATCAGAACAAAATGTTAAATCACTTTGAGTCAATTATCAAATTCTTAGATTATTAATAGAAAGTCATTTCTTAAAAAAATAAACAACAATTAATTGTCTTTAATACGTTTCACTTTTAAGAACTTCATTTTTAAGAAGCATGTGTCCTCTATGTACTCTTATGCTAAGATACAAATGTTCTTAATATGATCGATGTCATATTTGCCAAGGAAAAGACACTCCATTCATTAGTTTAATTACATTATATTTCGCTATTTTGATCTTTGCAATAAATAAATTTAAAATATTTTTAATAAAATCAATATCAAGAAAGAACCAGGTTTAAGATTTATAGCAGTTGCATGTGAGATATACAATAGACAATCAAAAGCTAAGCAATAAAACAATTAGCTAAGTAAGTATTCATATCTAGTAAAGAGCACAATATTATTTAGCCCAAAGCATTAGGAGAACCAACTACATCTCTCAACTTCATTAGCTCCCTATAGAGGCTAGTTGTTAGACCCCTAAGTTGTAATAGCGGAATCGTGCGGGTATTGGCGAGCCTTGACTAGTGTTCGACACGCAGAATAATGGAACAAAGCAAAGACTTGCGAGGAGGCAAGGATGAAAAGGAGCAATGCCAAGTGTTGACATGTAGTGGTGCATATTGGCGAAAATCTTCGACGAGTTGTAAGATTCGAATGTGAGATCAAAAAAAGGCTTGAGATGGACATTGAGTGAAAGGTTAGCTGGATCACACGCATGATGAAAATATGTGAAAGTTCCAAGGTGACTTAGCAACTAGATCAAGTATGGTGCAAGTTTTGGTAGAGTTTCGAGCCTTATACAAGCTAACTTGGCTAAGACTGGGTTCTTGATGGACTAAGAATTTAACAGTTTCTTAAATGGACGGAATATGACTAATGGAGTTAGCATGGGAAAGCATTGGACAAACTAGTGTGCTATTGACTTGGATGACTCATCATCAACGGATAGAGATGAGGAGATCTTGAATGATATGACAGATAAGATCACGAAGGATAAACATCATCTCTAAAGGATAAAGATCACGCAGGAGGATCTTCTGAAGATAGTAGACATCTACGTGGATAGTGTGCTAATTGGATAGGGATGCCATTCTATTGGTTAGTATGATATAATCTGATAAGGATAAGATATTATAATATTGCGATCTTAGCTAGTAAAGTTCTATTAGGCTTTTAACTTAGTCATCTATAGGTGCCTATAAATAGCTCATTTGAGCCTTGCTCTTCTTAGAGAGAGTTAGAGACACTCAGAACAAATGAGTGTAGGAGACATTTAGAGATTGAGAGAGTATTCCTTTGTATACTTTGAGGGAAGTAATAAAGGTTGACTTTTTAGCTGTATCTCTTTCTCGTGTTTTTATTGTTGCCATGAATATTTAGTTCTTTCTTATTTTTCTTGCAAAGAGTGTAAGAGTTAAACACTACGAGGATCACGAGGCATTCGAGAATGAGTAAGTTGGTCGATGATCACGAGATAAGACTGAATCTTACTTTAATGGAGCTAAGTAAGATTGTCGTACAAAGGGATCAGTGCATCTTGTAAGACATGTTCATATTTGAATGAAAACCTTTGTAATAACTGGTATAAGAGCCATAGTTAGAAATGGCAGGAGGCAGCAATTTGACAGAGCGTGTCAACAAAGTGGAGGCACTCATTGTCCCAATTCCTCAATGGGGGGAGGAGGTCACTTCTTACAACACTCAATTCGAGAAGTTAGAGGCATGAATACAACAATTGTAGCATCAAATAGTGAAATTGATGAAGACACAAGAGGAGTTTAGGTTCGAGGTGGCGATCCTAAAGCGTGTCGTTGCAACACAGGGCGTTGGACAAGTAGCAAGCACTTTGGTGAAGGTGTAGGAGCCACAAGTTTTCGACGATAAGCAAAGTGCCAAGGAACTCGAAAATTTCTTATGGGATATGGAGAATTACTTTGTAGTGGCAAAGGTGACTGACTCGAAGAAGGTGTCGATCACAGCAATGTACGTAGTGGTGCAAAGTTGTGGTGGAGAACGAGAACCTCTAACGACATCAGTGCTAGTAGACCTCCCATCGACACTTGGGAGAAGGTGAAGAAGGAGCTAACAGATCAGTTGTTCCCCAATAACACTTCATGGCTTATGAAGGAAGCTTTAAAAAGGTTGAAACAAGATGACTCGACATAGGAGTAAGTGAGAAAATTCACATCTTTGATATTAGACGTGTGGAACATGTTAGAGGAGGAAAAGTTGTTCAACTTCATAAGTGATTTGCAAGGTTGGGTACAAATGGAGTTTTGAAGGTAGAACATGAAGGACCTTCCAAATGCGATAGCAGTTATAGATGCCTTGGTGGATCTTCAAATGCCACCACCGATTCAAACTAGCTGCGAGGGTAAGAAGAATGTAGGATGTAAAATGGCAGGTGAATCTTCTCAAGGTAAGAAATAATCATGACGAGATAATGCTTATTTCATTTGTAAAGCACCGCATTTTGCTCGAGAATACCCAAGACGGAAGACAGGTAACGAGCAAGTAAATTTTATGGTCACGAAAGATCAAAGAGAGGGAGAGGAGGACTCTACAAAAGAATTCTACCTTAGTAGTTTTGCTATGTTGGGCACAACGGGCCTTGTGAAGGAGTGTTTGTACAAAATCAAGGAGAAACTTGATGGAGAGGGAATATGGTACATGCGAAATGTGTCAATGGCTAAAGAGTCTTCAAAGAAAACATACTTGGAGGAGTGTCCATACATTATTTTGATGAGGGAGTCGATTTCTTCTGTGAAGGTGGTTTGTTAGACCACTAATTCATAATAGAGAAATAGTGTGAGCATTGGTGAGCCTTGACTAGTGTTCGACACGTGGAACAACATAACAATGCAAAGATTTGTGAGCAGGCAAGGACAAAAAGGAGCAATGTCAAGCATTGACATGCAGTGGTCCATATTGGTGGAAATCTTTGATGAGATGTAAAATTCGGATGTGAGACCAAAAGAAGGCTTGAGATGGAAATCGAGTGGAAGCTTAACTGGATCACACATGTGACGGGAATATATGAGAGTTCCAAGGTGACTTAGCTAGTAGATCAAGTGTGGTGCAAGTTTTGGTACAGTTTCGAACCTTGTATGAGTTGACTTGGCTAAAGGTTGGGTTCTTGGCGGACTAAGGACTTAGTGGTTACTCAAATGGACGGACCATAGCTAATAGAGTTGACATTGGAAAGCATTGGACGGACTAGTATGCTATTGACTTGGATGACTCATCATCAACGGATAGAGATGAGGAGATCTTAGATGATGTGACAGATAAGATCACGGAGGATAAACTTCAGCTATAAAAGATAAAGATCACGCGGGAGGATCTTCTAAAGATAGTAGACATCTTCGTGGATAATGATAGACCATGTGTAATCTTTTATCTTGTTATTGTGATGTATCTTAATCCTATTAGATAGAGTCCTAATTGGATAGGGATGTCATTCTATTAGTTAGTGTGATGTAATCTGATAAGGATAAGATAGGATAAGATTGTGATCTTAGTTAGTAGAATTCTATTAGGATTCTAACTTATTCATTTAAAGGTGCCTATAAATAGCTTATTTAAGGCTTACTTTTCTCAGAGAGAGTCAAAGACACTCAGACAAGAGGAGTGTGGGAGAAACAAAGAGATTGAGAGAGTATTCCTTTGTATACTTTGAGGAAGTATAAATGTTGGCTTTTTAGTTGTATCTCTTTCTCATATTCTTATTGTTGCCATGAATATTTAGTTCTTTCACAGCTTTCTAGCAAAGAGTGTGAGAGTTAAACACTACGAGGGTTGTGAGGCGTTCAAGAATGAGTAAGTTGGTCGTCGATCACGAGACAAGGCTGAATCTTGCTTTAATGGAGCTAAGTGACATTACCGTACAAAGAGGTTAGTGTATCTTATGGGACAAGTTCGTGTTTGAAGAAAAACCTTTATAACACTAGTCTAGTAATGTATCTAGCTTCTGACTTATGGATGTGTACATATTGGACACCTCTAACATTTCTCTGATTTTAAGTCACCTTTAACATTTCTCTGATTTTAAGTAGTGTACTTTGTGTAAAAATTTGGATGCTTTGAGTGAGAGTGGCACCTTTAAAACGCCTGAAATTTTCTCCTTCCAAATCACATAGATCCCAAATTTACTAAGAGTTTTAAGGTCACAAAATTTTCTTTAAGTTAGAATCTTACTTGTTCTGTCCAAGTAATAAAAAAAGTTCCATGAAGATGGTTTAAAAGTGAGTTTGTAGAGCTGAAGAGATCTGTTCCAAAAGCCCATAAAAAATGAGCAGGAATGAAGTAGATAATTAGCAGTTTTAGTGATCAAATTACAAAGCTTACAGATTAACTAAGAGCTCGTATTACCAATTATGTCCATTATTGGAATCCTTATTCTAACATTTTACGTTACTTCAATTGATGAAGAAAAGAGCTCGTAGTAAAAGGTCCAAATACACTACAGAAACGTCACACTAAATAAGAAGGAGAAAATGCCATAAAATATAAACAAACAATATAACTAAACTATTTGGTTTGGTAATTCATAGAACATGTCGTTTTCCATATATTATGTCAACATAGAATTTTGTTTTGTCATCTCTTGTTAAATAAATCAACAAATATTATATACAAAACACATATTTTAATAAAATTGTAATATAAAATGCAATAAAAAGATATTTATTGTCTTATGGAGCCAATTTAATCTGCAGTAAAATATTGTGATAGAAAAATTATTACTAGAATTATACAACATTTATGCTCTTATGCAATGAAATGAGTCAATAAGGTTTAGAATTTGTTGAACAAATTTGTAGAATTATAAATTCAAAATACAAACTATTTTAAAATATATAATGTAGATGAAAATTTCATTAATTTGAATCTTTTCAACTTTCAATGAATTAAAAGGTTGTTAGTTGAGATGTATACAATTAGATGGATGTTGGAATACCGCCTTAATATTAAAAATAAAACTATAGTTAATTACAAAAAAATCAAACTTTGCTTAATTTTATAATTATAGCCTAAATTTTAAAAAGTGATAATTAAATGCTTAAAGTATCAATTTTTTTCAATTCTAATATGATGTTAGTGTCTTCGTTAAGTTTACATATGTGGCTTGCCACATGCTCTAAAAATCTTAACAAAACTATGTTGTTTAATACACGTTAGGTTAATTAATTGAGGTTAACAAAACTACATTGTTCTTTTGAAATCGCCCTCTTCCTTCTGCTTTTGAAATCGTTGTCGATGTCGTCACTCTCAGACAGACTGCTGTCGTCTCTCTAACACATCTTCGTTCTTCTACAAACAGTCACCGACAACCACAAAGCTCCTCAGTTCGTTCACATCGCGCAAGTATGCACGTTCAACTCCTCCACACCTAAGAATCTCAAAGCTTTCCCTTTTGGATCAGCTCCTTCCCTCTCCGTATGCACCTACAGTTTGGTTATCCCATGAACGAAAATGGCAGCCACATAGATGTTCATAAAAGGCTGGAGCTTCCAAAAAAATCTCTCTTAAAGACGTTAACCCATTTTTATCCACTCGCTTGGAATATGAAAACTGGTACTTCCATAGATTGCAATAACCAAGGAGCCAGATAGTTAGAAACTAGGGTCAACTGTCACCTTAGTGACTTCCTTCACCAACCTCACATTACATTATACACGATCATCTCCTTTCCTACGCCTGTTTCGCCGCGGAAGTGATTGTCGGAAGTTACGTGATTAACATTCAAGTGCACGTTTTCGAGTGTGGTGGTATCGCCATAGGTGTATGCATGTCTCAACAGATTCTTGACGGAGCTGCATTGTGCGCGTTCCTCAGGGCATGGACCGCCGTGGCATTTGGTTCTAAGGAAGTAGTGTATCCAAACTTCACGGTGAGCTCTCTCTTCCTTGCGGATGACTTATGGCTTAGAGATTTGTCAATGGATATGTGGGGTTCCGTGACGAAGAAAGGCCGTTGCGTTACACAAAGATTCGTTTTTTGTGCCTCTGCAGTATTCAACGTCAAGAAAGCAACCAGTTCGTGTGTTATAAGCCCCACTAGAGTTGAAGTGATCACTTCTTTGTTGTGGAATCCATCATTGAAGCTTCTGAACAATTGCATAGATTCGGGAGACCATTTTCGATGACACGCTTAGTACCATGGATAGATAATGAAGAACACAAGGAGGAATCCAGACCAGAATTGGAGGACTTGACGAGTAAGGTTAGTAAGGCAATATCAAACATTGACGATGTCTTTGTTCAAAAACTGATGACAGGCAAGGAAGGGTATGGTTTGATGTATGAACAACTCAACGACATCATTGAACTCTGTTCCAAAGATGGAACCGACAACTGGTGATTTTCGAGTTGGTGTAAATTGGGATACTATGATGCTGATTTTGCGTAGGGCATGTTGGCATTATTGGTCCAAAACTTGGTTTAATGGTAAAGATTGACCACCGCTCTTAATTCTCTAAGGTTTCCATATTTTATGACCCAAATGTTCATAACGTTTTTAGCATTATGACCCAAATGGTCATAACGTTTTTATACTTTAATATGTTTTTATCATTGACAACATATGAAGCTCTCTTTTGATATATACCCACGTATCTGTTCTTTTTCTCTTCCCTCCCCCTAAACCTGAAAAGCAATCAATTAATTTTGTTTGAAGAATGAATTCCTATCCTCCTTTTTCCTTTTCATATAAGACTATAATTATGTTTTGTAGGTTTTTGTGGTTGTATAATGCAATGGTTGACCTGAACTTTAAAGGCAAAAAAATAATAGTAGAAGGTTTGGCTGAAGATTCCTGTTGTGGTATATATCTGTTCTTTTTCTCTTCCCCCCCCTCCCCCTGCAGTCGTGTTTTTGTTCCATTTTTGCTCCATACAATGCACATACAGACTAACACCTTTGAGAAAACGTCTTCGTATTTTGTGACACTTATCTGCTTTATTCTTTTTTTTTTTTGCATTCACATAGACAGTTCCTGACTCTATCCTTTAGAGTGCACTGAAGCTAGTAGAGAAGACATTAACTCTGGGGTCGGATCCTATTATCCTGTTGCATCGTAGAGGGAGAATTTCTAACTTAGGGCAGTCATTTTTCACAACACCTTGCATTTTCAGATAAGTAGTTCCAATTTAATTATTTTTTCTATTTTAGCTAACAATCTAAGCTGAAAATTTTCTTGCGTTCTTTCAACTATTTTTTGGAATTGCTACTGTTTGTTGAAAATTATTGCGTTCTTACTGCTACGTGTTTATTTCGGTATAAATTGGAATATTGTTCTCTTCGTACTGTTTGTTTATTTTAGTGTAAGCCATCTCTATTTTCAAATTCAATATGTCGTCTGCGAATGAAACCAACATAGATTCTGCTTTTACTGTTCCCTATATAGGTACTGCCTCTCTCACCATGGCCTCGAAAATCATACCTGACCTTACTAGATTAGAGCCTTTAGATGGGAGAAATTTTAAACGATGGTTTGAGAAAATTCTATTTTACTTTCAGCAATACAAAATTGATTATGTACTATTTCAAGATATTCCTAGTGACAATACCGATCCTAAGGCAACTAAAGATAACCGTACTGTTAGGTGAGTGTTGTTCAACCATATGATCAACTCATTATTTGATATCTATTGCAAGTATAAAACTGCCACGAAAATTTGGGATGCGTTAGAAGTGAAATATGGAAGTGATGATGCTAGTACTAAGAAATATGTAGTTGTTAGGTGGTTAAAATTTGTTGTTGTTGATGATAAGCCCGTTATGGACTAATTACATGAGTATGAAAATTTAGTTGTTGAAATCTTTATTGAGGGTATAAACATATGTGAGCTATTTCAAGCTAACGCCCTTATTGAGAAACTGTCTACCTCATGGAATAAGTATAAAAACTAGTTGAGGCATAAGAAGAAAGACATAAAGTTACAAGAATTGATCGGGCATATAAAGATTGAGGATGCCAACCGTATACAGGACAAGGGCAAATCACTCACCCCTGCTCCTACTATTAAGGCAATGTTATTAAACACAAAAATGCAAGAAACTCTTATAAAAATGGTGGACATAATAGGTCTTTCAACAATAACAAGCATGGTCAGTTCAAGTGCAAAATGATTGATGGTGATTGCTGGTGGTGCCACAAGCCAGGTCATCCTGCTGCTTTTTGCCAAGCTAGAATCAACCATGAGAAGAAAGACCAAGGACAAAAACCACGACATTCGAGAAAGGAAACCAAAAGGGGTACCAACGGGGTAAGTGGAATAGCTTTGGTAAGCCTCAAGCTAATATGGTCGAAGCTAGTGATGATGACGAAGAGATCATTACTGCTGTGATGTTCGAAGTCAACCTTGTTGGAAACTTAGTCGAGTGGATTAGTGATATAGGAGCCATACACCATATCTGCACAAATGAGGACCTATTCAAATAATTGAATGATGTTGTTGATGGTGAATTCATGTATATGGGCAACTCCATCAATCACTACAAGAAAATTACAAATTACCTACGGAAAATTACCAACAAAAATATGAGAAATGTTTACGCGAGCTAATTTCGAAAACAACACAAGATGATATCAATAAAGAAGTTAGAAAACACTTTCCTCGATGGTTCGAGATATATGTAAGTTTTCACTTGCAATAATTGAAATGGTTAAATTATCAAAACAAGTGTTTAAATGACATTATACTATTTGATATGATAAAAAATTTGTATAGGCCTCAGAAAATCTAATAGAGAACAAGTTCATATGTGTTCTTGCGAAAGGACCTTTGCAAACTATTAAATCATATCCGGTGTATTTTGTTAATGGATACAAATGTTATAAAGAATATCATGGTCATAACATGACAACAGTAAATAACGGGGTTTGTATACAAGGAGAATTGATGGATTACAATAGTAAAATTATTGAGATACTTAAAATTGAGTACCCTGCATTGCTTATAAAATGAAGTGTGATATTTAAGTGTGACTATTTGATCCAACTCCTAATGTTGGAACAAAAGTGCATAACCAATACAATCTAGTTAAAATCATCGAGCGAAGAAGATTTAGATAATTTAAACCTTTCGTATTGGCGATGCAAGCGATCAAGGTGTATTATATACCTTTTCCTAAGTAACGACGAGATAAGTCAGATTGGTTGGTTGTTTGCAAAGTAAAACCTTGAGTTGTTTTTGAATTACATGGAAAAGAAGAAAATAAGAGAATTGAAAGTGAAACGTTTCAAGAAGATGTTCATGAACTAAATGCATGTGTAACATATAACGATAATGAACCTTTGAACGATACAAATAATGAATACGTTGAAATTTCATCTGAAGAGGATGAGGAGGGCGAGATATCTGAAGAGGAGCCTAAGTTTGAATCTAATTATTCAGATATTAGAGATGATAATGATTTGATTTACAATTAAGTGATGATAGCGATTAATTTGTGTTTGTAACAAAATATTATATGAATAAATCTGTTATTGCATCAAAAATATATTGTTATATATTTAATTTATATTGTTCTATTACTGGAATATTCAATAAAATACATATTTCAGGTTTAAAATATGCCACAAAAGAGAAAACAGGAAATGATGCGGCCAAGGTTTAGGTTACCACAATTTAGAGAAGCCAGTGCATGTCTAGGTGAAACATCATATTCTCCAAATGCTATGAGAAAATTTATATGGTCCAACCCGAAGGGTTTAGTGTACCTGGTGAGGAGGAAAAGGTGTGTAAGTTGGTTAAGTCCTCGTATAGGCTTAAACAATAGTCACATAAGAAATTTGAAAGTGAGATTTTCAAACATGGTTTCACTTCTTGTGATGTTGATTCTTACATTTATGTGAAATCTGATGCCAGTGGTTGTGTGATCATAACTGTTTATGTAGATGATATGCTTATTTTTGGTATTAGCTTATTTGTTATTGATACTACCAACAGTTTACTAAGGTCTTCTTTTGATATGAAAGATCTTGAACCTGTGGACTTTATTTTGGGAAGAAAAGTTGATAGGACTACTTCTAGTTTTAAGTTGAATCAAACTCATTATGTTGAGAAAATTTTGAAGAAGTTTGGTTACTATGATGTTGAACCACTCAGGACTCCATATGATGCCAATGTTGCTTTAAAGAAAAATCTTAGTAATAGTGTAAACCAAGCTGAGTATGCTAAAATTCTTGGTAGTGTGATGTTCTTGATAAACTATTCTCGTCCGAATATAATATATTGTGTGAGTAAAATTAGTAGGTATACTCATAGTCTTAATCAAGAGCATTGGAATGCATCGATTTGTTGTTGAGATATTTGAAAGGTACTATGCATTATGGATTATCTTTTTGTGGTCATCCTCCTATATTGGAGGGGTATTCTGATGCTAATTGGGTTACAGAGAGTGATGATATACACTCTACCAATGGTTATATTTTTACCTTGGCAAGAGCTATAGTGTCTTGAAAATCATCCAAGCAAAAATGTATTGCGAGATCAACAATGGAGGTTGAGTTTACTGGTGATGCTGTCGCCTGCAACCAAATATAAAAGAAATCACTTCCGTTAAAACAAATTAATGTAGTAGCGATAAGCAGATATCGTTCCCACGAGGAATCTTTAACGGTAAAGGTTAGCTAGTTCAAACGAAAATAAAGAGGGGGGTTTTTTGTCACTTACGGCAATCGCAAATTGAAACAGTAATTAAATCTGACTCTATCATGTTGCACTACCATAGGCTTGCATTTTCACCAATTCTCATTCATCCAAATCACAAAGGCTGATAGATC
>JAOQMQ010000002.1:15379759-15395435 GCA_027563845.1 Erythroxylum subrotundum | reverse complement strand
CTTTTTCGTATATCATTATCATTGTCTCATCTTCCACTTGTCATTTATTTCATCTCACACATATTTATTCTCAATCACAATCAATTTATAATTATAGGGGCATAACCCATATGCAGTTCCTGAATCATAAACTCTTATATCGATAATCACATAACCATTCGAGGTCTAAGTTCAACCTTTCAAGGTCATAACAACTTGGCTTATACACCTTAATCTCATCATTTCTACTTACATCCCCTTTTTTTCCTCAAACAACCCATGACAGTGTATTCACATTTAGATATCACCTTCGAGGACATATCACTAGAACGCAATAAAATAATGCATTCATCGATACAAATACACTGAATCTTTATCTGTTATATCCATCCATATACTATTTCTTTTCCCATATATATATATATATACATGTATATATAAATAGTATATATATATAACAATTTTATGATTTCCTTTCATTCTGCCTGTACACTTTAGTCTCCTTTTTACTCATATTCTCATTTTCCTCAATCAATCCACAATAATATACCTATTCACATCTATATCGCCTTCAAGGGTACATACCCCTTTGGGGGAAAACCTTTATCCATCATACAAAACCAGATACTATTTCTCATTTCCAAAATTGAAAGCTTGAATCTGGAAACAGAAAGCAAAACAAATTTTGAAATAAACACAAGATCCTACCTGCTTCGCTGTAAGAGGAGCTTGTTTTCATAGAATCTGGAGAACTTCTTTAACTCTCGCATTGCTTTTGTGATGATCTTTTAGTTGCTGGTGAAGTTGATTTTGTGTTTCTTTCTTGCCCATTTTGAGAAAACAGAAGTAATTCAAGAGAAAAGACACCAACTATATACCAAAGCTTCTGCTTCATGCAAGCATTAAAAATTACTTGTAGTTTCAGAGATGTATGAGAGAGAGAGATTGAAAATGGCAACTTTGGATGGATAAAGATAACAAGTGAGCAGAGGTGTCTCTCTCTCTCTCTCTCTATATATATATATATATAGTAAACGACAGGCTAGGTAGTAACGCCATTGTGTTTTTGAGTATAAAGAGGTTCAACGTCGGTAGTAGTGGTTTTAAGTCAAATGATACTTCCGATGGGATCCGGTCTATTAGGCCATAAAAAACGCATCTGTAAGAGAGAGGTATATGTACCCTTATAAGGCGGACTTCGTTCTCCTCTCCAACTGATGTAGGATCTCACAGAACAAGAGACATGCGAAATGGCTAGAGTTCATTGAAACTTTTCCATATGTCATCAACTACAAGCAAGGTAAGGAAAATGTAGTGGCTGATGCACTATCAAGAAGGTACACTCTAATCAATACTTTGAGCTCTAAAATGCTTGGATTTGAGTTTATTAGAGATTTGTATGCTTTGGATTCTGATTTTGGGAATGTTTATGGTGCGTGTGAGCATGTTGCATTTCAAAAGTTCTATAGGCATGATGGGTACATGTTTAGAGAGAATAAGCTTTGTGTGCCTATTTGCTCTATGCGTGAAATACTTGTGCGTGAATCACATTATGGAGGATTGATGGGTCACTTTGGGGTGTAAAAGACATATGACATACTTTGTGAACATTTTTATTAACCTAACATGAGAAAAGATGTTGAAAAAATCTGTTTTAGGTGTGTTGCATGTAGACAAGCGAAATCAAAGACCCATCCACATGGTTTGTGTACTCCTTTGCCTGTGCCTAAGTATCCTTGGACTGACATATCTATGGACTTTGTATTAGGGCTGCCTAGGATAAAAAAAGGTAGGGATAACATATTTGTGGTTGTTGATAGGTTTAGTAAAATGGCACACTTTATTGCATGTCATAAAACTAATGATGCCACTTATATTGCTGATTTGTTCTTTAGGGATGTTGTGCATTTGTATGGTGTTTCTAAAAACCATCGTTTTAGACCATGATGTAAAGTTCTTGAGTCATTTTTGGCATGTTTTTTGGGGAAAAATAGGAACTAAGCTTTTGTTTTCTACTATTTGTCATCCTCAAACGGATGGCCAAACTGAAGTGGTCAATAAAACTTTAGGATCTCTTTTGTGTGCTATTATAGGAAAAAATTTTAAAACTTGGGAACAATGTTTTCCATTAGTTGAATTTGCATATAATAGGAGCATTCATTCTACTACTAGTTATTCACCATTTGAGATAGTTTATGGATTTAACCTTTTGACGCCTTTAGATTTGTGTCCTTTTCCATTACATGAGTTATTTAGCAGGGATGGACAACATAAGGCTGAATTGGTGAAGAGCATTCATGAGAAAGCAAGGAAACAAATAGAGAAGCGGAATGAAGCAAATGCGCACACAGCTAATCAAGGGCGTAAGTTGTTGAGGTTTGCGCCTGGAGATTGGGTTTGGGTGCATTTCAGGAAGGAGAGGTTTCCTAAGCAAAGGAAATCCAAGTTGGATCTTAGAGGCGATGGGTCATTCCAAGTGCTTGAGAGAATTAATGATAATGCCTACAGGATTGATTTGCCAAGTGAGTATCAAGTGTCTGCTACTTTTAATGTTGCTGATCTCTCTCCTTTTAATAATGTAGGGTCTGATTCGAGGACGAATCCTTTTGAGGAGGGAGGGGATGATACAACCAGCCTTCGTAATGGAGTTCCATGCCTTACACATCAACCTGACAAGCTACAAATGTCAAGTGGTCCAATTACAACGTAACAAGTTTCAAGGCTTAAACAAGCAATGCAAGCTTTTGTTCAAGCCCAAATCACAAGGCAAGTACATAAGGAGGCCGAAACATCCATGGAGGAACACCAAGACATGCCCAATCTTGTGAGTTTGTTAGAGGAGGCATTAAAAGAGGCTAGTACTTAGCCATTTTGGGAATCAAACTCAAGTCTTGTTTGGGGCACATTTTTGGCTTATTATTTATTATCTATTATTTTAGGCCCAATGACTTGTTTATGGGTTGTTCTTTTAGTTAGTAGCATGTGCTTTGCTTATTTGGGCTATTGTGAGACTTATTTGTTTTAATGTGTTTAGCCCATTCCTAAAAGAACTTAGATCATATTATGTTCAATGGGCTAGATACTCCAAGATTTGTTAGGATTAGCCTAGTTTGTATTAAATGGGCTTGCAAACCCATTCCTATTAGGGTTAGGACTTGGTGAAGGGTATTTATACCTTATTATATCCTTGTAACCTAGTTTTGCATGATCAATAAAAATTTCAGAGTTGAATTCTTCAAGTGAGGTATGAATGTCTTCATGGTTACTTCAAGAAATTGATTTGCATCAATAAGTAAATGATTGCAACGTAAATTGATTTCTGATTTCTTTGATATTGGGTCTCAAACTTATGATTTGGGGTTTGATCTAACATGTTCTTATAATAGAAAGATTAGGGTTTTGATTCAATAGGATTAGGGGGTTTCAAGAACCATATTTTCTTGGAGTTTCTGTATCACAGGGGCAAGTGTCCGTGATAAGAAGTGCCATAAGCATGACACTTCTTGTCACGCTTGTGACTTACTTCTTTTTTTCTCTTTTTTAGTTAAATATAATCAATAAAAATATATTTAATAAATTCAATATAATTATTGATACCATGTGTAACATGTAACATAGACCTTATTACGTGTCTCAGATCGTTCATGAAAGGGTTAAAAATGAAGGAAATGTAGAATACTTGATTTCGGTTCCATCTCGACTTTCGAAAAAATTTCCATGGCCAAAACGAGCTTCAATCTTCCAGGACCTTCATGAGAATCATTCACTAACACGTGGTTAACGTCTTTCTACAGTTTTCTCAAAACGTAAGCACTTTTAACGAGTTAGAGAATCCATATTCTTACGAATAATATGAGCAAATGTAGAAGACTTTAACCTTTATATATGGCTTCTATATTTGCTTTACAATATAATTAATTAATTAAAATATAACTAACTAATTAATTAAATATAATCAATTAATTACAATATAATTAATTAATTAATTGGAATGTAAATTTAATTAATTAATTAAGAAATAACTAATTAATTAATTACAATATAATTAATTAATTATATTTTCCTCTTTTTAAACAATTAAATATAATTAATTAAAATATACTAAAATTTGATGTAAAACAAATTTTTATTTCTCGATATTTTTAACAAACTAACCGCTATCAATAATAATGGTAATTATTCATTCCTCTTAATCAACCATCATAATTATAATAATTACATTCATTCTCATTTATCAATATATTTCTATTTCCATTTTCCAATATGAACCAACCGTCCCTTAATATTATTCCGTATCTTCACTCAAATGAAGTTATAATATTTACCTTTTATTCTTGTACCTTCTCTGACTAGATGTTCCTTACGAGTTATTTTTCACTCACAATTGTTATCACTAAGTCGTTTCAAGTCATCTTCCTTCTACACTAATTGTTCATCTCCATCCTAACATCGTATTCATGAACATAGTTTTAATATCATCTATAACACAAGTTTAAATTGACTGATAATAACAACATAATTTCACGTTATAAAATTATAGATTTAAAAATATTAATTAAGAACTTATACATGATATATAAATTTTCTCATTTAGTCATTCTTGTTGAGAGTGAGAATTTGACATTCACCGTGTTAGAGGGTTCATATCCTCTGTCCCAAGTACTCAGTTCTAACCTTGTTTTCACTCCAAAACATCGTCGTTTTATGTTTGTTTACATTTAAAACGACATCGTTTTGGGGTGAAAGTAGGGTTGGAATAGGATATTTGGGACAGAAGATCTGATGCCCATATTAGATGCTATATATTTTATTATTTTACTTAATTATCTCCAAAACGACATCGTTTTATGTTTGTTTACATATAGAACAACGTCATTTTTTGGGTTAAAACAGAGTTGGAACAGAGTATTTGAGATAGAGGATCTGAAGCCTATGTTAGATGCTATATATTTTATTATTTTCCTTCGTTATATTTTTGTGCATGTTCATTAAGATTGCATGAATAAAATATCAACTTTAAAATTTAATTTCACGAATTTAATTACAGTTTTAAAGTAATAGGAATAAAATTGTGAGTAAATATTAAGAATTTATTTGACGATTTCACTTTATTTTGAAAAACTTGAACTTTTACCATTTGAATTTGAAATACGATTTGTAATCTACAAAGCACAAGTTTATGAGTCTAAGTATGGTGGACTAATCTAGTAATCCGATTAATAATTTTATTTTGGAAAAATAACTAATAAAATACAGAAATATCGTAATAGGTTCTAACAACAAAAGAAACATAACGTATACCAAACTGATGGATTTTCACATGGCACATCTCAGACAAGATTTAGGATAGCGTGTGAAACTTAAACATGATGTTGTGTATCACTATCATTGAGGCCAACCTAGGACCTAAGGATATATGACGATGAACATAGCCCAATGATTGACTGACGAAGTCCATTATTTATATTTGTTGGTAACAGTAAGACAAAGGAATCTGCAAGCTCAGCTCAGCTCAGCTCAGAGCAATGCAATACGTACGGTTCTACTACAGCATATTTGATCTTCTGACCAATCGCAGTGGGTTAGTGGAATCAAGCAAGAATGAGATGCAGTCCATTGAAAAGATAAAAGTATCAGTAACCAAAGTCATCAAATGATTAGGGGCACACAATTGCTCTTAAAGAATAATAATAGTAGCGGGACGAGGAAGGTGCTTGAAAGTACAGGAATAATCCATGATTAATGAGTGATGAATTAGCTTGCATTATTATTTAACGGTTGGAGGAAGAGAAAGTGTATGTTTACTTCCATAAACCAACGCCGACACCGACCCATTAACTAACTCGTTCGCTTAGAAAATTATACTCTTTACATATCTAAGCAACGTCTGACTTTTTGCTATTTGGTCAAATATATCCTTCGATTCACAAGCTTGCCAATTTCCTCCATCCAAAAGAGTAATATATGGAAGCAATTGTTATAGGTATTTATATTTAATATTTCACTAAAGCCCATATTCGCATTTGAGGTTAATAATAAAGTGATATTATTATTTGGCACTTAGCTGTGACTGTTTACCTTATTGTCATAACTTGTTGAAAAGAAATGTGTAAGGGCGTTGTCTTTTGGTATGTAAAATATCCATAGAGAAACTACTAGGAAATTTTGCAACAAGTTGTTCGTCGGCAGGTTTGAACTCATTATCCATAATTACATTACTGCTTACTTGATTTTGAGTTATGTAAATACACAATTAATTAATAAATTATTACATGTTTTTTAAATTCTCTCATTAACATATATTCCAAAAATAATAAGTATGAATTTTTAAAGAAAAATCACAAAATGTGAAACATAAAATTTGTGTAGGAGTATGTTTGCTTCATTTGTCAATATGAAATCCCTTTTTGATGGTTCGAATATGGGTTTAAACTTAGGACTAATCAAATGTTAATTATAAATATAAAGGACTAAGTGAATTACGATGAGCTGCTCTTGTTTATTTTATTTTTTTTGTTACAAGGAAAAGCAAAAATCAGACTCTAGAATACAGCGCGCCATCCGCATCGCTGCAAAGCAACTCCCTGAAGCTAGCAGGAGGCTCCTGAAGAGTATAGAGGCCCGGGCAAAGGATGACTGCAAGGTGAGCCAATCTGTCCGCACACTGATTGCCTTCTCGACAGACATGCTGGAAAAGAGTCTCCCACGAACGGTGGAGCTTGTTTATTATTCAAACACACGAATAATCTATATCCCTTAAATCGATACAACCTTCAATAGTGAGTAAAGGTGCCAAGCCCTTTTCGTGCTTATTTCTATATTAAAAATAAGAAGATAAAATATTGAAAGATTTAAGACACCATAAACTTTATGTTTGAAAATATTTTACAAGTTAACAAGGTTGTTAATTAATTAATGTTTGATAGATTAACTAAACGTAGGGACTTGATTGTTATATTTTAAGGAATTTGATTGCTATGTTTTAGGTCTTCTTACTTTAATAAGGTAATTTTTTAGTTATTTTTTGATACTCATTTGATGTTGATATCTTAACTAAACTCATCATGAACTCGATCGTTGAATTTTACTTTTTACTCTAATTTGTTGTGCCTAAGTTTCTTACTTTGTATTTGAGCTTTACACTCCCCAAACTACCAAATTTCACATTAGCATCACAGAGTGTACTTGAATAGGTCGAATTTGAATATCATAATCCAATTTATCTTATTTATGTAACACATTTGCAGCCGATTTCCTAAATGCATGCATATAAAACTACAAAGAGCATACAAGGGACTTCCGTCGAGCAGATGAAGTAACCAAGCTCAAATAAAAGTATTCAGTATAATTCAGTAATTATAAGAATAAAAACAAAAAATTCTAGTCTCCAATGTTATACTCTTCGTAACAGTACGTGTACAAAAATGAACTGGTTTTTCCCTGGAAAATAGCTCAGGGAAAACAAAAGGTTGACGATAGTTATAATGAGGAGGCCCAGGCCAACAAAAAAGGATGGTAGATGACATCTGAAAGCTTGTGATTCAAGAGATTAACTCCTATCTTTTGTCCATATCAACGCGTTTGTCAACTTCTGATCCACACGCAACTGTCATCTCTTCCTCTCATTATTATTCTATATATAATAATTTATATCAACCTCCGCATCTCAATCGCTCTTCATTCCTTACAATCTTCTTCTCATAACTCATCAAAGCACTCGCTTCTCTTTAATCCGTTTCTAGTTTCGTTTTCCCATTTAGGAAATCTATTTCTTCTCTTCAAAAGAGTTTTGTCTCTAGTTGATTTAGTTCTTCGAATCTGTTTATTCGTCGCTGCTGCCGATCATGGGCAACTACGTCTCAGCAAAACTAGCAAGCCCGTCACTAACAAGCTCGACATCAACAAAAGTGATCCTTCCAAATGGAGAAATCAGGAAAATCCAACAGTCCACTACAGCTGCAGAGCTCATGATGGAGACACCCAACTTTTTCATTGTCAACTCCAGGTCTCTGAAAATGGGCGTCAGATTCTGCGCTCTCAACGCAGATGATGAGCTTGAAAAGGCAACTGTGTACGTGATGCTACCAATGCATAGAAAGAACTCTGTCGTCACAGCTAAAGACCTCGGTGCTTTGTTCATCAAGGCTAATTCTGCCGTGAAACGTGTTTTCCGAGTGAAGAAAGTCAGGGACCTGCCGTTCGAAGACTGCCGGGAAAATGACATGCCGCCGGAGACTTCGGCCGTGCCTAGACTTAGCTTGGATGGTCTTGAAGAGGTTGCTACTGCGGAGTTTATGCATCGGTTATCCATGTCAAGGTCAAAGAAGCCATTGTTGGAGACTATAGATGAAGAGCCTGATCGCTTATGATGACGAGATATTACCATATCTGCTGTGATTTATCATTTATGGTGGAGCAAATTTCTTTTTAATTTTCTTTTCGTACTAAACGAAAATTTCATGGGCGTTCAATTTTAGTATTTAGAAATGGATTCTTCACTATCAATCCAAGATAGCAAAAATTCAGCAGAGAAGGTTGGAGAAAATTGTACATAGGTGATTTTGTATCAACCATCATTCCTGTATTTCAAATACTAATTCAGATACACAATTGTTGTGATGGCAATTTTTATTTCTAAATTCTATGAGACAAATCCACTTTCGTTAATAACAAAGTCTTTCTATTCTAAGATATACGAATTTGCTTAACTGCGGTGAGTATATTATTCTTTTGCTAGTTAACCAAAACAATAAATGCAACATTTTCTAAAAAGATGGTTATTTCCTATTTTATTTTTCATCAAAATTCTTGAAGACTATTTTCAAAGTTGGAAAAAGAAAATAAATCCCAAAAAATTGGATGTTTTCATATAGACTCACGTATTTGATCATCTTGCCTGAGATAATGAATAAGCATGTCTAATTAACTTGGGATTTTGAGGAAAGTTGTGACATTTTAGATATGTGACTTAGCTGGCACGGGACATGCATGTAACAGTGCTAATCATCTTGAAGCAATGTATGTATAATTTCTTAACTGGGGTGTTCTGTCATATCTGGACATTATGATATACTTCTTCACTTTATATCGCAAAAAAGGAATTGACAGAGTGTATGATGGAATGGAAGTTTCATAACTTTAGGCAAAAGTTATGAAATTGTTCATTCATCAAACCTTGCTGTATTATCTGATAATTACTTGTACGCGGAATTGGTGAGTAGTAACTTATTTGATTTGTTGTTGGCTAGGCATAAAATTAAGTTGCAAAAGAATAGCTTGTCTAAGATATTTTTCATATTCATAGTTAAGACACTTTAGATATTCATACTTTAGTATAAAAGAGATATCTTTCATAATATAATTT
This sequence comes from Erythroxylum subrotundum, assembly GCA_027563845.1. NCBI lineage: Eukaryota > Viridiplantae > Streptophyta > Magnoliopsida > Malpighiales > Erythroxylaceae > Erythroxylum > Erythroxylum subrotundum. Next base: position 15,386,092 of record JAOQMQ010000002.1, on the reverse strand, counting down.
CACTATGAAATCTTTTTTTTTAGCAAGAATAACATGAATATTTGATAAAAACGTTTATTCATTTAAAATTCAAACATTTACATAAAAAAACAAACTTAAACTCTTAACTTAAAATGTATAATTCATAATCAAAATTATAGTTTTTAAGTATACTAAATATACAGTTAAGAAAAGGTTATATTGTTCTATTTTGTAATGTTATCATTCCATGTTTTAAGTATTTAATTTAATGTTACAAATGTTGGAATATAAACTTGTTTTGAATTTTATATATTGGGTTAAAGAAATAGGACACTTGTCTGGTCCAAAGAATTAGAATTACAACTTAAATTTTAGAAGATGTTTTAGAGACATTTTTATCTAAAATACCTTTTAAAATATCTAGACACCTTAACAAAAATATGCCAACTATCTAGATAGAAATATCAAGATATTTTATGGAAATATCTTTAATTTTAAAAATGTTATAAAAATTAGCGGCAGATATTAGCTGTGTAGAAGGATCTCTGAGTAGTATAAATAGAAATCCTTCCTTTTTTTTAAACAACAAGTTAAGATAAATTAAGTACTAATTACAAATAAGAGTTCCTCTTCAATTAATGGTATCTTTCTCATCTTTAAATTGTTATTAAAGTTCTTATTGAGAAATTTAAAATCCTCTTATAGTTTTAGTATACTATCTAATCTAAATCTTCTTTGTCATCTTTATTCACCTTCTAACAAAGTGGTATCAAAACTCGAAGATCTTTGAGATAGAAGATGGCAAGTGACATGGTCTTCTAAGTTCCAAAGTCCTCTAAGGAATGCTATGACAATTGGAGCATCAAAATAAAGGTTTTGCTTAGAGCATATGATCTTTGGGAGATTATACATAATGACTACATTGAGCTAAAAGATGAGACAACTTTATCTCAACTTTAAAAGGATGCCTTGAAGGGTTAAAGAAGGGGGAAAAGAAAGCTCTCTCCCTTATCTTTTCAGTCGTGGATAATGAGGTTTTTTAGTTGATCTCAACCATCAACGCCTCCATAGAAGTATAGAGAAGCTTCAAATATCATACAAAGGATAGTAGAAAGTGAAAAAAGAATGCATCTAATCCTTAAGAAGTGATTTGAAGCTTTATATATGAAAAAGAATGAAATTATAAGTGATTATTTTGTAAAATAATCAATTATGTGAGAAATAATAGGAAAACCACCACTAACATAAGAGTGATGGAGCACATTCTCTATTCTTTACTTCTAAAATTTAAGCATGTTGTAGTAACCATTGAAAAAATAAATGATTTATAGGCTGTAACCATTTAATACCTCAAAGGCTCACTTGAAACATTAGAAAAAAGGCAAAAGAGGAAGCAAGAGATCTTAGAGCATATTCTTTATGCCAAGCTCAATTTGAATGAGAAGGAATCAAAATAACTCCCAAAGAGGCAAAATAGTAAGAGGTCAAGATGGAGGACATAAAAGCAAAATACGAGAGGCTTCAAATCATCTAATTATAAAGAAATAGGATAAAGCAATTCTTCTACAAAGGAAAATGAAAGAGGAAGCATAACAAGAAATGATGGAGGCCAAAGGTATGAAAGATCTCAAGTTAATGCTTTAATTGTCACAAACTTTACCACATTGCTTCAAAATATATAAATGCTCCTAACAATATTGAAGAGAAAGCTTACTATATTAAGGAAGAGAAGTAAAAAGATTCCATTCTATTGTTATCTTACAAAAGAGAGGAAGGCATTAAAAAAAGCATGTGGTACTTGGGTACTAGCGCTAACAACTATATGTATATGAACATAGATACATTTATGGAGCTTAATGAGTCTATAAGTAGCAATGTTATATTTGAAGATGCATCCAAGAGCTCTATTAAAGGTAAAGGTAACATCTTAATCTATTTGAAAGATAGAAGGCATGATTTTTCAAATGTAAATTATGTTTCAAGTACAAAAAATAATATACTAAGTTTAGGCCAACTCTTAGGGAAAGGATATGATATTCAACCTAAAGATCACAGTCTTTCAATAAGAGATCAAAAAAATAATTTGATATCTAAGGTACCAATGATAAGAAGTAGAATATTATTAATTAACATTCAAAATGAAGTGACAAACTATCTTCAAAATTGTATCAAAGACCCCTCTTAGATTTGACACCCAAGATTTAGGCATATAAATTTTGGAGGATTGAAGTTGTTGAGTAAGAAAGGAATGGTAGAAAGATTGCCTTCCATTAATCATCCAAATCAATTATATGAGGGATGCTTACTTGGCAAGCATTTAAGAATAATCTTTCGAACTATAAGAGCTAAAGAGCTATTACAACTTGTATGCACTGATATATATAGTCCAATTTCACTTTGCTCTTTTGGTAAGAATAGATACTTCCTTCTTTTCATTGATAATTTTTTAAGAAATGTGAGTATATTTATTGAAGAAGAAATTGAAGACATTTGGTGCCTTTAAAAGGTTCAAAACACTTGTCCAAAAAGAAAGTGGATGTAAAATTAATGGTTTGAGATCGATAAAGGAGGAGAATTCACATCAAGAGAGTTCAACAAATTTTGTGAAAAGAGTGGAATTCATCATCCTTTAACAATTCTAAAATGTCCCTAGAAATCTGAGTAGTAGAGAGGAAGAATAAAATCATTCTTGAAATGGTTCAAAGATTGTTTAAAAGTAAAAAGATGCCTGAGGATTTTTGGATTGAAATTGTAGAATGCATGAAACTACTTATCTAACTACTCACCAACAAGGAGTGTATATGGAAGAACACCACAAGAGAAATGATTTGGATGGAAATGTGGCATTGCACATTTGAAGGTATTTGAGAGTATAGCTTATATCCACATATCGAATGAAAGGAGATCAAAACTTGACGGCAAAAGTGAGAAGTTCATATTCTTTGGTTATGATTAAAGCTTAAAAGGCTACAAGATTTATAATCTAAGCAATGATAAAGTGGTAATTAGTACAGATGTAAAGTTTTATGAAAAAGGTATATGGTAATAGGATATCCAAGAAGACAATTATGTCTCCCTTCTTCTTATGGTCCAAAGATAAGGAATAAGAGCAAGCAAGTGAAGAAGTACAAGAGCCTACTACACCTCCCATATCACCAAGGGTATTATCTAGCATTGTCTCTCTACCATCATTCTTAGAGGAAAGAGGGACACAAAAAGAAAGATATGTACAAGGCATAATTGAGACAAAACACTAAGAAAATGATTTGAATATATTTTATCTCTTTGCTTATTGAAAACAAATAGAATTTGAAGAAACAATCAAAAATAAGAAATAGAAAAATGTTATGGATGAAGAGATTAATGACATCATAAAAAATGACATATAGGAGCTTGTAACACTTCTAAAAGGGCATAAAGTAATTTCAGTAAAGTGGGTTTATTAGGAATATAAGAATACTAAAATAGATGTAGAAAATATAAGGTAAGATTAGTGGTAAAAGGCTATAAGATAAAGGTCAGTATTGATTATAAATAGGTATTTGAGCCTATTGCCTGTTGAGAAACTATTAGATTAATCATTTCTTTGGCAACCCAAAACAAATGGAAGATTTAGCAAATGGATACAAATTTGACCTTTTAAATGGCTTCTTTGAAGGGGAAGTCTATCTAGAACAAAACAACACGAAAACAAATTGTTGAAGTTAAAGAAAATCTTATATGACTTAAAGTAAGTACCATTAGTTTGGTTTAGTAGAATTGATAAATACTTCCAAGAAACCAATTTTACAAAACACCCATATAAACATGCCCTCTATGTAAAAAAGAATAAGCATGTGAATATCTTAATTATTATCTTACACATAGATAATTTGATCCTCAGGAGCAATAATCCAAGGTTGATTGAAAAATTCAAAGGTGTAATAATACAGAAGTTTGAGATGACTGTTGTCATTAAAGTAAAGCAAAAGGAGAAAGGAATACTTATCTCCAAAGAAGGCTATGTAATGGACGTGTTCAAGAAGTTCAAGATGGAAGAATATAAGCTTATTAAGACACTTGTTGAATGTGATATTAAATTGTCCAAACGTGAAGAAGGAGAAATTATAGATTCTACACTATTCAAAAGTCTCACTAGGAGCTTAGGCTACTTGACATGTACATAGACTGACATCATCTATAGAGTTATACTTATTTACTACTGTATATAGTCACCTACAACTATTCATTTTAAGAAGGCTAAAAGATTCCTTTGTATATTAAAGGTACACTTGATTATGATTTATTATACTTACTATCTAATAAATTTAGTATTGGCCATTTTAATAACTATAGGACCATAGATGATGATGTTAGAAAAAGCACCATTAATTATGTATTTTATATGCTAACCTATTATTACCCTCTCCACTTGTGAAGCTAAGTATATGTCTGCTAATTCTTGTATTTTTCATTCCATTTGACTAAGGAGTGTGATGAAGGAACTTTATATGCCACAAGAAGAATCTCTAGAATTTCTTACTGACTATAAGTTCTCATTAGCCTTAACTAAAAATACAATCTTCCATGATAAAAGCAAGGATATAAATACAAGGTATCATTTCAAAAAAGAATTCATAGTGAGAAGAGAAGTGGAGATGAAGTACATGAAGACTTAAGACCAAGCCACCTATATTTTCACAAAACCTTTGAAGAATGATATCTTAGAAGCTGCTTTCAAGTTTCAAACCAAGTTTAAGAGGGGTGTGGAAACATAAATAGATTTCATTTATTAAATCAAAAAAATGAGCCACTTGTGTAAATCCAAATGTTAAGAAGTATAACCTAAATTATAGAAGGTGTCTAGAGATATCTTATTTAGAAGCACCTTTTAAAATATCTAAACAATTTGAAAAAAATATTTTCCAATTACGTAGATAAAAATATCTAGATATTTTGTAGCAATATTTAGATACTTTGTAGAAATATCTTAAATCCAAAAATTTCTTAAACTAGTGATAGATGTTAGTGTGTAGAATTCTTCAGTAGTATAAATAGGATTCCTTCCCCTTTTTGTAAAAACAAATTAAGATAAATTAGGTTGAGTACAAGATAAGCTAAGTTGAGTACTGATTATAAATGAGAGTTTTTCTCTTACTAAGAGTGTCTTTTTCTTTAAGTTGTTACTAAAAAACCCTCATGATTTTAGTATAATACCAACTCTTTTATCATCTTTATTAAAATCTTATCACCATCAAATAATAGAACAATAAAAGTATTTTAATAAAGTCTTCCTTTTTCTTACAAAGTGAAAATATTTTTCAAATTCCTATTATGTTTTTCCAACATTTAATCTTCTCTTCTTCATTATTTTTACGGTATATGTTTAATAAAATTTTAATAATACTCATAATATTAGTTCATTTAATAGTTTTAGCTGTTGATTATATTCTTTTTTCTTAGTAAAAGCTAAATGTAACAAAAGGTTGCATTTCTTGTTGGAAATAAAAATGCTCATATTTATTTTCGCTCTTTTGAATCATACTTAGTTAAATAAATATTAATTACATGTATTAGTAATCTTTAAAGTATTACAAAACTAAAGTGTTCATTTGAATTTAATTATAAATTAAAAGTTAAAATATTTAAATAATACATAAAAGTTGAATTGATCATGAAAATAGAATTATGATAAATCTAAAATAATAATTGGTTAACATATCAAGTGTGTGTTAAGGATAAGATGGAAAGATAAAATGGGGCATCTTGTAAGAAGATGACGGAGAGACATGTTGGCCGGCTGATCATTAAATGGAAGAAAATAAAAAAGTGAAAGACACTGAAGAAGAAGAAGCCATTTAACGCTACTATAAAAACTTGAAAAAAGTTTTCAAGTGAAGATGGGTAATGTATGGGGCTGAATATAGTTAGGTTCCAGGTCCGACCGGGCTGGAGACAACGGGTCCGAACCCGGCCCTTTGCCAAGCCTCTTAGCCTCGTCATAAAAAATAGTCACTGAAAAAGAAGTAAGGGCTAATTTTTAAGATTAAATTATATGCTGTCTGTATTGCTGCGTTTGGTTAGCGTCTTCAATATGCAGAGATGGAAAAGACAGAAATTTAAAGACGGAACAGAAAAAAAAATTGGAGACAGTGAGGTGTTTGGTTGCGATGGACAGAACAGAAAAAATTGTCTCTGTCCTAAGGAAAGAAAAGTGTTTGGTTGCAGTAGACATAACAAAAAATAGTGTTAATGACAAAAATGCCCCTGCAGTATAATATATTGAAAAGATGTAATTCATTGATTATTTTAAAATGAATGATTTGTATTAGTAAAAAAGTTAACAAATAATAATAATAACAATAACAATAAGAAATTAATTTCGTATAATAA
>JAOQMQ010000002.1:15325221-15335545 GCA_027563845.1 Erythroxylum subrotundum | reverse complement strand
TTTTTGTATCAATTCCTTGATGGTCAAATACTTAACCTCTAAATTCTTAGAACCTGTGATATTCTTATTGCTATTACTAAACAACACAACAAAAAGATTATCACAATACAATCGAATGGGTCTAATACAAATAATATCTAGATATTGTAAGTAATATGGCCACAAGTGCATTTTGAACCTCAATGTTTACAACAGAATATAACTTTAACCCTAACATTTCAAAGCGTTCAAATTGAGCTATAATATTTTCAAAACATTTAGAACAAACTCAAAGTAGATAAAAATTTTGACAGTGTTAAGTCCTTATTAGTTAAATATCATATGATAATGGGACTCACTTTCTGGTTAATTAAACAAATCTATTTTCTTTAAGTTATATTAACCCCTAATTAGATTAATTAACATATTAAAATCCCTAATTAATATATAGAGATTGTGAATTAGAAATTAGGGATTCATTCAAATATCTAATTTAACTACATGCATCGCTTCCCCTCCCATCCCTTCACTTATGTGGAGATTTTCACAACTTCATCTTCGTGGCTCTCTTCCACATATGGTTGCCTTTTCCCTTATCCTTTACTCCCATACATTGCACTCCCATAAATTACTTCTCTACCTTGTACTTATGTGGTAGGTTTGTCTTAGATTCTATCTCATCTTGTCTCTAATTATAAAGTTGTATTTGGTACAACATTTTTCTTTTTTTAGAGTTTTTGCTTATTACTTGTTTTACTTCATATCACAAGGTTGACCTCCTTAACATGAAAACCCTAATTATGTATAGAGGTTACATTAGGCTGAGTTCTAAAATAAGCCCTATTAGGGGGATGAATACAGATTTGACCTAATTTCATTTGATTTACTGGTGATTGGAATAAATTATTTGGACTTGAATAAGTCCAAAATTAGAACAAAGCCTTAAAAAATAGGGTTAATTCTCTTGAGGTATATTACTTTTTGTTGTTGCATTTTGACAATATCCATTTCAAGTAGTTAAGCTTACTGCATTTGATCAACTAGAAGAACCCTGTTGATATGTAGATCACTATCCATTATTTTTTCATTAGCTATTTGAGCTTTTGCATCATTTATCTGTAATTTTTAAAGTAAGTATTCTATACTGCATGCATATAGTTAGGCATAATATAGTAATCAATAAATCGTTTATACTACCCATTACAATTGATACTGTCTTAATAGACTTTTGATTTTCCATAAAGTAAAATTCTTTTACTAGTTATTATTATAATTAAATTAAATGAGGGAGAGTCTTGGAGTACCTGGTAAAAGTTGCTCCCTTGTGACCATAAGTTCACAGGTTCAAATCACGGAAACAACCTCATTGTAAAAATTGCAAAGGGAAGGCTGCGTACATTGATGACCCTCTCCTGACCCTTGCAAAGTGAGAAGCCTTGTACACTGGGGTACGTTAGCTATTGTAATTAAATTACAAATAAATATTTCTAAACAATTGTGTCTATCAATTCTATAGATGATTTTTATTTAAAAATATTAGTATATATAATTTAGTTTAACTTTTCAAAATTCATATAATCAATTTTAAGTGTTATGTATTTGAAGACGTAATTATGATCATTATAATAGGCAACTATCGTCACTTATTTCATTACAGAATTTTGTTGTCAGTTTATTATTTTTGGTTTTTAGTTCATGTATGAATCGGTGCACTAATAATTATATTGTGATATTTACAGTGACATCCTAAAGTTATGGACTTAATGTCTTCTAATATTGATACATTAAATTTAAATGATGGCTATATGGTTTGTTATTATGATTTAAAAGTCCCACAAGAAATTCATGGAGTAATAATAACCAAAGAAAGAGATTTATTGGAGGCCCAAATATCCAGTAATTTTTTAATAAGATAAAAGTGTTGGTATATATGTATAATGCTTTTCTTATTAATTATTAATTTTATTCTAGGTTAAAAGATGTGATTTTTTTCAAATGTTACAATGAGAAATTTATTGAGAGAGTTGGTGAATTAATTTATAAGTTAAGGACAGAAGTATGTTTATTGAAGAAGGAGGCCTAAATAACCATAAGTGAATCAAGTTAAGCCATGGAAATTAAAGAGAAAATAAAGCTCATTAAATATGAAATTGTTGTTAACAAAAGAGAAAATTGAGTTTAAATTTATTTTAGTGATTATTGTAATAGTGTTTGTTGTGCATATGGTGAGTGCTATATTTATATTAGATATAAATTTGGAATTCATATACAAAAGTGGCAAATATATTTATGATAGTTAGACTTTACATACAAAAGTACTATCAACATCCATTTATCTATGTATTAATGCATATAGTATTATGGAAACAATAGATCCATAAAAAAATTTGGCCCTAACATATATGACAACATTAATTTGGTTGATTATGTGCCATATTGTTTCCATTATTTGCACTTAATTAGGAAGGTTGTTCATGTAGTAGTTGAGTCAATGATTCTCTACTCCTCATTGCTTTAGCTTGTAACTGTTGAGAAGTGATGTTAGATTGTCCTTTGAACCTTAGATCCCCAAGTTCAGAAAACATCTTCAATGTATGCAAATTCACCCCTCCTTACTTCCTTTTATTACTATATGAAGGGCTACAACCTTCAAGTATGCATGTCGTTCACAGTATTCATTTGAATTAGTTATTAATAATGTAATGAATGCTTATGTATGGAACTCACAATATTACTTTATTAACTCGGTACAACAATATCTTCAACTATGTTTGTACTAATAACATATGAAGAAGCCTTAATGATGACCTAATACATATAATAAAAATAACAATGTGAGTTTGATATATGAAGTGATACGTACAAGCAATAAAAAATTTGTAATCAAAATTTTTTTTAAACCTACGAAGATTCCTAACTAAATTAAGTTAAACCTTTGTTCTTACATTTTTTAGAATTATAAACAGAATTGTCACATTTCCTACATTTTATACATATCCCTTTTGAGACAATTTGTTTGGATTTTTCAATTTTTTAGGCTCATTTACTCATCTCCTATCTATTTTTAGTCTCCCTAGTATGACTCTTTTTAATGGTAAGTGTATCACTTTTGCTTCGACAATAGGCCAAAAACATTGCACCCCTAATAGGTTATAACATATGGTCATACAACCTCAAGAATTAGGCCTTTTGTAGCAATCATCTACAAATGCCTCTATCATTTATTTAGAATGTTGAATAGCACTTATAGCATGCTTGCAAGGGTATGTAGATCTCATACCTGAAAACTACATGATTTGTGTCTACCAATCTGTAAATATGTTTTCTATCACCTTTTGACACTTCATATGCCCCATCTCTATTATTCTCCATTACATTGCATCTTTCTTAGCTTTCCTAGTTTCTTCAGAACTGTTAGTGCAACATTTGACCTCCAAGAATGCACAAATTCTCTCCTATTTACATGACTCTTCATTACCATGATCCTGATTGTTTCAAGCATGCTAATAACTAGCCTATCTCTTAATAGTAAAATCCACACATTAAAGGTTTCGCTCTTATTGTTGTCAATAATTGGGCATTTCGATTTAGAAGACTAGTAGCATCCTGATGCAAATATAGGTTTTATTTTCTCCAGTCTTTTTAGCCACTCGTTAAAATCTTCTAGTACATTGACTAAGCACAATTCCAAAACTGCTTTTGCAAATCCTTTCCCTTCCAGTTCATGTGCCAATTATGGTATATATTTCTAGCACACATTGATAAATGGCATACACTAATGTTTCTTCTACAACTCTAACATATCCCTAAAATAATAGAAAATTTTAGTTAATATAAAAGAAGTTGTATTTTAATTAATTAGAACTACATAAAGAATAAAATACCTTTTGTAGATCATGTATGACTATAAGTCCTTCACTATTTTCAAATTCCAAGTCATAAACCAACAGTTTTATAAGTCATGTCCATGAATTAGTGTTTTTTACCTCCACGACAGTTCAAGCCAATGGATATATCTCTCAATCACCATCCCTCCTAACTACACTTAATAACTAGTCCTAGAATTTTGTCTTTAGAAAGTAGCCATCAATACCAAAAATTTGCCTCAAATGCCTTCATCCTCTTGCATCAAAGCAAATTTATAACCTTTTGAACTACAAAAAAGAGATAAAGAAGTATGAAAAAAACATATAACCATAATATAGTTATTTAATGATATGCATAAATATAATTTTGTATACTTATAACAGAGAAGTATGTTCATTCCTTGCCAGCTATAACTATATTGTTAAACCTAGATTAGTAATCTTTAACTTATGTACATATCCTTGTAGCTTTGAATATTCCTCTTTATTGCCATAAATATACTTAAGTTAACAAATATATTAAGTGTCTCTCTGCACTCTTCAACCATTTTAGCCATCGAGATACTAGGCATCTTAATAATTCTTTCCCTAAAATGTCTCATAAGGAACTTAATTAAAATCAATTCAAGTTTGTTAGTAGTGAAACAACTATGATTAAGATTATATATCTTCACTTTGAAACATCATTCGTTCTTGTCATAACTAATATATAACACACAACTAATATACAACACCCATGGGAATTCCTCAATACACCCAACTCTAATCCTGAAAACCTTTTTTAAACCGAACATTATTCCTTGTTCGTACTATATATTCCACATCAAAATCTCTAGATTCTTTTGATGTTCCAAACTCTATCACCAATCTCCAATATGGAGCCACATTAATTGGATTATGCTCAATACTAAAATAGTGGGTTCCATTATGCCACGTGATAGTTGGGCCCACTGTTTAATTCTAAAATGTAATAAATCATGACACATCATTATTGAAGTGGCATTTAACTAGTGAGAAGTTAACCCCATCAAATTTTCTCTCTACTTAGGGTTTGTTCTGAACATTTTGAAACCATTAAGGTTTATTTTGAATGCTTCAAAATGTTATGGTTAAGATATATTTCATTGTAAACATTAAGGGTTAAAATGTACTTTTGGCCCAAGTAATTTTTAAATTCTTCTATCAACCTTTTTTAGGAAAAAAAATTCAAATTGCCCCCTAACATTTCTTTAAAAATTCTAAGTTAAACCCTATCGCTATTTATGATATCACGTTACACCGTATCATTATCAAAATGATATTGGTAGTACCCTAAATCTTAATTAAGACAAGTTTTGGCAGTTTTTAATATATATGTCATAAATCTGACCTATGTCATTTCACAACTAGGCAATTTGGACTTACCAGACATTGATATGAACTTTAAAATTATTGATTTAAACACTTATCAAAAGTGTGATTTTCTCCTTAGTGTTTCACAAAAATTCTAAATAAAATCTCACAGTTATCTCTATTGCCACTTTCATTGCATAATAAGTACTATTTCATCACATAATGAGTACTATTCTACTAATTATTTATCCTCCCTAGAAAGTCTTTCAACCATATAAGTACACTAAATGAAACAAACTAAAGTTGGAGCTACTATAAAGGTCCATTTGTATATCATCTCCTTATGTATCTCTCTATAAATGACCAATTGATGTATTGCAATTTTGTAGTGCTTAATAAAGTTCCATAAGCAGCAAAAAAAAAAAAAAAGGCCATTTCACTTGCAAAGGCAGCCATTGTGAGCACAATTCTCTTCTTGTGACAATGTAAGTGTAGCATATGTAATTGAATTGGTTCTTATTGAGAAATGAGGGATATGCGGTGATAATATATTTGTATAAAATAAAGAAACTAACAAGAAATAACAAGACGATTTTTAACGAGGTTTAGCCCATTAGGTATGTTTACATCCTTGAAAGCCAAGAGTGGTTGATTTTACTAGATTGATTAAAACTCACTTACATAAGTATAGTTAATTGAAAATTCTAACTAGTGCAGTTCCACTAAAATAGCCCCTTACTAAACCTGACCTAACTTAGCTATTATTCTAACAAGTTTTAAAATCTTCCTAAAGTTTGAATTTCACAAAAAAATATTTTTCTAAATAAGATTGACTGCTGCCAATATAACCTAGGATACAACCATATCTTAGGTCATAGATCTCACTATGTATCCTCTTACATAAAAACGAGTTCAACAACAATTTTATCATCATAGAATATATCTGTTTGCTTGTCTGCACACATTGACACAATCTATAATACATTTGTGTCCTAGACTATTTCTTTTATGAAAGCACATCCTCTGTATCAATGAGCCCATGCCTTCATCTTTTTTTTGTTGGTAAATTAGAAATATAATAAATCAAGAAAACGAAGGTTATGTACAGAACTAGAGATAGCCTAAGGTGCTAATCTCATTCCAAAACCACAAGGCTATAACCTAACCTAAGCGAGCCTGAGAAATACTATACAACAACTACTGCTTCCAAAAAGAGTAAAAGTGAGAATTTTATCTATACAAGAAGCAGATCACAACATTCACCTATTTATCTCTTCCATCCAAGATTACTTGGAGATGCCTAGAAGGGTACAACCTTCACCAGATCCACACATATTCAGACTAAATTAGTAGAGCAGTTCATCATTCAAAACCTCAATAAATAACGAAGAAACTTCGTAGGCTGAAGCTTCTTCACCACCTTCACCTTTAATTTCCAAAAAAGAACACATGCTTAATCATACATGCTTTTTAGGTCTTATTAACCCAAAAATTTTTAAGGAAACATTTGCTCTTTTTTTAAACACTCCAAGATTGCAACTTGCATATATGAGTCATATATAACAAGAATGTCAGTTAATGAGTCATACACGATAGTTTTATTTACTAAAAAATTCCTCTTGTAATAAAATTTTTAATTAATTTATAAAAGGGTGAAACTCTTTATTAAAGCTCTAACATTAAAATATACCTTCAAAGTCAAGTTATAAATTCAACTTGATAAAACGAAAGTTATTTGCTTTGTCTCTCACTTCTAGTAGACAGCTTACTCGTTGTGCTTGCAGGTTAATTTTTCATCTTCCTTCAGTGAGCATCCAGATATGCTTTTATATGTCTGGTTAGTCTAATTTCTAAATTGACTATGCAAAAGGATGAGGCCAACCACTATCAATTGCAGGGCATATTATCTTGTTGGACATCAAATGTCTGGGATGGGGTGCGTAGCTATTTGTATCCAGCCAGGATTTTCTGTCCAAATTTTTTCTCCCTATTTTATTCTATTGAATCTTAACTATCCATTTATACGGGACTCACATAAAACTCGCATAAATAAATAGCTCAGATTTAATATAACAAAATAGGGACAGATGAATAGAAGATCCGTCCTCATTTTTACTTGGGACGGTACGTGGGTACGCTTTCTTTTATAAGCACTGTTTATGGGCACGGAATTATCTGTGCTATTTAACCCGTTTTAAGCCTACTGACTTTTACTTGCATTCGTAAATATGTGAATAAAAATTAATAAAATAAGGCCGGATGAGTAAACCCCGGATCTGTTCCTGTTCATGTTCATGTTCATGTTCCTATTCTTCTTGTGTATGATCTGTATCTATTTGTTTATACCTTGAGAAAATATTTTGGCGAAATCTTCTAGACAACTTCAATATCTTCTGTTTCTTTGTCCACCTCAGATGTTAGCTAGTACCGCAAGTAAGGATACAAGGATACGCGTCTTCGCTGATTTTGGTCGGTCGTAAATCTTATCCAGGGACCCGCTGCCCAGGCCTCGTCTTTGACAAAGATAAATTTACAGATCAAACCGTCTCGGCTAGTATTTTAAAGTGATCCTTTATGTTGCTGTCACATGCTAATAGCGACATATCCGTCGGGTTCCCGTCACTTGCCATTTTTTAAAAAGCCAATTTAATGTCACGTAAACTAAATGTTGAATTTTCTTTTAAATTGATTTTGAAAGTTACAGTCACACCTTTGGATGTAGGAAAAATGCAAATAAACCTCTAACTTCTGTGTGACTTACTTGTCTCAAAGCGGACAACTGTTAATGTTCTCAACAATAACAGATGAGTTCTTTTATCACTATGGGAACATATAGGCCTAAACTAATAACATACAAGAAAAGAAACATCTGAAGCTTATACTAATAACAGGAATTATGCATCAAAACTGAAATTACAGGGTAACAGACGCATAGAAGCTACATTCCTAACTAGTGACAGATCATAACATCATAATTAACTGGTTTTGGCAACTCCCATCAGAGAGCCAGCTCATTGATCATAGAAGTATGGACATTGGACACCAACAATAGTTCCCTAATCTTGAGTAAAGTGAAGTCCTGAACACTTTGATTAGACCCTTGGAAAACCCTGAAATTCCTCCCTTTCCAAAGCGCATAAGTTCCCCAGTTTGGAAACTGTAGACTCTCGTTTATTGAGTATACCTATATGCTCAGCCCGTTATATGATTAAGTTCCAAGAAGATGGTCTAAAGGCAAGCTTACACAGATGAAGTGATCTACTCGAGAATTCCATGACATAACAACCAGGATGGAGTAGATGATTAATACTTTCAAGGGCTTATTTGCAAAGCTGACTGATCATATTGGACTGGATGCTCCTAAGCCAATGCATAGTTGCCCACTTGTTTTAGATGGCTAACCATAGGATAAAGGATGCTTTGGGAGATCTGTTAAGGAACCAGATCAACCTCCACCAAGAGACCTATGGTTTATTGGTGCTGAATAGTTGTAGATAAAAGACTTATTTGTGCATATCCTAAAACTATGGCGTGCCTATTCAGATTTGTCTTCCTCGGTTGGATTGAGCATACAAACTTGAGCATGATCCATAATAAGAGGAAGTCCCCCTAGTTCTATGGTTCCATTCCTCATCCATTACAATCCCTATTGACTTTTTCTTCCAGAGGATTAATAAACTTCAAATGTCCAAATCTGCCAAGTTCGGAAATGGACTTAATCTTATCAAAATCTCAATACAAAGTGAGAATAGGTAAGGTGAAATTGAGTCTTTTTGATGAAGTCCCTTGTAGTTAATCTTATCAAAATCTCAATACAAAGTGAGAATAGGTAAGGTGAAACTGAGTCTCTTTGATGAAGTCCCTTGGTCCTTTGGAAAATATGCGCGGGGTCACTATTAACTAATATAGTAAGTAGTGCCAATACAACTTTGGACTCAAGTAATAAACTGATCCAGGATAGCAAAAGCTGCTAGAGATTCCAAGATAAATCTCTAGTTGACAGAGTCAAATGCCCTTTTGAAGTTAATCATCATTGAGCAGCTCCTCACCTACTTCTTGCTTTTGTTAGCCCTTGAAGAGATCCTAAACAAGGAGCAAGTTATCTCCAACATTCTTGCCTTTGGCAGGTGCACCTTGGCTCCTACTAATGAGGCTTTCTAATGTGGTCTTATTTAGCTAGTATTTTTAAAATAATTTTATAAACCACATTGCATGGAGCCTGAGGAGAAACATTCCAAAAGATCAAATTCTCTTTTAGATTGTTCTTTGGAAAAAGAAGGCATTATCCCATCTAAACCTAGAACCTTATCAGGATTAAGGCTAAACATCGGATGTTTAACATCTATGACACCGATTGGCCTCAAAGAGAAAGTTCTTTCGATCCCGAGAGAGGAAATCTTGGATGAATCCCTCAAGCTCCAACAAATGAAAATTATCAAGGAATGAACCTTCTTCAATCCTCAAAAAGCAGATTTTCATAAAATAAAGTTATGAAAGAATCTGCCATCTTTAAGCCAATTACTCTGTTTGAATGAGGAGAACTTTTTTCTCCTTCACTTCAAAAGAGAAACCATTAGGAAATTGATAAGACTTGTAATTAGAAACGCAGAAGTGCTTCCCTGACTTTTGATATAGCTGATTCAGTAAAAATCTCAACTACAAATGAAATCAGCACTCAGAATAACATTAATAATTTTTGGCATCCACTTCCCGAGTAACAACTAAACTGGACAGAGTAATTTCAACTTAAACTCTTACATTAATATAACGCATAGAGGAAACATATATAGGCTGTTCAAACCCTTTAATTTATCAAACATCCAAACCGTAAATCTCTAGAAACACGCATTATTCCAAATAATGTAGGAAGAAGACCGGGAGAGAGAGTTACTAGTTTCAGAATAAAAACATAAGAAGTAAATATGACTGGATAAACTTTACTCATTCCCAAAGGACGTCATACAATACGGAAATGATTTTACTGACTAATATGGGTGAGGACCTCGAGGACCCGGGGGACCTGGAGGTGGCGGCCCCCATGGCCCTGGAGGACCAGGCGGCGGCGGTGCTCCCCAAGGCCCTGGAGGACCAGGAGGTGGAGGACCTGGTGGCGGAGCTCCATATGGACCAGGAGGTGGAGGACATGG
>JAOQMQ010000002.1:15296223-15310007 GCA_027563845.1 Erythroxylum subrotundum | reverse complement strand
TATAACCAAATAGACCGGGAATGCCAATGTATGCATGTACAAACAATTTCATGTGCAACAATTCATTTTTCACAATATCAATATGTCATATAATGAATGAACAAGCAAATTGCATTTTCTAACCCCTCACTGATCACTCAAACTTTCCATTTTACCCTTCCCGCAGGAACCGGGATGTTACAAATTAACAAGTCTAATATACTCCTTAATCCATACATAGACATTACAAAATTCTATTAGACTTATTTAGGAGAAAATTTCAATACAGTTATACTTAATAATCCAAAATTATTCCTCTTTCACTTTATTCTTAATTATTAAAATATCCTTACTTTACCTAACTATCATAATTAATAAAATACTTTTAACTATTAAAAGTCCCATTTTACTCTTATTTTTTATTAGGAATTAAATTCTAATTTTATTCTTAAATTTTTACATTTCCTATTTTGCCCCTTAATATATCTTAAATTTTCCTAAATTGTCTTCTTCTTCACTCTCTCCTATTCTCCTACCTCCTCTTTTTCTCATTTTTCAGCCACCTTTTCTCTATTTTTATTTTTCTCATGACTTTAAGATTATTGTCTCAAACAATCATAATATACTTTCTAACAATAAACTAGTTTATGATGATTAAAAATCACAAATAAAAGGCATCTAATTGTTGCTAGAAAATTTTTACCTATGTGAAGTTCTATGCTATTAATCTCTAGAATTTTTATACTAATTTACTGCAAAACAAACAAAATGTGGGAATACATGAGAAAAGCTTCATATATAGAAGAAAATGGTGTATTTTTTAACAAACTTGCTAGCTAAAAAAATAGAGACGAAGATGAAGACAACTTTTCGTTGAGTTTCTTATTACCCATTTGTTGTTTTCTTAATTTATACTCTCCTCTGTTTTAAATATTTTGTAGGCTAGGTTAGTTTTGTTAGATTTGGGCTCTCCTTTTGTTTTTGTGGGCTTTTCAATAGTTTAATACCTCATAGGTTCCTCCAGATGCACTAGTTAAATCACAATCCAAGACAGATATTCAGTTGATTAGGGACAAATAAGGATTTGGGTGGAATTGTGGATCTAAAAAGGAATGACAAATATCTGTGCTAAAATGTAGGTACAGAGGCAAACATGGTCCCTAGTATATGTCTACATACATATATACAACAGTAGGGATGAAAAAGGATAATGCAATATTGCTTCTTTAAGGTATTATTAACCAAGAAGCAACTAGAACACCAAATAAGATCCTATTAACACAAGGCAAGTAATGTTAAGTCAAGAAGACTTCACTTCTTCTATTAATTTTGATGAAAGTCAAATAATAATAATCATAGAAGTGTGTTAATTGTTTTGATGAATTTATTAAGTGCGCAGATAAATGTAAGTAGCACAAATCATCAAATCAAGACGATACTTAAGTAAAAGTTGAATAAGATGGATCAGACGAAGTGCTTAGTCTAAGACACCAGAAGAAGCATATGAGACAAAAAGCATATGAATCTATATAAGACGATGAAATTGAAGAATGTACTAGAACATAAGTTAGTTGGAGTTAGTTACAGGACTCAACTAATAACCGTTTTTAGAAGACTCAATAAGTAGAATTCTCAAGAAGACAGTTGAAGATTTAGGTTATAAATATTTGTTATAGTCGTAAACAAAAAATACGATACGATACGATACAAAGAATTCTGATTGTAAAAACATACTTAGAGAAATTCTGTGCTCAAGTGCTTACGCAAAAGATAGAAAAGAAAGAAAGAGAGTAAACACATCTATAACGTGAAACTCAAACAATATCTTATTGAGTGAAAGAAAGGCTAGAGTCTGAAGAGGTTAAGGAAGCAGATAAAGAATACTTTGTGCTAGAGCCTGAAGAGACTAAAGAAGCAGATAAATAATACTTTGTGAAAGAGACCTGAAGAGGCTTTGAAAGTGTAGAAATAATACTTATAACGTTGAAGGTTATAGTGAAATCTCAGACGAACTCTGAGGACTGGACGTAGCCCAAGGTTAAGGGTGAACCAGGATAAATCGCGGCGTCATATTTGTCTAACTCTTATCTCTTTAATTTTCTTGTTGTTAGAAGAATAGATACTAATTTTCACTGTTGCATTACTCACCAAATTAAGTGAATTGGTTATGTAATCATATGAATTTGTAAAGAAAATCAAGAAGATTTTGAAGATTAATATCTTAAACAATTTGACACAATTCAACCCCCTTCTTGTGTATTTTACATATTATACATGATTTCTATATTATCAAGTGATTTACTTCAAGTAATGTATCATAAGTCACCAAGTAACAATTTCTATGATATTTCTACCCCAAAGGCACAAGATGTCAAATGTACATAGTTTTGTGATTGTAAAATGTCCTAAGACAAAGTTCTAGCTTATTGTACTAAATGCCATTGTGCGTATAAATGGATATTTGAATCATTCAAAAAATAAATTATTACTCAATCCTGCCTATAAGAAGCAATTGTAACCTTCGAATACATACTATAGCATTCAAATATCCTCTATTAAATCTAGTATCACTCTATTTAATTCCTTTTTTAAAGCTACAATACTAGTATAAATGCATGGTCAATAGATTGATTGAGTTGGAATTGTTACCCTGACTTTGGTGACCAATTCCGAACTAGCTTTTTTACCCAACCCAACCAATATATCATGTCAATGTTTTGGACATAGGAAAGCTGCAAGGCCCCTTGTAGTATGTTAAAAATGAAAAACCTCTCAAAAGTTAATATGTTGGGAATTGAATCACGGGTGCAGCGAAAAAATAAAATTTTTTATAATTTTCGATCGAATCCTGATAATTGATTAACTTGAATAATAAAACAAGAATCATAAAATAAGAAATTGTACCTAATTCATTTTTTCTGTTGAAATCATTTGAAAGCTTTTCAACGTGTCAACCACGAGTTATTCACCTATCCAGCCTTTAATGATATCCATATAGCAACTTCTCATCTCTTAAGAGGAATTAAGCAGAAATGTTAGCTCCCTTATGCTTATTCCTATTTATAGAAAAAACATTAGGGTTTTTAAAATTTCTATTAAAATTAAATACCTCAATTATAATTAAATTCAAACTCTAATTATAATTAATTTAATTTTAATAAAATAAAAAATCTCCTATTTTATCCCTAAAGTTTCTTATACTTTATAATTAAGTTTAACTTAAATAAAAATTGGTTTTTCCTTTACAAATTGTTCGTAATATGTGACGCATTAGGTTCCTAATATATTGAAATTGATTATAATTATAATTATAATTCATAATTATAATCAAATAAACTAAAACCCTTTTAATTTATTTTTAATTCTCCAATTAAACAATTTACAACTATAGATCAAGATTGACGTCTAGCAACATTTCATAACTACCCAAATATTCAGAATGTTAAAGTGATTTGACTTAACCTGCCCATGCACGGTTATGATGTATAATTTAATCCTTTCGTCATCTAATATTCCAATTGGACAAAGTATGAATATAGTGTCTAGTCTTTTGTATCTAATAATGTTCGTTCATGCTAATTAGTAACTAATTTATAATTGATATTTGAAAACAACTTTTCAAATGTTAATTCATTCTGGCTAGAAAATTCTATAAATCACTACTAATCAAGAATAATAGAACATTCTCCCTAATTAGAGTGACAAATCCACGTACTACCGACTGAATTATTTTAGGATAGTTCATAGGTAGTATCGAAACACAGTAATTCCCATATGAGATACCTTGGTAATCTTAAGTCTAAGTAACAATTATACAACCATTATTATGAGGAAATCTACAGATACATAAGTAATATTTCAATTAGAATCCTCATAGTCGGGCTAGTTCAATGAACTTATTCTCTAATAAGCACCCACACATTAGTTTAAGCATCTCTATACTTTAATTTGTGAGATTAATTATTTTCTTCATAAGAAAGAGACATAACGTTGCTAGTTTTACCGTTT
Organism: Erythroxylum subrotundum; assembly: GCA_027563845.1. NCBI lineage: Eukaryota > Viridiplantae > Streptophyta > Magnoliopsida > Malpighiales > Erythroxylaceae > Erythroxylum > Erythroxylum subrotundum. Next base: position 15,306,020 of record JAOQMQ010000002.1, on the reverse strand, counting down.
CATGAATATCTTATCTTGATGAAACTAGAACTAGGAATATTTATGAATAATATATAAATGTAAATTGAATCTAATAATTAGATCTCATCATAATTTTACCTTTAGTTTTAAAATACCAAATGTAATTAACTTAATACATAAAGATAAAGAATTTCTTTATTAATTATTTTATCACTAAACTACAACTAATCGATTAGATATAGGACATAAACTAACATAATAATCTTTGGTTTATTAGACATAAGTTTTAAATCACAAATGTAATCTATTGAAATCTATATGATATGTCCTTTAGATACATTATTCTTTAATAAGTGAACCATGTGAAACTATACTATAGAATACATGACATATTCAAATTTTAAAAGGATACTGTACAAATCAGTAGATCTCACTATTCGATTGAGGAAAGTATCATCAATTAACTCTCATTTATAAAATCAATTTTTTTTTATATTTTTAGTAAATACTAGTAAGGAGTGTCAAGTGAAATATACATGCTTTATTGCAGCTAAACTGGTTGTAATGATTTGAATTTTTTATCATTGCACCTTGAAACAAAAATTAAACAAAAAGAACATGCAAAGTATTTTAAAGCATAAAAAGAGTCGACTTATTGCGGCAAGCAGCGAGTTCACTTTCTTAGGTCTGGAATAGGGAAGACACGATTTATTTCTAAGTTAAAAGTATATTTTGAATCTCAACATTTACAATAGAATACATAAGCGTTTAAATTGACCCTTATGTTTTTAAAACATTCAAAACTGACCCTAAGTAGATGAAAATTTAACAGTGTTAGCTTTTCTCAGTTAAATGTCATGTTAATATTAACATGACATTATTTTTTATTTTATAAAATAAAAGGGGGCCTACTGTTAAGTGGCAAATGGGGCCCATTATGTTAAATGTATAACACCGAGTCCCACTATATGAATTGTATAATTGTCGACGATGGCAATCTGGCTTGAGCCTGGCTGAAGTCAACGGGTTAAGTTCGGGTTGACCTGGCCATAAGCCTGGATTTCTTGGCTTGACTAGGCCACGAGTTGGGCTCCGGCTAAAGCTGTCCACGTCCAACTAAGAGTGACAAAACGACATTTTTTTGAATTTTTTAAAAATTAATAAATCTCGACATGGCCCATTGTCTTCTTTATGTGGCGGTGAGACCCACTTTTTATCAAAAAAATATGTACTGACATAACATTTAACTGATGAAGAGTTAACTTTGCCAATTTTTCTATCCATTTAAGGTTTATTCTAAATGTTTTGAAAACTTTATGATTCAATTTGAACACTTCATAATATTCATATTCAAGTTATATTTTATTGTAAACTTAAGGTTTAAAACATATATTTGATTAGAGACAAATTTAGGCGATAGGAGGATGGGTTTCAAGCTTTTAGTTTTGATTTTTTTTTTCATGCATTTAAGTATTCGGACAAATTTTGTAGCATTAAATTTGGGCTGGGTCGAATTGGACCTTAGCCTAATTTTCAAACCAATTTTGGATTGCTTATATTACGTCGTTTAGTAAGACGAATGTTGAGCTTATGGGCTCGAAATTTCATTTCACTTAGAAACCAATACTAATGCTCCGATAATTATGACTCGAATTAAATAAAAAAGAATAGTTGTATAGATATTTTATAGTTTTTATTTTCATTTTTAAATCCATTTGAAATAAAATAAAAAAACCTTCTTAATTGATAAGATTAATCTAGTTATACTTATGTTAATAACATTAATTAATATTAAATAAAATTTGGAAAATAAAATATTTTTATTAATTAATTTACAAATAGTTGCATTTTAATATTATATAAATTTTATTGATAAAAATTTATTATGTTATATTTTAATAATTAATTATATCAATAAAATATATAAAAATTTTATTTTAGAAACTAATATTTTTATTAATATACTTTTAAATTATCAAAATTAATGTTATTCTTTATAATTGAATATTGAATTATTCTATGAGTAATTATTTTGAAATTTATGTATTTTTAAACATCTTAAAGCTAAATATATTTATAATAAATAATTCAAAATTTCAAATAATAATTAAATTATACGAATAACTACAAATTGAATAATTACATATTATATTTTTAATTAATGGTCGAATAGTTCAAAAAAATTTCCATTAAATAGATTGAACCAGTTGAATTTTTGCATAACCACAACCCAACATACTATTTAACCACAACAAGGCAGAAGCTCAATCCACTCAAGATCAACACAAACATAACATAAATGTCTTATGCAGAATAGAACATGATGTTTACTGCCTCTGTTCTCTTGGTGCAGTGAGATTTGAAGAATTTATAGTGTAAGAGATTATCCCATGTCCGCTACCAACTGTAGACCCCCGTGACCGAACTTATTGTGTTCCTTATGCTGGCAAACTTGCAAAGAAAGATTAGTAAAATAGGCACTCATTTAATTACCTCATCTCTGTGTTTGGGCTTGATGTTCCTTAACTTGAGAGATTACTCCGAGATACACACTCCCAGTATCCTTGACTGCATCTTTAAAGGCTCTAGCATTTCATTCAGACCAAATGTGGTAAACTGCAGTAGAGAGTATGATTGGGAAAAGGTTTAAAGTGCGGGTATTTGAAGCTCTTTGAAACCAAGTGAGGAGGGGCGTGAGGGAAGGCTAATTAGGGCATTGTAATTGGAAATGAGTAAGGCTTAGGTCCCAAACTGATTTAGAAAATAAGCACTCAAAAAACAAGTGGTCTAAGGTTTCATTGGCCGAAAGGCACAGTGAACAATGGTTAGGTGTATAAAGGTAGGGGAGTTTGTTCTGGTTTGTAGTTTTTTAAGGAAAGCAAGCCAAAGGATAAAGGAGCACCTAGGACTGCTACCCCACACTAGCTTATACCATGGAATTACCTGGATAGGAGGTCGCAAAAAGTTATAGGCGGAGGCAGTTGTGTACTGTCTTGTGGGTCCAGCTAGCCATTCCAAACTATCAGGGTGAGAACTATTTGGACGATAACAGGGAACTTCAAGGTTCCTATTAAGCTTTAAGGAAACTGCTTGCCAGCTTCACTCATCATGATTGATAATATCAGAAACTCGAGCTATCATTGGAAGTTTCGAACCATTTATCTCCCTCTAGGGACGGAGCTATGTATAGGGGAGGGGGGGCATTTCAAATTTTTTTATTTAAAATTACTTATATAAATACAATTTTTAAAATTATAAATATAAGTGGCCCCCCTTTAAAAAAATTCCCTACCTTTAAAAATCTCGGCCCCCCCCTTAAAATTGAGTCTGGCTCCGTCCCTGCTTAAAATATAAATTCTTATAAGAATCTTCAACACAATAATAAGAAATATAGCATTCATGCCCTTATAAATTTTTTACAATCACGTTCTCATAAGTCATTTTATACATCAACAGTTAATACTAAACAGCTAATTTTAATCAAATCAACTGATAGAATCAGCTATTAACTAATCACTGATAAAATTAACTAACAATTAATACAATTCACTATTTACTAGACCTATAATACCGCTGATAAAATCAACTAAAAATTAATACAATCACTATTCGACAAAAATGACCTATATCTCTAGATGGTTAGTGCAAATGGACCCCCTCCCATCCACTATTTGTCAAAAAAGGACCTATATGGTGAGTGCACGTGGACCCGCCTCTCTCATCTCTCTTCAAATAATTGATGATTGATGTACAGGAATGAATAGGATTGAATACCCAATGGTAGTGTCTTCCTTCGTACCGACTCATAACATGAGCACCAAATCCAAGCATACCAACACAAACAACGACCCCTCTATCTCCCTATGGGAATGGAAGAAGAAGAAGAAGAAGAAGAAGTTCCCAGTAAATGAGTTCCTCCAAGAAAACTACAAGAAAGTTGAAGAAATAGTGTCAGGTCCTGGAGCTGGTGTTGGGGTTGGTTGCGGCGTCGGACTAGGCCTCGGCTTGGTTGGTGGATTCGGTTACGGTGGCTGGCCATGGAATCATGTGAAGCTGGTTTTTGGTGTTGGCATGGGCTGTGGGGTAGGTTTCGGCTTCGGGTACGGCAATGGCATCGGATACGGTGTCAGCATGGAAGCGTTAGAAGCTAAATTGTCAAATGGAACTCCAAGGAACAAAGGGATTTTAGCTCAGATATGAGTGTTGCCATTTTCAATCTCCATTTAGTATTTAGTTTTCGATGTCAAACTGTCCCATCCAAAAGTATTCCAACTTTTTGAACTCTTTATCTTATTTATATGCAGACTCTCGTTAATGTCTAATAATATCTTATCTCTATCTACAAGATTTTTGTTACATTCCAACCCCGAAGCTCTTGGCAATCATGCATGTTTTACTAGGATCTAGAAATAATGAGAAAAAGATGGTACATCATGTGAAATACTGCCTCTGTCCACATTCTACATCTTCCGCGGAACCAGAGTTTGTTGGTAGATGTATCCCCATAGATCCATTACTTCCATCTTCACGGTCCTCCATTACCATTGGTACAGTATTGACATTGCGAGGATTTATATTGCTATCTGCTTGTGTACTTGCACGCGATTCCTCCAATACCCGGAAGTAAGCATAAGGCCCCCAACCTTGTAAAAGAAACTCACAAATGTCAGATAATGAATCCATGCTTTGATAAAGCTGATTCACTTACCTCATGGGTCATTATCCACAAATCTAAGGTTCCATGTACTGAGGACATCAGTTAAACATCGTCGCATGCATAAAAGTTTTGTGAAATGCAATATATAGTCTATCAAGCAATAGTCTCCCCATGCAAAAAGCCAATATATAGAAAAACAGAACTTCTATCTATTATAGAACATCTAATAAAAGTTCCATGCCACGTATCAGGCAGTGTGCAGGTCTTATATAATAAATGCAGTGTCTACAGAACGTAAAAGTATAACTGGCTCTGAGTTATTCTATAGATTAGCATCCCCTCCATCATCTAAAACATAGTGAAGTAAAAGGACAGACAAGCTCTATTTAATTCTCAAAACACTATATGAGATGCTACTAGAAAAATAATTTAAATATCAAGATGATTCTGCCAACTTATATGGCCCAAGAAATCAAATGTCCAAGATGAAGTGGTGAGAGAGAAGAAAATAATTTCGGATGAAAATAACTTTAAAGAAAGCGCTTAGGCACAAGAACATAAATTATGGTTACTACTTTTCAGCAGAGCAATAGTGTACGCTGAGGAGCGTACCTTGAGGATGATAAGGTGGGGGGAAGAACTGCAAATAGCAAAATGTGGCCACTGTAAGGCCTGCAAAAGATGTGCCCTTCAAGAATCAGCAGAACTTAAAACCATTTATTACTCAACTACTTAGTTCCATATAGAGTCTAAGAAAACCAATCAAGACCAAGGCTAAACCAAAAAGGTTAAACACAAAAGAAACTTACCTATGAGGCCTCCAGCAAAGACATCTTGCCAATGATGCCAGTAATCATCCACTCGAGAGATGCCAACAAGACATGCAAACAGCAGTGGAAGAAAGACAATACAGAGCTTTGCAACATGTCCTCTATGGTCAAATGCTCTTATTTTCCCAGATAAGTAGAGTGACAAGAAACCCAAACCAGCAAAGGACCCTGAAAATAGAACAACTTTTATTCCTCCATTGACAATGAATTAATCCATAATTGTTTCTAATGTTTATATGTTAATTTATGATTCTGCAATCTGCAACTGTTTAGGGCAACATGCCCAAATTTTGTTACTTTCAAGATAGCTCGGTTACATGATGCATCCAAAACTACTTTTTGGCTAGTGATACCCATCTAAAATCCTGGAAAATACAAGCAGGTTAAGATCTGCTTACATGACGTGTGCCCACTTGGAAAACTCTTGTGACCTTCCTTTATAACATTTTTGTCACCGTGACATATAACATTACCCAACTTATCGTAAACCTGCATAACAATTATGTACAAAAGTTTATCACGATGAAGATGCCATAATAAGAATCAAAGAAAAATTAATATCAGGAAGAGGATCACACATCCTTTCCATCAGGAAAGCAACGCCAAAAGAAGTCAGGTCGAGGCCGGCCAACTGCATTTTTAATTGCATCTGTGAGGACTGCAGTAACCAGAACAGAAAACAAGAGGCCTGCATAAGCAAGGAAGTCTCCAAACTCAGTTCCATGTTTAAATGAATCACACAGTTGGATACTATTGGCAAAAAAACAATAAGGGACGGAAGCTAATTTACCTAGGATGGCATGATGGAGATCATATATATCCCTCCTCCGGAAATAGATGATTAGGAAGATGAACATAGGCAGAAGAATGGCATACATCTAATTGTCAGAAACGGGCAAAAAAATAAAAGATCCCATCAGTGCTTTTAAGTAAAAAGTTTTTCTTTGTTTATTTCTTGAATGCTGATGTAACATCGAAACTTACAGGGACAGCCCAAACAGGCACTGTGTTACTTTGCAAAGGGTACTTAAGGTCTGTCATCATATTCTTTCCAACAAACCGATAAAATGGATGAATGATATAGAGGATGACCTCTATCACTACAAGAAGAACAAGTATAATCCAGTCATGCATATGCGTCCTTGCAACCATTAGTCCATGGGATCTCACAGTATGTGAACCAAGTTGGACCTCCCTCATCTCATTCTGCAATAATGCTGTCCTTCAGCTCATAATAAATAAGTATATAAACACGTATAATTAAGCCACGCTGTGGGAATCATCATCCAAGATTACACTATCATTTTTACAGGATCAGTGCAAACACGAGAAATAATGGAAACATAAAGGGCATACACCTTGTAAGATACAATATTATATTGAGAACGCATGTCTAAACAATAATGTCAACAACTTACACTCGAAATTTCTATATCACAGACAGTAAGTGAAAAGTTCAAGAAATTGCTGCCTGATAAAATACATAACCACTCTGAACTTTGAGCATAATATTCTAAATAGATAATTTTAGTAGATAGCAAAGAAAAAAAGACAGGGAGGAAGCAAAATCATCATGTGCCATTTGTATAAGGAAATAGTTGAACTGATCCAACTTCACCTTCATATTTTCCATGACTAACAAAACCAAGAAAGCCCTTCCACCTTGCCAAAAGAGTCATATGACTCCAAATTGAATCATTATCCTAAAAAACCACAAAACAAAGACTATACCTGTTTGTTCCTCCTCCCTATCAGTGGAATGTCTATTGGTGAAAACAACTCACCAGTAGTTGCAGTAATCTTCAGCCTCTCAGATGATACATCCTAATAACCTCATAAAATCAAATTTCAGGGAAATATTAAATCATATTCGAATTCACTTTTCAGCAGGTTATGAGAAATTTGATATTTTCAAAATGGAACCTCGCAAGGATGGTTTTCTTAATACCTATATACACCTAAAAACACTGCTTCAGCTTTTCTTGTTGAAGCCTGTGAACTCCTAATATAATTGTAAATCATTTTTAATTATGCAAGTTGTATCAGAATATTTTTCTTTTCGTTTGATTAAGAGCATCCATAGGACATCAATGCCTGCATATTTTTTTGCAAGGAATCACAAATCTTGAACTATATCTCTTGCAGCACTGCCAATTATCAGATGAGAAAGCAACTCAAAAATGAAAAAAGTTTAACCTGTCAAAAGGTATGTAAACACTAGTACTCTTCAATTCAATCCTAGGCATACCACAATGCAAATAGTCTAAATCAGAACAGTTGAAGTCAACAAGGCACCTAATCTCTTGCTTTTGTCGCCAAAAGCCAAACAATGGCATAAATTAGGAATCATGACAAACAATTTTAGATAGACAACAAGAGATTTCATAAGCCTATAGATTTAAGCTAGCATGATAGAAGTAGCACACGATCCTCACAAATGATTAGAGAACCTGGGAGGCTAGAATCCAGGCATGAAAGAAAAAATTGACTATTTTATGTTGGCATTAGGAAAGGATTAAAATAAAAATGATTTCAAAGTGACATCAATTGTTATAATTTCGAATCATATTTGAGAATTCCAGTTTCCCTTGACTAGATCATTATGGCATAGTTTTGCACATAATTTCCTTATCCTTGTTCATCCACATCTTCTGAGCATCTTCTAAAAAGCAACAAACCTTGTAGAACCAACTCATGTCTGTACAACTGGACATAATTCGACCTGTTAGCTAAAAGTAAGTCCAGGTCAAACTAAGTCACATAGTCTATCAGTGTATTAATCTCCAGTCGGTTTGAAACAGATTAACTCCATCTCCAATAAATGAGTGCCCTTAACTAGCTAACTTTTCCTTCTCAGAGTCATAATTGCTCTGAGATACTTATACCACTGTCTAAGTAAGTTTGTTTCAGGTGTATGCAGACAGGCTATGGTTATTTATTTGGGTCAACAAGAAATGTGAATCTCAAAGTTAGGTGAAAGAAGGCTTGCAAACAAAGATCCCTGCAGCCACTGGCTAAGTTAGGATATATATCAACCCACCAAACTCTATAGGGTCATCAATATCTGGTGAACTCAAGAAACATAAAGCTTGAGTCTTAAACAATCCATAATCTAAGCCAATTAATAAAGCCTGTCCTGCCAGCTACCTCGTCTTCACTAGTATCTATGGCGCTTCACTTACTATCATTAGATTTAAAAAGCACTAACTTCCACGCAAATGCCTAATGAGAAAAGATGTTGCTTTAAGACCTATCCTACTAGTCAACCACATGTTTACCGACGAAGACCCTTGACATCAACCTCGATCAAGCAAATCTATAATTTGAGGCCGTCAACCAATACGTGGGCAATGTATAGAATGATAGAGAAACCCACATCGGCAAGGGCGTTGTCTTTGCAGCCGTCCCAGCCTTAAGCAAAGTCCAAAATTTTCCGGGTCGGAAAAACACCATCTTTTGTAGAAGTAAATTTTCATAACTCGATATAGATTAATAGAACACGGAATCCAGAAAACAGTATTCACTGATCCCCGGACATCGTTAAACCCAATAAGGTACATTAGTTCGTGATAATGGATCTTAAAACGTAAGGAACATAATCTCCGAAATAGATGAAAAGAGCCAAAATTTCTGACAACTAATGCCAGCTCTAATACACAAGCAGTATCCAAAAGAAGTATAATCCTAAGTGCCATGGAAACTCAATACCCATTTTCGCAGGTAGAAAAAAAATACACAAGTAGAAAGAGCACAAAATCAACCTGTAAAATTGTGGCCCTTAAGTTCTTAAAGCTAGAAAGAGACCGCAAATCCCACCAAGGCATAGTATGATGCTACTCAAGAAGATGAGATTATTCAGTGTGAATGAAGCAAGAAATTGTATCCTACAAAATGGCAGTGTTATCTGTTTACGGACATAGGAAGTTTCTTCATACAAGTGACTGAGGTTTAGTGTGTTGACATAGACAAGTTGAGCATATCCGCCTCTTCCCTCGTGTCATAACACAAATAATACAGAAAGAATGAGAAAAACAAAAAGGAATGCAGGTAAGCATCAAGTCATAAGGTGAATCAGCAAGTTAAAAGTTAAAACTGACAAAATGACAAACAAAAAAAACCAAAATTGGCTCATTTTACCTTGCAATGTGAAACTGGCAAAATTAGTGAGCTGAAAAAGGAACTGTTGTTTGATGGATTTTTCTTCAAATATTGCTTTTGGTTGGGTCGGTCGCAATTGGGTTTGGGCTCGGTCATGACGACCCGTGGGCTGATCGGTCCATTCAGCTGACTCAACCATAATCCACGCTCTACACGGTCCCTCAGCCCAAGAATAGTTTCCATGCAAGAGC
>JAOQMQ010000002.1:15276820-15296123 GCA_027563845.1 Erythroxylum subrotundum | reverse complement strand
TTACATTCAACATATACTAGGAAAATTTAATTCCAAATATTACATAATATAAAATATTCAAAGTACCAAAGAAATATCTAATATGGTACTAATTTCTAAAATTATATTATGTATAAATCAATTATGAATTAAATAATCCATTATAATTGGGCTACAAATATTTATTAACTAAATATTACACTTAATGGCCCAAAACTAAGCAAAACACAGTCCAGAGGCTGTTTGGTGGGCCTGAAAGCCAGGTTGGAGCAAGGGCAGCGTCTGGCGCGTGAATTACACGCGCCAAACGCTGCCTGCCAAGTTTCCCTGACGCAACGTCAGGCGCGTGCACGGCACGCGCCAGACGTTGCGCCCTTTCCAGGCCGGCATCTTCTTCCTCTGTTTTGTTTCTGGTTCTTTTTTTTATAAATTCCTTCATGAGTTTATTTCAAACCACAAGCCATCTCATCGTCATTCGTTCATGGGTTTTGTCCATACTACAGAAACATGTCTTCAAAATTGGTTCAAGATAAATCACTTTAATAACAAAAATTTGTTTTTAGTTTCAAGAACCAACCTTTTCCGTTTCAAGAAACAAACTTTTCGGTTTCTGTTCAACACCCATAATCATCAGGAGACGATGGCATCATTCCAATTTAAAACATGCATCAACACAAATAAAACGCAACAAATCGGTTCTTTCACATGTGTATGTTTCTTATGTTCTATTATGCATTGTGATAACAACACCGAAGATATACATATCAACACTGAACGTATATGCCATTAAAGAACACCGAAGTTTCATATTACGGTGATAAAGCATTTCCCATGAAATCCATTAATATCCGTAAGTAACAACAATCACAAATTGCGTTCTTATTTACGGCAATGCAATTTTTCACGGAGGAATTCATATAACATAAACATAAAAACAATCATAGCAATACACGGCAGAAAATACCGTAGATAACAAATCATGAATTACCATGCTCTGATACCAATTGTAAATCAATTATCGGATCGAATGATTTGTGTACCTGTATCCATGATTGCTTTTGTTTCCGTAAGATGTTGATTTATTTCCTCTCGTCTTCTTTCGTTAGAGAATTCGTCAATGGTTCAGAAAACTTTTAGAAACGTTATGATGAAATAAGTTATTTCAACTTATATAGCATCTCCAATGGACACGTCCTTTGGTAAGTGGAAGAGAGAGGAAAGGGGTCCGTGACCTATTTGAGACCCAATAATTTAATACCCAATAACCATTATCTTGGATGCATTTCAAGGGACTCAATCTGTAAATTACATGGGACATAAAATAGTCTAACAAGATATACTTGCAAACTGTATGAAGAACCTGTGAAGAAAATTAATTTGGCCCGTACAATATACTTCGAACATTTAGTCCCCAATTTGTGTGTCGTATGTGTCGGTACTCTGAACAAAAATATTAGTTTTTTAAGAATAGGTTGTATTGATTTTGTACGTTCCTTGTTAATTAAAAAAATAGAATAAATTACATTTGGAGTTGGAGAGTATAAATATATGGTGTCGTCGATTTTCTCAAATTTTAAGTTTTTATCACATCTTCAAATATTTACATTTTAGAAATAAGTACATTTGTCATCAAGAAATAATCTAGCAGTAAATAGATAAATCTATCGTGAACACTGTTTGGAATACACCCGTATATTTCGAGTCTAGATCCTCTGTCTAATATTATGGTATTTTATTGTGTCCAATAAATCTCAGCCATTTATTTATGTGAGTTCTGCGTAGATCCCGCAAAATAAATGGCTGAGATTTCATAAAACAAAATAAGACAGAATAATATTGAACAGAGGATCTGGACTCATATATCCCATTATTATACATAGTATGTCATGTCCTAGGTTTTGCATCTTATTGTAATATTTTTACAGGTGTAAAGAATGAGATACAGTCGTATCTCAAGTTTTATATCTTTTTTAAATTTTTCTTTGCAACACAACCCCCCTTTAATTCGTCCATCTGACTGTATCTTCTTCTTTGGATTATTTGAGAAGAATACAAGATGACACAAGACCATGCATGTGTCAAGTTGCGTTCAGCCGAAATTTGTGTTTTCTTCATACTTTCACTTTGTAATATTCTTTTGTTTTTGACAAAGCTTATCCTAACGAAGCATCTTTTCAATTACCAAAAACATATTGCATAAACTCAGAGAACTAAATAATTTAAGTATATATATGTATAATTAATAGTATATATATGCTTTATGTATATCAAATATCCTCAATTCTTCAAATAAACAAATCTCGATCACTTTTAACTTAAATAAGTTTCGATTACAATAAAGTTCAAAAAATACATTAAACTAATACAAATATTTATCGTCAGCCTAAATAAATTGCTTATAACTATTTATATCTTTAAATTCTTGGTCATAATTTGCAATTTAGTTCAGCAGGAATTAACAATCATTCAAAAATCAGTTCAATTCAAATAATTTAACATTATATATAAAATAAACATAAATGAGTAAACAATTTTCACTCTCAAACACTTAACAACTCGTATTAAAAATACATTGAAACACTTCTTCTAATACTTTTATGGAGCATGAGATGCTTGTTTAAATCATTATCTTAACATTTTGATGTGAAGGTAAACACTTTCTTATGAATATCTTCAGTTACTCAATTAGGTAATCATTTCAAATGACTACTAGTACCCCTCGTAACTTCAAGTCTTTACTTAGGTTAATGTCAACTAAGTGAATTTATTTATGCTTATTTTATTCACACTTTTGTTATAACACAATGCAATACTAAGCTACTTAATAAGTTTAATTCAAAATTGATTTACGTTAAATCATACACAATGTCTTGCTATATACGTTAAGCATCAAATAAAATTGAAACTAAACTACTTATCAATGTTCATATTTAATCGCCTAACCTAGTTGACTTACAACACAATTTAATTTTTAGTGTGTCCTCTTAATCACCTTTCTTTCATTATTTTTTTCGAAATTTTAAATTGTTAAGCTAATTGAAATTTGATCAATTTACTTAAGTCATATATTGCTCAAAAGAAACTTAAAGTAAGCCCTCCATCATGTTTAAATTATGGTATATTTAGTTTAATTATTTGACTAATATTAATAAAAATAGTAGTATAGCGCTTTATAGGATTGATGCTTAGAATGCTTCAATTTAATAACTTGCTATAATTGACTCTATGCACTTCCAAATAGATTCGATCAACTTTACTAAACTATCTTTGATGATGCCCTAAGATACTTAATCGATTTATTACCTAAATGCATAATTATTATAGTCAGTTTAGGTTACTTCAATTTTGTGAATGGTTGGAAGAAATTGGAATTGAATTGTTGTGACTTGTGAATGGTTGGATTTGGATTTGACTGAAATGGACGAAGTGTGTTGTTTATATATTGATTGATTTTGTTTTGTTTATTTGTATGGTTTGGAATTGGAAGTTCATAATAAGTCACGGCTCAGTATTTGGAATTTGATTGGATTATTTCAATTTACAAGTACAAAACTTAATTATAAATAAATTAGATAACAAATTAAATCAAATTAAGATAGACATGACTATTGTGTAATGAAGTTATGTGTTCGTTATTTTGATATATGCATTCATTTATTTTTATAGATAAATGGAAGGAAGTTCAAGTACTCTTGATCAAACCACTTCAGGAAGATACAATTACCCAACTTGGACTCATACTGCATTGGTTCCCGGTATGAGGAACCATACTATTTGCTTGTTTTGTAAAAAGCATTTGAAAGGTGGAGGAATCACCAGATTAAATATGCATTTAGCTGGGGTTAAAAGAGATATGGAACCCTGTAAAAAGTAAGTCATAATCTGAAGTGACAAATGAAAACATTGCTTGAAGAATATCAACATCAGAAAGATAGAAGGGAAAGGTTAAATTTTGAAATTGGTAGTAGAAGTTCGTTTGCTGGTTTTCGTGGTGATTGTGAAAATGTTGAAGGTCATAGTCATAGTGGTATTGTTCCATCCCAGGCCCAACAAGAAGCACTTGAACCTGATGTTAGGAAAAGAAGAAGGCAGATGACTAGTTTTTTTGCACCACAAACAACTCTTAGAACCCAACCTTCAATTCATAGTGCCATACAATCAAGAGATGTGACTCATAATGTAGATATGACAGTAGCTAGATGGTGGTATGATACAGGTTCATCATTCAATGCTTTACAGTCGTATTATAATCAGCCTATAGTGGATGCTATAGCCTCTTATGGTTTGGGATACAAAGCTCCTTCGATTGATGACTTAAGAGGTAAACTTTTGAGTTGTTCTATTTCTAAAATTAGAAGTTATTTGGCAAAAAAAAGAGCGAATTGGGCTTCTTATGGGTGTTCAATCATATGTGATGGTTGGATAAATAGGAGACAAGAGCCTATTATTAATTTTTTTGGTTTATTCTACAAATGGCTTAATGTTTTTGAAGTCTATTGATGCATCTAGCCTTATTAAGAATACTAAGACTTTGTTTGAGATATTTGATGAAGTTGTGAAAGAACTAGGGTCAGAAAACATTGTTTAGTTTATTGCTGACAATGATTCCGCTTATAAAGCGGTAGGAAGAAGGTTGCAGAATAAGTATATTTCTTTTTTGTTACTCCTTGTGTTGCACATTACATTAACCTAATGTTGGAGAATATAGGGGATCCTAGGTACTTACCTATTATTGATGAGACTATGCAGAAAGCTAAAAAGGTTACCAAGTTCATCTATAATCGTGCATGGGTATTGAATTTAATGAGAAAGGAACTTACTAATAGTAGGAATTTGTTTCTTCCTACTGTGACAAGATTTGCAAAAAAATACTTATCACTTCATTCTTTTGTTACGATGAAGAAAGAGTTAAGACAATGTTTACAAGTGACAAATGGGTTGCATCTCAGTTATGCTAGGTCTAATGCTGGAGTGGAGGTTTTCAGAATTATACTAGAAAATAGAAAATTTTGGTCTTAATGTCAATTTGTTATCCGACTTTGTGAGCCTTTGGTGAGGGTGTTTTGATTGGCTGATAGTAAAGAAAAGCCAACAATGGGATTTTTTTAATGTCATAGAGAGAGCGAAGGAAGTTATCAAGGCCAATATGAAACATAGGCCTTCTTTGTACTCATCGTATCTTGCAATCATCAATGAGAGATAGGAAAGGCAATTTTTTTCTCCGTTGTTTGCAGCTGGGGCTTTTTTAATCCTAGTGTCTATTTCAGACCAGATTTTACTAAGAAAGGTGAAGTTAATAGAGGAATGTTATTAACTATTACAACAATTGTTGGGCATGACATGATGTAAGATCTCTTGAGCTCACAAATTGAGCTTTATAAGGCATCTTTTGGGAATTTTGGAATGTCGATTGCTATTCGACAAAGAGGAAAACTTTCCCCAGGTATTAGTTATTTCCTTTTTCTTATTCGTTAAAATTTAATTTTGTTTATAACTCTACTTTTGTTATCTTACCATTTACTAGGTATTAGTTGTTTATAACGCTACTTTTTTTTATCTTACCACTTACAATTCCTTGGTGGGATCAATTTGGAACTAGTGTTCTAGAATTGCAAAGGTTTACGATTCATATTTTAAGTCAATGTATAAGTGCAGCAGGCTGTGAACGAAACTGAAGCACATTTGAATTTATCCACTCCAAGAAAAGGAATAGATTGGAGCATAAGAGGTTGAATGACTTAGTTTTTGTTCGTTACAATTTAAAGCTTCAGGAAAGATATATTATTATCATTATTAATTTCGATATAATTTCTTATATTTTTTAATAATTAATTTTTATTGTTTCATAAGAGTATTAATAGAACAAGTAGTCCAATTGATCAAATTTCAATTGATAATATCGATCTTTTGGCAGATTGGATTTTTGAGGAACCAGATTTGGTAGATATAAATGACTTGAAAGATAATCTTGGATGAGAAAGCATTGACATGTCATTTGGTGCATCGAATTTGAATGATGATGATGATGAAGCTCCTCTCAATGATGAAAATTTTGTACCAAATAATAACTAGGTGTCAGTGCAGTTATAGCGAGTATCTTCCCGTAGATGATTGAATTTCGTTCCAGGTTTTTTTCCTCTTCTTTTAATTTTACTGATATTTGATGTATATGTTAAATTATATATATGTAATGTAATTATAAATGTTTTTGTTTCAGGTTTGACCTCCAATTGATTGTTTCCTCATCACGAACTCTTGTTGTAAATTATAATAGTTTGATAGTTAAAGATAATTATTTTTCTTTTCATTGGATGTTTTGATGTAATTATTATTTATTATATGATGAAATTGAAATATTGTAAATACTTTGTATTGTTCTTAATTTTATATTTGTATAATGATGATTTCCTTTTTATATTAATTTTGGTTATTATTTATATGTAAAATATCTGAAAATTAATGTTATTTCATATTAATTATGATTATTATTTATTATTATGATTTTTGGAGACAAGGTTGATGTAAACTTGTAAAGTATACAGTACAACTGTACAATATGACAATAGATTATTTTGCAATTTTTAAAAAAATCAGAGACTATTTCATAAATTTAAAAAATTATCTGAAATGATATTTGATATTGACCGGTATTGGTACAGTATCGTACTAGAACCCAATTCGGTACGACAACTGGTACAGTATTCATAACTTTGGTATGATGTAATCATACAAAATGAGTTATATTATATAAGATGAACATGTGTATTATGTAATTGTGTTAGTTTGGACTTTTGAGTTAAACAATACATACTTTGTGATAGTAGTTGATAATGAAATTATGTGTTATTTATTTTGATATATGTTTTCATTTATTTTTACAGATAAATAGAAGGAAGTTAAAGCACTACTGATAAATTTAACCACTTCAGGAAAATACAATGATCTAACTTGGGTCATACTGCATTAATTCCCGGTATGAAGAACCATACTATTTGCTTGTTTTGTAATAAGCATTTGAAAGTTGAAGGAATCATTGAATTAAAGAAGCATTTAGCTAGGGTTAAAGGAGATGTGGAACCTTGTAAAAAAGTAAGTCATGATATAAAATAACAAATGAAGACTTTGCTTAAAGAGTATCAGCACGAAAAAGATAGAAGGGAGAGATTGAATTATAAAATTGGTTGTGGAAGTTCGTTTGTTGGTGTTCAATATGATAGTAGAAATGTTGAAGGTGGTAGTGTTCCTACACAGCAATAAGTGAATGTTGCATCTAGACCTGATGTTAGGAAAAGAAGAAGGCAAATGTCAAATTTTTTTGCACCATGAACAACTCCTAGAGCTCAACCTTCAATTCGTAGTGCCCTGTAATTAAGAGAAGCGACTTACAATGTAGATATAACAATGACTAAATGGTGATATGGTTCAAGTGTAGTATTTCAATGCTTCTCAATCTTATTATTATCAGCCTATGGTGGATGCTATAACCTCTTACGATCCGAGATACAAAACTCCTTCTATTGATGACTACAGAGGTAAACTTTTGAGTAGCTCTACTTATGAAATTAAAATTTATTTGGAAGAAAGAAGACTAACTTAGGCTATTTATGAGTGTTTAATTATATGTGATGGTTGGACAAATAAAAGATATGGTATTGATACATCTAACCGTATTAGGAATATTGATAATTTATTTGAAATATTTGATGAAGTTGTGAATGAAATAATGCCAGAAAATATTATTCAGTTCATTACTGAAAATGATTTCGCTTATAAAGCAACAAGAAGAAGATTACAAAACAAGTATAATTCTTTCTTTTTGGACTCCTAGTGCTGCACATTGCATTGACTTAATATTGGAAAATATAGGGGATGCTAGGCATTTTCTTATTATTAATGAGACTGTTCAGAAAGAAAAAAAGTGACCAAGTTGATCTATAATCGTGTATGAGTCTTGAATTTAATGAGAGAGAATTTTGGCAATGGTAAAAATTTGTGTCATACTACTGCTACAAGATTTACAATAAATTTCTTATCCCTTTAGTGTTTTATTATGATGAAGAAAGTGTTGAGATAGATTTTTACAAGTGACAAGTGATTTATATCTCAACATGCTGGGTCTAATGCTAGGTTAGAGGTTTCCAAAATTATACTTGAAGATACAGAATTTTGGTCTCAATGACAATTTGTCATCCGAGTTTGAGAGCCTTTGGTGAGAGTACTTCGTATGAATGATAGTGATAAAAAGGCAATAATGAGTTATTTTTATAATGCATGGAGAGGGTGAAGGAAGCAATGAAGGATAATTTGAAAAAATAAGTCTTCTTTGTACACACCTTATCTTGCAGTCATCAATGAGAGATAGGAAAGACAACTTTACTCTTCGTTATTTGCAGTTGGGGAATCTTTTAATCTTAGTGTCTATTTCATATCAAGTTTTACAAAAAAAGATGAAGTTAATAGGGGAATGCTATTAACTATTACAACAGTTGTTACCCATGAGATGATGCAAGATCTCCTAAACTAACAAATTGAGATTTATAAGGAGTTTTTAACATTTTGGGATGTCAATTGTTATTCTACAAAGAACAAAACTTAATCCAGGTATGTATATTTTCACTTTTGTTACTTGTTGAAAATTAATTATCACTTTATTTTATTTATAAAGCTACTTTTGTTGTCTTACGACTTACAATTTCTTGGTGGGACCAATTTGGAAGTGGTATTCCAAAATTACAAAGGTTTGCAATTTGAATTCTAAGTCCAAGTATGAGTGCAACTTGAATTCTAAGTCCAAGTATGAGTGCAATAGACCGTGAAAAGAATTTGAGCACATTTGGATTCATTCATTCTAAGAAAAGAAATAAATTGAAGCACAAAAGATTAAATAACTTGGTCTTTGTTCGTTACAATTCAAAGCTTTAGGAAATGTATGTTATTATCACTATTAAGTTATATATAATTTCTTATAATTTTTAATAATTTAATTTTATTATTTACTATGACTCTTAATATAATAAGTAGTTCATCAGATCCAATTTGCATTGATAATATCGATCTTTTGGTGGATTGGGTTTTTGAAGAACTTGGTTTGATAGATGAGAGTGACTTGGAATATAATAATGGATGAGAAAGTATTTGACATTTCATTTAGTGCAATGAATTTCAATGATTGTGATGATGAGACTTATCTCAATGATGAGTATTTTGTATCAAATAAGAATTGAGGTCAATGCAGTTATAACGGGTATCCCGTATCCGGTTGAATGGAGTTTTAGGTTTTTGTTTTTCCTTTTCTTTTAATTTTACTTATATTTGATGTATATGTTAAATTATATATTATGCAATATAATTATAAATGTTTTTGTTTCAGGTTTTTACTTCTAGTTGGTCGTTTCCTTATCACAAACTCTTGTAAATTGTAGTAGTTAAAGTTAAGGATATTTATTGTTTTTTTATTTGATATTTTGATGTAATTATTATTTATTATATGATGAAATTATATTATTTTAAATATTTTGTATTGTTCTTAATTTATATTTATATGATAATTAAATGATCTTTTTTCATATTAATTGTGGTTATTATTTACATGTGAAATATGTGAAAATTAATGATAATAAAAATAAATAAAATTTTATTATTATGATTATGTAGACAATGTTGACGTAACAATATACTGTACTAATGGACTATTTTACAATTTTTAAAAAATTTAGGAACATTTCATAAATTTAAAGAATCATCCAAAATAGTATCTGGTATTAACTGATATCGGTATAGAACAATATTCATAATATTACTAAAAATCACAACAAAAAAACAGAAGTAAAAATAAATAGTCCCTTAAGTGTCTCGAACAAATTTAAAGGCTAAATCATACAGACATATTCTTTGACTTTACTAATTTTAAAAAATTAAATATTATTATTTTAATAATAGTTTATGTCATGATATTTAAAAAAATCACAGTTAAAATTAAATTGGAAAAGATGTGTCTTTTTATGAAAAAAATTTGATACATATCTTTTAAGATTTTTATATTATTACTTTAGAAGCCACGCGAACTCCACATCTCTTGTCTTAATTTAACTATTAAATCTGTAAATCTTTATCCATTCACACACCAATAAAGGAAAAGAGCTTGAATTAAGCTTAACTGTAGGGTAATAAAATATCGGTACAGTGTCCAAAACCAAAACTACATCTTCGGTTTGACCAAATGCGGTCCCGTCTCTCGATCCATGTTAGATCAGATTTAGTTTCCCGCAAGGAAATACATACAACACTAAAGAAGCTAACCACTTACCGTATCAAACACTGAAGAGAGCTGCTTAGATCTAGCCGACGAAAAATGGACCTACAACCGCCGCCGCTCTCTGCGGCGATTACCACCGCGACTGCTTCGAGTAAGCTCCGCCTTATGTGCAGCTACGGCGGTCACATAATCCCGCGTTCCGCCGCCAAGTCTCTCTGTTATGCTGGCGGCGACACCCGCATCATCACCGTCCCGACCACCAACGCCGGCGACGTTACTCTCGCATCTCTATCGACACACCTCGCCTCAAGGCTCAATATTAGCTACCCTTTTGTTTTAAAGTACCAACTTCCCGACCACGACCTTGATTCACTCATCTCTCTTTCCACCGACGAAGACCTCCTTATTATGCTCGACGAGCACCGCCGCTTGTCTACTTCCTCACGTATTCGCCTGTTTCTGTTTGCAGCCAAGTGTTCGGCTTCTTCTCCCGAGTCGGGAGCGCAGAAAATGGTTTCGAATAAAGGTGAGTTATTGGGTGGTGGAAGCGAGTTGAAGCATCCAAAGACCGAGAGTTGGTTCGTTGATGCGTTAAAAAGTGCTAAGATTATGCAGTGTGAAGGTAGTCATGAAATTTCTGGCAGTAGTGGAGATTTAAGTAATAGTGGTGGTGGGTTTTGTGGAGCGGAGTCGATGGTTTTAGAGACGAGTTCTTCTTTTGGATCTTCTTCTTCTTCAGTTTCATCTTCGAACTTGCCGGCCAAGTTTCAAGTTGATGACTCCTGGGCTGCTTCACAGGACGGAAAGGTCAAAATTTTTGGTGTGGAATCGACTGCGTGGTACTTCTCCTTTGTTGGCTATTCATTTTTATCTTTTTCATTTTTTGTTTTTCTCCCCGCAATTTTGCTTTGTCAAAAATATTTTCCTTTCTTTGGTTGGTGATATACTTAGCAACTAGTGTAGGAGGTGGAGTTTAACTCAACCAGGATACGAAAAGACTCGATTGTTATGAAATTCATATAGGGAATAACAAAGGAATGGAAAATGAAGGATCATTTTAAAAGAATCTTTTGGTTGTTTAAGCCTTTAAGGTTTTATGTTAAGGGGCTCTTCTGTTCCTATATTCTGGCTATGGCCGCGTATAGTTTGTTTGTTCCTTTTGATCTGCTAATTGCTTAAGCTTGTAGGCCAAATTATGGTGATAACAATGATGGGTTGTGAATATGTTGTTACAGTGACAACGCAATAGCTGCTTCAGTTTTTTATGCTCAGCATGGAAATTATCAAGATCCTAGTGGCCATAATGCAGCAAAAGTTTCTTCGAATCCATTTGAATCAGATACGAAATTCACAGCTCCTGCCACTGGGGTTGATATGAATAGATTAATTCAGGTTTCTGAGTTTCCATTGCCTTTGCAATTCGATCAGCCACCACACCAACAATTGGTTCATGATCAGACATCACTGCCCCAACAAGTTTATGATCAGACAACACAGTCACAGTCACAGTCACAGTCACAGTTTATTCATAATCACCCACTGCAACCACAATATCTTCACACAGTTGCTCCACAATATTTACCCCAAAGTTCTACTGGTGTCATGCCAATGCCTCACATCTATCTAATGAATTCTCCTGGAATACCTCAACAACAGCAACAGCAGCTCTATTATCAGGCCAATCAACCACAACAACTATACCTTGTGCCTGTTGGGCAGCCTTATAATTTGCCTGAGCAAAGTGGTTTGATCAACAATACAACTACTCTTTCTGACCGTCCTCCATTACATCCCACCACGTTTTTGAACACTGCCCATGTGGTTTACAAGGTTTCAACTCCTTCCACCGTGCCTGAAGTGGCTTCACAAGTTTACCGAACAGTTGAAATGGGAAGTGCATTTGCGAATGTACCTCAAAGTGAAAATCATGAACAAGCTGGTCTTCCTCAAATTAGTAATCAATTACAGTCCATTCGTATTGCTTCTGTGGAAAATAGTCCCTCCAGTGATGAACTTAATGATGACCCTGCTCGTACCCAGATATACAAATCTCAGCCTCCAGCTCCCATGCTGCCTTCTCATTACCAAACATTGGGCAAAGCCACAACAGCCCTGTTATCAGAGGCTTCCGCCAGGTTGCATGCCGAAAATGTTTAGCAGGAGATTAGGACCTCGCATCCACGACTGTAACATAGGCTGAAACAAGACTTAACTAGTTTTTTGTGCTAATGTTGAATTTACCTTTGTTGATGTTAAATTTTGGTTTTGTTGGTTCTCTGTTTCATGAATTTTGGTTACCTGCTATGACACTGTAAATTTGTTCTGGGCTTGCAAGTGCACCATGACTTTTATTGAACGCATTAAGTGCCTATTCTGTTTCTGTTGAAAGCTTTGGAAGGATCAATTGTGGATCTGGGCCATGAAATTCTTGTGGTTCAGGTTATGCTACTGAACTACCTTAAGCTTTGTTTTTTATTTACAATTCCTATGCACATGCTGGTTTGACTCAATAAGAAGATGTAGGTGGATTCAATGGTGTGTGGACGTGACATGGAGTTTGAAAAGAGTTTCTTTTGCTTGGTGCTATTTCATACATTTGCACTTCGATTTGCGTCGGTTTCGGTGATGTTAGCCACTTTTGGTTTTCGATGATTCAGATTCAAAGCTATTATTTGCGCTCTTTTATTAGAAGCTGTAGTAGATGTTAGGGAAAATTTTTCGGAGTGAAAATTCAGTCAAAGTTTCCCAACTTCTTGTGTCATAGTTAAGTACTAACATGTTCGATTGTTTTCAAATATTTTATGTCTCTCGTGTATTAGAGTGTCACTCGCATTTTTAATATAAATTAATCAAAAAATGAACAAAAGAGGTATGAAAATGTTAATCTTTTATTAATTCTTTAATACAATAAAAGAATACAAAGAATTCAAGTTAATTTTATGTAGAAGCACTTTAAAAAATAATCAATAAACATCTTCTTATTTGAATGTCTTTATACAAATTGTTCTTAAAGTTTTCAACCTTGTATAGATGATTGTTGTTCTTAAAGTTTTATACCTTTTATAGATGATTGAATATACTTTTAACTTGCATATAAATTATATAAGGATATCTTTATATAGGCTAGTAAGAATTTGAGGATTAAATAAACTACATTATCTAGTTTTTTTTTTTTTCACTAAAAGCATTAAGCGAGTAGGAAATTATTGCTTATTTTCCTAAGTTTACCAAATTAATGGGAAGTTCAAGTTTTCTTGTCATCATCTCCATAACACTTGGAAAATATAGTTTGAAGGATGCCTCCTTTGTTGTCACGTCATCTAAAATACTTTCTCACTTTTTACAAAAAATGCTCACACTTTGTAAGTTAATACTCCCAATTTCTTAGTTCATAATTTCCATATTCTTCCTATCTATCACTACAGCATGACCTTTTAAATACAAGTACTTTGATAAATCTTTGATTTAACCATCTTGAACCATCATTGTCCATGATTCATTCAAATATCATAACCTAAGTAAACAACATGCCATTACATAATAAATTTCGTAGATTTACTTACCTTTCAATTTTTACTTTGAAATTAAGTACTTCCGGGCATCCTCAAACTTAACACGACTTAGTTTCATCTTTCTTTTTTTGATCTCGCATTCGAATCTTTCTATCGCTGAAGATTTCTATTAATGTATACCAAGACTCACTTTTGAGTTTTAATCGAATTTATTCATTTACCTTTACTTTGCATTTTTCCATCATGAAATAATCTCTTCCTTTTGATGATGATAAAATATTTGTGATATTAAAAAATAATAATAATATTAAGTTGAAAAACAATTGTACGTATCAAGATAATGATTGCCTTTCCTTATTTGTGCATAAAATATAATTGAATATCAAGAACAAAAGAGATATTAAAAGAATTATTCACACATATAGATAAATTTACTCTTAAGTATAAAAAAAATCATAATATAAAAGTCACCATATATACAAAAATCACTCTTTCCACTTATCATAACTCCCCTTAGTGATTAGCTCCCCTTTAATTCGCATATAAAATATAATTCATCATCAAGAAAAAGAGAGGTATTCAAAGAATTGTCCATACATACAAAAAAAATTACACAGGCGTAAAAATATCATAACACAAAAGTCACCATATATATAAATGTCACTCCTCCGAATGTCATCACTCCACCTAAATCTAATATTACCGATCTTTCTTTCCTATTTTTGAATCGTCAAAAAGGAATTATTTATCTAAAAATATAAAAAATAAAGTTTCATGCATCCAGCTAATTTGATTAAAAGATTAAATCAAATATAATCAAGATTGATTAACTTTCTCAATCAAGAGTGCTATCAAATATTTAAAGATCAAAACAGTCAATTTTAATAGAAGCAT
This sequence comes from Erythroxylum subrotundum, assembly GCA_027563845.1. Taxonomy (NCBI): domain Eukaryota; kingdom Viridiplantae; phylum Streptophyta; class Magnoliopsida; order Malpighiales; family Erythroxylaceae; genus Erythroxylum; species Erythroxylum subrotundum. Next base: position 15,281,483 of record JAOQMQ010000002.1, on the reverse strand, counting down.
CCCTAACTATATCTAATTTTGAAAATTCCCCAATTTCGATATATGGCCAAGTAAAAAAAATTCAATTACAGCAACAATGAAAAATTTTAACAAAATTAAAGGTTAGAATTAAAAAATGTGAACATAATTGTAATATTCAAAAATCCATTTCATGAAAGAGTGTAGAATTTTGAAAGCTCCAAAATTTCAAAAATAAGGATAAAATAAAGTACTCAAATTTGAAACTCTATAATGAAAACTATGACACAATCATACTTGTTTTAAAAACTTTAATATTTTTTATAATTTTATATAAACAACTTTAAAGATATAAGCATTATAAAAAAAATCTTAAAGTCTAAGGGTTTAACCCAAAAGAATTTGAGTGTTAATGATCTTTAACAAGAAGGAGAAAGAAAAAAATTAAAGAAATGGTAGCTAGTTGTAATGGGGGATGGTATTTTTTAAAGAAAAAAGTGAGTTTTCTAGGATTTTATGAGGCATAAAAAAGAAAATAATAGAAAAAGGTAAAGGACGAGGGTTTTAAATCGTATGTATTAGTCGACCATTTATAGGTACTAATTAACCAGTTAAGGGTTATGTTTGACCATTCATATTGAACAAATGGGCTACAAACTCATTGTAACTTAATTTTCTTCCTTGGAAAATACATTCATTCATTAGTGCTCTATATTGGTTGACCACACACTAGTCAATGAATGTCTTTTTTTGGGTCGATCACTTATGCAACCAATCTTCTCACAAACTCACTTGAAGGAAAATTCTTTTACGAGATAAGGAATTAATTAGCCATTCAAAGAAATTGGTCAACCAACATGAATAAGTGAATGATCAGAACTTTGAATAAATGATGAACAAACTCACTATATGTGGGATTTTGGCAATTTTTGATGACATTAGTCAACCACACTATAATATTGGTCAACTAATATGACCTAAACACTTGCAAATCAAATACTCAAACTAATACAAATCATTCTTGCTCTCTTTAAGCACTAATTTATTTTATATTCTACATAAAAATTTTCAAGATTTTTTTCAACACTAGAAGGTAAGATTTATTAAGATAAAAAAACTCTTTAAAAATAATACTAACATCCCTATTATATACCAATTGCTCTTTTAAAAAACCTACAAAATAAGCCAAACAATATGTTTTAGGTACCTAAGTGAGCTTAGTTCCCTGATTGTTATACTCTTTCTTTTTAACCATACTTTGAAATGTTTGCATGTCATTCTTTATTTAAGAAAAAAAAATCTATCAGCATGCCCTTACTTGCCATAAAAATGATATACCGTGTTACATGGGTAATGATAATGCATAAATGCATTAATTTATCTTCTATACACATAATAAGGAATCATTTTTTTTTATATTAGACGTGTTAAAAGTTCTTCTAAGGTAGTGAAATGTCCTATTATGATTAAATTATGATGCATACTAACAAAAACTTGATGTATACTTCTTTGAGGCCTAAAAAAGTGTAAGCGAATTACTATAGAAGTTATGTCTACTATTTATTTTGGAGTATTGAACCCTATGCCCAAATTGTAAGTTATAATACGAAAGTATAATGCTTGAATTAATCCTAGTGGATGTAGAATGTGCATGCATATGTGCTTAGATGTCGATGCTTCATACCCATTTGTCACATTAAATAATGGTTCTTTACTATGTAAATATTTTCCCTTTTCAAACATGGTTCTAGAATTAGTTTCACTTCCATAGTTATATCATATTTTATACCTATCGTTAAAATTCTTTTAAGCTTCTAACATGTTTTTTTCTAATTTTTTACTCTCTTTTGTAAATTTGGATAATAAATTATTGAGAACATTGATCTCCTTTTTTAATGTCTCATTTTTCACGTTTTAATACTTCTAATACATTGTTGTAATCAATGATTATATTTTTAAATGCTTTAATGCTATGCAATTCACTTTTTAGCTTTTCATTCTTATTCATGCATGCATCCAATTATTTTTAAACTTCCTTGAATTTGGAAGATAATTTATTTCTTTTCTTATTTAGGATTTCTAAACTTTTAACTAATTTATTATCTTTCAAATCATTATCACTATCACACAAATTAAAGTTGGATGTTACCTAATCTTCATCTACAGTGATTAAGCATATATAAGCTCTCTCTTCTTCCAAATGCTCATTTCAGTTTCACTTGTGTTATCTAAAGTTGACACTTTAAGTGCTTTCTTCTTATCCTTCTTCTCCTTCTTATAGTTTCTTTAATACTTCTCATTATCATTGGGTAAAGGACATTATGGCTTTATGTGGATGAGTTTCCTACATTCAAAATAAATAATGTTAGAGGATTTGTGTTTGAAATGACCTTTACCTTCCTTAAAGTTCTTTCTTTTATAGAATCCCTTTTTCAAAAACATCTTAAATTTTTTAGTAATTAAGCCAATATCTTTTTTATCACTCGCACTAATTGGTGTCTCTTCCTCTTTAGTCTTCACTTAATTCTTCTTTTAAGATTTTGAATACTAAATTCTTTTTCTTTAAAGGCGTCATTTCTTCTTACTTCTCGTAGAGCCTTATCTCTTATATAAGAAGATATCCAACAAGTTTCTCTAATGATAATATTGTCAGATCCTTGTCTTATTGTGTAGCCATCACTTTGGCTTCCTACATCTTTGAAAGTGACCTAAGCAATTTTCTTACCATTTTAACATTAGTATAGGTTCTTCTGAGATCTTTGAGAGTATTAATAATATCAATAAATCTAGTGTACATGTTAAATATGCTTTCATCATGCTTCGTTTGAAACAATTCATATTAATGTGTTAACATCATCACTTTGACCTCATTTACTTGATTTGTTACTTAATGTGTAACTACTAAAGTATGTCATATTTCATGAGTCGATTTACACATAGAGATCTTATTGAATTAATTTCTTCCTAATACATAAAATAAGATACGTGCATCCCTACTATTCAAGGAGATCTATCTCTTATCTTAATATTTCCATTCTCCCTTTAATTAAATAACTTGTCTGTTATTTACAATTTTTATAGATATAAAGGGACCATTTAAAACTATTTTCCATAAGTAAACACTTTCACCCATTAAGAAAAACATCATTCCAGTTTTTTAATAGAGGTAATCATCACCATAAAAGAAAGGTGGTCTACTAATGCATTGTCCCTCTTGGTTAAATGATGATGATATGCCTTGTCCCTCTTGGTTAAATGGTGACGCTAACCATTAAGATCTTTGCTTTTTTAGAAATACTATCCTAATAAAAAAATGCTTTATTATCACTTGTTAGTCCTTAATGGCACTTAATAAGGGGTGAATTAGATGCTTACAAAATTCAACAATTTTTCTAACCAATTAACTTAGTTTAACAACAATATATATATATATATATATATATAGGGATTACGTAACAAAAACCAATCAAACAATTAAATAATAATTTAAAGAGGATACGAAAGAGAATGAAAATCGTTTTATAGTGGTTCAATAAACAACATTTGTCTTCATTCACTCCTAAGTCTCTTCATGGAATTCTATTATAATTCTTCTTTCAAGAAGAATAGTAACCTTTGTACAATCTATTCTCGATAAATAAGAAACCCTTTTACAGTATTTATGGTTCAAAGGAACCTTAATCCCACTTGGAACACCCTCAAGTACAATAATATAAGCCGCAACCAAATCTTACAACTCAAAATGCCTCACTTTATCGCTTGATAATTTCAAAGAAGCTCATTTACACAAATACGAGAAAATGATGCTTTAATGATTGAAAAACACTTAGAAATATATATAAAAGACAACGAAATGATTTTTGATGCTAAAACCAACGAAAAAATATGTATTTATAAGATTTGAGGATCCTTACTACCTATTAAAGCCAAGAACTAGCAATTACAATGGCTAGTTACAAAGAACTAGTTGACCAGTATAGCATATTAATCAACTAATGTGCATTAAATAAACATATTCACTATCTATTGAGCCATTGGTTGACTAGTAACCATATTGGTCAACCAATATAGCATGTTAATCAACAAATACATTAACCAATATCACTAAAAACTCTCAAATCATCAAATTTAACAACTTTAACCCATATTGGTTGACCATTATCCCATATAGGTCAAACAATCCAAAAAAATGATTTTAACTTCTTCAAATGCTTAAACTCGATTTGTTTAATGCAATCATAATTTAAAAGTTTTCTAAAATATTCCTTAAAGAGTGTTTGAAAGATTAAGAGGCTTTTTATTAGAAATAAAAGCATTAATGTCTCTTGATAAATGGAAAAATTCATACAATAAAGTTAAATAAAATATTTATGTATAGTGAGGCTTTTAAAACATCAAGTTAACTAAATGATATTACAATTAACATTATAAACTAAAGAATGACCTTGATGTTCCTTGTTCATCTTTTGTTCTTAACTTGGTCTTCAGTTTGTAAATTGCAGCATTTTATCTCTTTTTTTAATCAACTTCATAAACTATTTTCTTGAGTTTATGACTATATCTTATTCTCATATTTCTTCTCGTCAAAATAATAAATGTTGGACCCCACACTCCACACCCCACCGTTCGGTGTTTGCAGGTTATACTGCGGCGTGTGTTTGGGGGTTATACCCCGGCGTGTGTTTGCGGGTTATACTGCGGCATC
>JAOQMQ010000002.1:15187848-15223414 GCA_027563845.1 Erythroxylum subrotundum | reverse complement strand
TCACCAAAGGTTGATTTGGTTATTCTTCAACTTGACAAGTTTCACAAGTTTCATACGATTCATAATCAAAAGGATACCTATATCCTTGTATGTAATTTTATGATTCTCGTTATGTTGATTTAACTAATATGACATAAAAGGATAGTCTAGGTTATCCAACTTCATATTCTTACACTTATGACAAGCATAAGTCTCCTTTGATTCAACACATACAAGTTGTTTGTATAAATTGAATAAACTAAATTTACTTAACAATCTATTTCTTATCACACATTAAACATTATAATAGTGTTGAATCTAAATTTAGTATCAAATACTCATAAGCATGAACTAGAAATACATATGATCTCTATCATATCTCATATAGGAAAAAAAATTCATGCAATCAATTTTTTTTCTTATGAAAAATATTATCATACTATAATTAAACCTTTAATTGTAGTCCACAATCATGCTTTTAGTAGGCTAAATTAAATGGAATAATTTCATGAAAGTACTATACCTTTTAGCACTACTTAATGCAACCTCTTGCATCTTGCTATCATGATGTTGACATACATCTTTCATGTTGTCATCAAAGTTTATAAGACACTACTCAACTCAAAATGTCAATACATTTTGTCATCCATATGATTTTGACATGTCTTTAAAACTTTACACCAAATCCTTAATAGGTATTAAAGCAAAATTGTATAATAGGCATACAATTTCTTATTTCTACATTTGAGAACTCTCCTCAAACATAATCCTATATTTAAGAGATTTGGTTCAATAACTCTTAGTATCAACTATACGAAACAAGGTAAATTCCACTCAGAACAGAATATAAATGTAAGAAAAGCAAGGTAATTAATTATATGCCATGACTATCAAATGAGATTGTGACTCTAATTATGTATTTGTTTACTCCTACTATTTTATTTGAAATAATAGCCCTCACTACTATTTAGAAAGATTACTCTAATCTTTCTAGTGGGTTAAGATCTCATTTAAATATAGTTGATCTTGAGTTTGCTCAACAAACTAACTAAACTTAAATTAGGTAGATAACAACTTTATCAATCACATCTCATGTAACTCCTAGATCTGTTAGGCGACAACTCTTGCCAAAACATATCTTATATGTTATTTTTAACCCTACCTCTAAATTCATGTGATCATGAGTTTGCTCATCTAAATCACACAAATTTAGTTAAGTGAAACGCACTATTATAAGACTAAAAATGTTCAGGTTGAAATGACCTTGAGTTTACTCAATAAATCTATAATAAATAAAACTCTGGTTTAATCTTATAACAGTGGAAGGCAATAATCACATTCTCAACATCTACTTAATATTTTATCAAGGGATTTTAACTCCATTCGTCTCATCAAACACAAAATTGCATGTAAAATATCACAAATATAGAACATACAATTTAACATACATCTAATATATATATCAACCATATAAAGGAAGTATACAACTTATGCACTCATAATCAAATTATATGCATAAAGCATCAAACTTTGTTTGATTCTAGTTATTAATCTTCATAATTTAAAATAATATTTCCAACTCCTTGGAAAAATTAAATTATATTAAACCCATTGATTCTTAAATAAACAAAATTCATATTCCAAATAGAAAGTTATTTTAATTTGAAAACAAATTTCAAATTCGATTGGAAACTATTTCTAATTATCTTTACTCCTTTAACAAAATTTAACTAAAAATAATTTTCAATAAATTATTCTTATTTATTATAATTTAGAAAAACTTCTTTTTCAAAATTATAGAAGTAACACATTCTAATCCAATTAGAAATTACTATTTCTAATCTCATTAGAAATTACTTTTCCTTAATCAGAAAACTATTTTCTAATATTGAAAGGAAACTACTCAAAATTAAATAAAATAATTTTAAATTTAATTAAGAAAGTCTTTCATATTATTTATTTAAAGATTGAATTCTTAATTAATTAGAAAATCTTTCTTTAATAAATTAGGAAAGTATTTTCAAAATATTAATGAAAGCACAATTTATTAATTAATAAATGAAATCATTTTCAAAATTTAAGAAAATACCTTTTCTAAAAAAATTAAGATACTTATCATTTATAAAAAAAGAAATAATTTCTAAATAAATTAAATAATAATTCTCTAATATCTCAATCAAATTGAAATAAATAAATTTAATCAAGACACACCTTTCTTAATTACATAAGAATACACTTTTCTTAATTCTAAGGAGCTTAATTAATTAATTTCAATGTAATTGAAACTAATTAATTCTAATTTTAAAATCTATTTTTTAAAAATTAATTAGAAAATAATATAATTATTAATGTTAATCAAATTAAGAAAATAATTAATATTAAGATCTCATTTTAATAAATATAATCTCATTATATTAATAATATGACATAACCTAATCATGACAGATAACTCTTTTAAAAATTTGCTTGATTATAATTATTGATTTGATAATTTATTTAATTTAATAATTTAACTCTTTGAAAAATTAAACTAAATTTCAAAGTATTGCTAATAAAATCAACCTTTAAAAACAATTTTCAAACAATTATAAAACATTTTTCTAAATTTATTAGGGGTTAAAACATAAATAAATAAAAAAAACAAGAGGAGGAGTCTGTATGGGGCGTGCACTCAGGGGCATTGACATGTCTTTCTCAATAGGTGCTAGGTTTTCCTTCGCGCGCAGCACCGCCTTTATTATGCTTCACCCCGCTGTGTCGCCGCACCGCCATTTTGTCCTTTGCTTCATCGATCACCTCATATTGCGCCATCGTCTGCCTTATCCATTGGCTTTAGTTGCCCTTGGCGATGCCATTGGTTCCACCAGTGGTGATGCTACTGATTCCACCAGTGGCGAGTGGCATCGCCATTGATTCACGGTTGAACCAACGGTGGTTCGTTGCTAGTTTCAACCCATCAATGCACGTAAGTGATTTCAAAAGCCAAAAACAAGACCAACAGCCCAGGACAATTTTCAAATGCAATATGATTTTAGTACAAATCAATATTCCAGAACACAAGAACAAGATGCAAAAGGAAGAAACAATTTTCTAGAAGACAAAATAGACATACTAAGAATTTCTGAAATAGTTTCGAGATTAATAAAACAATAAGCCTTCGTTTTACCATATCAATAATAATTAAGTGAATTTAATCAAATTATAGAATTAAAAACTAGCACTAATCCGTTTCAACTCCGTAATAACACAAATGTCCGACTTCTAACGATATTTACAAAATAGATTGAGAGAACTCTATAACATTTACAAAGAGGGTTAAGTAGGAAGTGTTAGTTCCATTAGAGCTTAAGTCTATTTATAATTACCTTTGGACGTTTTAGTAATTTAATCGAAATTAAAGTCAAATTTCAATAAAACTTTAGTTAGAATTACAAATAATTATAATTAAATATCAATTATGCCCAAATAAGGTCTAATATCTCATATTGATCCTTATTTATTAAATATCTCACATTTAACCATAAAGTTTCTCAAACTTTATAATCAATTCTAGCTTGATTAAAATAACTTTGCTCTCTACAACTTATTTTATATGTGAGACCCATTAGGTTCCCAAATATGTTGGCAATGATTATAAATTATAATTATAATTCATAATTAGAATTAGATAAATTAAAACTCCTTTTAATTTATCTTTGATTCTCTAATTAAACAATTTATAATCATAGATCAAGATTGACGTCTAGCAATGCATCATGATTACCCAAATATTTAGAAATGTCAAAGTAGTTTTGACTAACTTTTCTGTGTATGATTTTTCTATATAATTCAATCCTTTCATCATAAAATGTTCTGATTAGACACAGAATATGAGATTAATGTCTACTCTATTTTTAGTCCAATCAGATTAGTTCTCTGTCATTAGCTATCGTTTCAATTAATACATTTATAAATGATAGATGTAGATTGCATTGTATTTTTGTAGGTAGTTTAGTGTGTGTTTAGTGATTAATTTGATTGTTTAGTGTGTGTTTAGGTTAAAAATTGTGTTAGTGCATAAATACTTGTGCTTTAAATGTTTTTTTGGGTGAGAACATGTATTTGAGCTTCAATTATATATATATATATATATATATATGAGATTTTGTGATGAGTTTGTTAGTATTTCATGATATTCGAAGGAGAATCGGAGAAGACCCGGGCAATAACCCAGGGCCATGATCGTGGCAAATATGCCACAGAAGCTTAAGCATAGGGACAAACAAGCTGGCCATGATCGTGGCCTGTGTGCTAACAGACGCGGGGTCGCTTCTAGATTCGAGTTTTTGAGGGACATTTTGGACTCCGAAAAGACGCTAGGGTTACCTTAATTGGAAAGACTAGAAAAGCATTAGGATGTAACCCTAGAAAGGAGCTTTACAATCAGCCTCCATTTGGAAACCCTAAAAAGAGAGAAAAAAGAGAGAGAAAGAAGAGAGAGAGAAGAAGAAGAGGAAGAAGAGGAAGAAGGAGGAAGAAAAAGTGGATCCCGACACCGCTGCTCCCCAAATCAGGTGGTATCCCGACGTCGCTGCCTTCCTGATTTGTCCAACCTAAATTCATTTTCTCTTCATTTCTTTTTTCATTTAAATGTATAAAGTTGAGATGAATTGTATGGAAATAGATTTCGAGTTGTTGATAATGTTCTAAACTCTCATTCGGGATTTTACTTTGAGTTAATGTTGATTTAGTTATTTTGTGTTTATTAGTTTGTGTGTTGTGACTGATTAATGTATTTATATGTTTCGGTAACAAACCGAGAAGGTGAGCTGGATAAAAATGATTAGATCAAATTAATGAGATTTAAGCGATCTAATTGACTTTTAATCAATCTAGTTGGTAATTTCATGGAGGGAGATCCCGCGCGAGAACCGATTATTTATTAGAGAGCTTTAGAACTAATTAGAATTGTGGGTAATTTGTGAATTGAGATATTGCAAGTTCCATAATTCGATTAGGGTTTACAATTTAGGGTTTAATGGTTATAATTCGAGAGAGAGTAATCAACCCTACGACCGTCTAGAACTGACAACCCATAAACACATAAGTGGCTAGATTAACATTAATGATAGGTAAAATCCCCCCTCTCATAACTTGATTAACTCTCTTGACAGATCTTGAAGTCAAAGTTTCTGAACTTTTGTTACATTATTTATTTGTTGCTAGTTTGTTTGATTTAGTTTATTTTTCAGTTTATTATTCGAATTTGAGTCTTAAATAAAACACAACCTGAATTAAGTGGTGCCTAAGCACAATCTTTGTGGGACGATATCCATTTTTTACTACAAGTAACGACTCGTATATTTGCATTTTTTAGCGTAAAACAAGTAGTTTGTTTTTTTTGCAATCAACAGTAAACTATTTACAAAATGTCATTCTACCTTCGCCAAGGATTTCCCAAATCCATACTAATTGAGAACAACAAAACATTCTCTCTAAATGAATCATATCTTAATCACCCAACTACCTCCATATCATTCATGCTACATCCAATGACTATCGATTAACGGACCCATAATTAAATAGGTGATAAGTAGTATTAAAACATAGCAATTCCTCTATAAGATAACTTTGGAGACCTTAAGTTAAAGAATCACTTATACAATCATCACAATGAGAATTCCATAGACATACAAGTAATGTTCCAAATGGATTTCTCATATTGGGTATGTTTAGTGAACTTGTTCTCTAATAAGCACTCATATATTTGTTTAAGTATCTATCTACTTTTGTCTATGAGATTGACTACTTCCTTCATAAGAAAAAACAAAATGTATGCTAGTCTTTTACGTTCTATTAATGTTCAATCTTAATAGAACAATGACTAGAAATATTTAATGATAATACATAAAAGCAATATGAATCTCACAATTATAGTTTCATTTGCAATGTATAATTACCCCATGAACTTTATCATATACATCTAAACATGTACAAGATAAAGAATGTCTTTAATTATATTGTCACTAAACTACAACTAAAACAATTGGCTGTAAGGCATAAATCAACAATAATATCTAATGAAGTTTATGAGATTTGCTTATGATGCGTTCCATCGACATGAATATAACTTATGTTGTACAAAAAACGAATATATTAATTCAAAATGAAAAAATTATGGAAATAGAAGACATGAAACTGTTACTTCTAGTTAACATAAAAACCATAAACATTGAGACGAATGTTAGAGAATATATATGAATATATATTTAATAATTTAAAATATTAAGTCTTAGTAATATTAAATATAACTAAAAACAAAAAAAGAAATATAAGTTAAAATAAAGAACTGAAAATTTAAACTAAAAGTAAATGTAATCTAGAAATAGATAAAATAATATTAAAATATAAAAAGTCGAACACGAAATATGATATGCAAACTATAAAGTTTTCGTCCATACCTATGTAATCCTATGCTAAATGGAGATTTATGTATAAAAGATTACATATGACTAGAGTTTGAATAAACGATGTTCTTTTGGAGAATAAACCAGCGCAAGTACTAGTTACAAGTGACAATGTTACATATGAAAGAATTTTTGGCTTTCTAGGCAGAAGGCCAAAAGATTCTATAAATATTCACGCAAGTAGGGGCAAATAATGGAATGTTTTATTATGAAAATGAAATCAAGTGATTCACAATTGGCCAAGGCAGCATTTTCTAAGGTTTTGGAGTTGATGATAGAGTCAAAATCTGTCAATCTCATCAAAGGCCAATGAACCTCCACGTCTCTTCATGCAATCCACACGTCCGGCAATGAACAAGGCATATTCCATGTTATTTGGTAGTATTTGTATAATCTTTTATAGCTGGAAGACAACTCCTTTGAATTATATTAAGCATGGGTAGGCATACTGTCAAACCTCAGGAGAGAATTGGTCCATGTCTCACTATCAATGTTGAGCATTGCTCATCTATTTTCTACTTTTCTTTACCTTTCAGTGTTTTTTTCTTTATGTCTCACTATAAGTTATCAATTGACGTATTATACATGATTTACTGATGGATTAAAACACTTATATTCCTATCAAATATATAATTAATTGATTAAGAAAGTATTTGAGGCAACCGTCTTTACTAAGATGGAGTACATGTAGAGTAACCGGCAACAGGTAAAAGGTTCAAGTATATAAACCTAAATAGTTTTATATGCGAATTAAAGAATGAGGAAACAGTGTTAATTTTACTTGTCCTCCTGTATACAGGAAGATACTCTTGTGTCATATTTGATTAAGACAATAGCTACACACTAAAAGGTTGGAAAGTTGGATCCTTATGCAGAATTTGGCATATTCATATCGGCTTTATCATCAATTGTAAGATACAAACAACCAACAAGACAAATGGCGGATCTTTTCTAATCTAGTCTGCCTGCCAACTTCTTGTTGTCATCTTGAGTGAACTTCAAATTTCTATTGTCTAAGAAAGTTTTTCCATTTTTTAATTGAACAGTGTGGCCATGCTGGGACCAGGTAAGTGCTCGCTGGACGAGAAAAAGAGAAACTTGATCGTCAGCTTCAAGAGTTACAAATGATGTTTTTCTTCGAAGCTGAAAAAATATATATGTGTGTACATATAAAAAAGAGTTTTTACATATACGTGTTGGTTCATGCCTTTGTAGCTATTTTTTTGTAAAATTATTTGTATGACATTTTTTTATTTAATAAAAAGCATTCTTTATCATTGTGTATTTGTTAATTATTTAATTATTTAATTATTAAGTTAAAATCCCTGGATTAATTGTTACGCAATTAGAAATTATAATGTGATTATAATTATGATATTTGAATTGCATTTTATATTATTCCTAAAATGTTTATTATCATAGTTTTATCAAGATGGGGTATTGATGAAATGGTTAGACTAGCACATGTTTGTTTATTTCTTATGAAGAAAGTATAATTAATCCTTAGGCTTGAGATTACCAAAGTCATCTCATGTAGGAATTACTATGCTTTGATGCTATTTATATTCTACTATTGGAGTAGTTCAATTCGGTAGTTATTGGATATAGTATAAACTATATTGAGATAGTTAAGTAAACCAATAAAGAATTCATTGTCCTAAAGTAATTAGAAAGAATGTTCTGTTGTTCTTGATTAGTAATGATTTTGGGAATCTCTGGCTAGAGGAAATTGAAATTTGGAAAAGTTATTTTCAAATATCAATTATAAATCATTTACTAATTAGCAAGAACGAACATGATTGAATTATTTAGAATAGACACAAATTCTATACTCAAATTTCAATCGGAACATTAGATGACAAAATGATTAATTTATACATCATAGCCATGCATAGATAGGTTAAGTCAAATTACTTTGACATTCCTAATATTTGGGTGGTCATGACTTGTTGTTAGACGTCAATCATCATTTGTAATTATAAATTGTTTAATTAGAGAATTAAAGATAAATTAAAAGGAGTTTTTATTTATCTAATTCTAATTCTAATTATGAATTATAATTATAATTTATAATCATGATCAACATATTAGGAACCTAATGGGTCACACATAAAAGTTCTATAAAGGAGAAAGTGAAATTTGAATTAAGTTGGACTTAATTGAGAAGTTTTAGAAATTTTAAGGATCAATATGCGATATTTGATCTTATAAGGACTAAATCGTAATTATGACTAAAGTTTGACTTTAGTTGTAATTTTTTGATAAAATCCAAGGACATGAAAAATATGATTTTTCATATAAAAGGAAAAATTAGAAAATTGGGAGGTACATTTTTCCCCTCAAATTAGATTTGAGTTTTCTCTTAATAGATCTCTGGATACCATTAGAGGCTAGACGATTGAACGGCTCGTGAATTGACGGATTCAAGGCGAAAGGAAAATTGTAACAGGTTAGTATAATTTTGTTAATTTCTTGTTTTATGTTTCAAATTAAATTTTGTTAAAGTTGATTACGTGGAAAATTTTAAATTTATTCTGCTGTGCTTAGATACGATCTTGCGTTTATTTTCCAACAATATAAGGAGTGAAAGAGGATATAATTATTTTAAATTACTTAAGTTACCTTCTTCATTTTCAATACAAACATTATGTAACACAACGAAATTTTGAGAATAAGAAGATCTTGTTAACTAATCGTTAAATGGGGTTATTAAGTCTCAAAGTGTCGTAAGAATATTCAATTTGATTTAACGACCTACTGATTGAGTCGATCTTAAAATTTTAAGTTATACTAGTATAAGACGATAGTAGAAGTAGGATAAAAATCAAGATGAGTGAGAAGTAAAATAAAATTTGGGCAAGAATAGTAGTAAAAGCGAGGCATAAGGATTTACATAGTTCACGCAAGTTGGGCTATTGCCACAGATGACAATGAGCGATAAAATTCACTATAAGGAAAAATAGTACAAATTAAATCCTCTAAGCATAACGAGGATATAAAATTTTGTGTATAATCTCACAATATAAAACTCACTCCTAAAATAAAGGGAAGATAAATTTGAGCTAATATTGGTGAAAATAAATCCTCAAATTTTGCTAAGTGTCTCAAACTTTTTCATAAATAGAAATAGAGGGTTCAAGTTGCATTTATAATACACAAATTTGCCTTTATCTTATACCATAAAACAATTTCTCTTCAAAGTCAACTGCCAAAAATATTGCATATGATCTGAGCATTAAAAACTTGGCTTGAAAAGTTTGAACTTAGATTTTTTAACAAATATGTTAACATTTGTAGCTACAAATTTATTGATTTAAGTTGATGTATGAAGAATTTGGGGCACTAACTCAACATGAGTTCTTCATATGCCTCGGGTGAGTTTCCATAAGCAATTTGTTGATGTTTTCTTGTTTTTTTTTTTTAGCTTAATGGGCCTTATTAAGTCATTGTTTAGATATTAAATAACTTTTAAAAAAATATTGATTGTTGAAATGGCTCTGAGATACATATAACTAAGAGGTTATGTCTTTAGTGATGATTATTAAGGTATATGCACTATTTGAAGAATAAGTGTTGAGGTAAGCTGAAATTATTTGTTCTCAAATGTGAGATTAATATAGTTTTATTTATTATTAGAAGTATGTTTTAATCTTTAATACTTTCACTAAAATTTAAATTAGGGGGCGTTTGGTTTGAGGGTTTGGGAACGAAGGAATGGAATAATTGTAAAAAACATTGTTTGCTTTGGAGTTTTCAATTCCAGGGGAATGGATTTATCTCATTAAATTTGGAAATCTACTAAACCTACCAAGGGGGTGGATATCGAGTTTTCATTTCAATCTAAGTTTTTATCACGTTTATTTTTTACTTTTTTATCCCCAGCCTTTGCCCTACCATCCTCTTTACTTCCTTATCGCCTCTCAATTTCTTATGATCTTATCGCGTCTCATCAACGAAGGAATCTTTTGTTTTGCGCCTTCAGGTATATTTTTTGAAATCCCTCTTATTAATTTGATGTTAAATGAACTGGATAGAACCTGGTTTTATCTCATTGTAAATGGGGTTTTTGTTCCTTTTTTTTTTCTTATATATTCTCGTTTTATGATTTAATCAAGAGAACAACCAATCTGCTATATGATTTGATGACGTGAAAGTGCATATGGTTATAGATTGAACAAGAATCATAAAAGCAATATGCTCCTTTTTTTCCCTTATAATTGTTTTGTGATTTAATTTGATTTTTCGTACATAGTTTTAACTCTTAAAGAAAAAAAGAAAAAACACATAACGAATCATCTTCTACATTGTGTTTGTTTATTTGTTTTGTAAAGCTCTTAATAGCTTTCAAGAACAACGAAACAGAAGCACTTTTTACAGTTTTTAACCTTTGTATAAAGACGCAAGGCCTTCATCTTTATCCAATATTTGTTTCTTCATAAAAGGCATGCCTTTTTTGTTTTGACAAAGCCTTAATATTTGGATAAAGAGAAGAATTACTTTTATTTGGTTTTACAATTTAACAATTGTATAAAGATGTTCTTGAATTTATTTGGTGTTATTGTTTAACATCTATAAAACAGAAACATGTTTTAAAGCTTTACATACGTTGCGTGATTTTGGATTCAGATATAAAAAAAAATTCTAGTTTCTAAAATTCTTGAAAGAGGCAGATAAATAGATATTATTGCCCATTCTGAATAATTAAAATCGAATATATACAATAATGTTGTGATTAACTAGGAATATATCATTGTTCATATGCATACAATATTATTGCTCATTCTGTGAACATTCATATTCGTTAATGTAATAGCTACATTTAATTTCAATATAGAACATTATGGCACGTACCCTATCATAAGTAGACGACACAAATTAATTCAAAATGCTCAGATTATGGCAACATTGGTTAATGTATTCAATCTAGTTTTTGTTACTTGGTATCAAATGTTGTTGATACATTTTCACATTACGAGACCCCCATTGAAAACCAAAGAAGAAATCAAACATGAGAGAATGAAATGGATGTTTAGGCTCACAAATGATCATATAGCTCATCTAATGCTCGAAAATTGCGATAAAATTTCTTGACAAAACTGATTAATTTTTTTTTTACAAATATATGGAGATAGCCCTAATAAACATATGAAGGGCAAATTATTTTTATTTTTATTGAGGGTAAAAATGGTATTATATTATCTTTCATTCCCATTAATGCAACAAACCAAACAACATTATTGGTATTAATACAGAAACCCACGTTACAAATCAAACATCATTTTTTTTATTTTTCATACATATCCCTATCCTCATCCCCTTCTACTATTATACCCATATCTATAGCCAATTCTGTGCTCAAACCAACCCAGTTAGACTTTAATATTTGTTGTTATCTTTTACAAACTATGTAATTCAACATTAACAAAATTTTAAATTTTTATTCATCTTACTTATTTACACTATTTTTAAAGTTAAGAACCTGCGTTAATTGCATAGACCTGAAATCTTAAATTGTTTAAAACCCTAAATTTGATTTTTTTTTGTCGTCGCAAAATATTACCTTTTCTGTTTAGAATTACTCATGAAATTACCTTGTGGGATGCAACTCACCGTGAAAAAACTTTCTAATGCTCGTTACTCGGCGTCAAGTCAAATCCATTAGGATTTGACGTCTTCCGGTTCTCCGTTTGTAGTTGTATGCTGTGATTGAGGAAATCAAGAGATTCTCATTAACACATAAAAAAGCTTATTGTAATTTATGAATGGATGTCTCGTATCTTTGGAAATTGGTAGCATTCCTTTCTTCTTCTTCTTTTTCTACATATTGGATGGAGTGGTTATTCTATGAATTAATATCCGAGACATCTGCCGAGTTCTTGCTTTTCTAGTTCTTGCTTTTCTAGATCTGTAGACAGTATATTGATCTGAAGAGCATTGGAAAACTAGGTTTTGCTTGCGCATGTGCAGAAGAAACTACCAGACCATTCAGCTATTTTGTCTTACCAGTCTATTCAGTTAGTTTTTTGTTGAATGCAACAAGTGTGATTTGGCTGTCTGCAGGCTGTGATATGAATATAAGAGAAGAGGAGGAAACCAAGCCTGTCCATATAATATAGTGCAAAACTAGATATATGCTCATCAAAGGTTGGATAAGTTTACACTCTCCTTTCTGCGCTTGTTTATACATGGACATTAAACCCTTCTGAATACCACTTCTTGTTGATATAAATTACAGGTAGTCCTAGGGTAGAAGGTTATGGAGAAAAAGATGACAATGATGATTTGGAACATGAGTTTGATTATGGGCTAGATGGCATGAGACAAGACGAAGTTTTAAAAGCTATTAAGATCGTATAAATTTTATGAATTAGTTCAAGACTAAATTAAAAACATATTAATTTATGAACTGTCCTCACATTTCAATAAATAAATATTTAATTAACTAAAAATTATTATATTTTACTAAATTAATAAATTGAATATGTTGAATCTAATTAGTCATTGTATTTATTGTAATTCAAAAATTCAACCTCAACATTTAGATGTAACAAGAAAAGTTAGAGATAAAGTCTACTTGAATTAAATTTTCAAGAAAAACAAGTGACAATAGAATCATATTTATAACTTTAACATAATATTAATTTATGATATGAATGAATTATGGAATAAGTTTTTAATATTTTATTAATTTATCAAAATTACTAATTTAACCTATTAACTCAAATTCAAATTGTAAAATAATCATATAATAAAAATTATTAATTCATAGACGTTTAATAGGTGAAGTTTATAATTTTGTGGGTTGGGAATTCTTGGTGAAATTGTATTAGAGATAATATATCTGTGAAAGAGGTTTTATATATTTAAACCAAGTTTGGAAGAGGTTATTGTTGGATATTTTTCATATTTTCTATAGGGTTGGACAATGATTAATTACATTTTATCGATTTTCAATAACTTATCAGTTAAGTTACATAATTTGATCTTAATAAAAATAATAAAATGACCTAATAAATGATCTAAGTCACTGGACCGAAGATTAGGAAAAAAATAGATCCCAATCAATATGGACTGGACCCATATTGGGCCTGTGATGGGAAAGACTGATATGGATATTATATAAAGAGGAAAAGGTCTCCTGATGTCATTCGTGAACATAAAGTTACTTTGACCCATTCAAAGGTTCACATTTTGAGAAAACTGTAAAAAGATTTTAACGTGTCCCAGTAAGCAGTTTCCGTGAAGGCGGCGGTGAATTCACTCTTTTTTCGGCTTTGAAAAACTCTTTTGAAGTTATGAAACCAAAATTAGATATTTTCTACATTTCTTCAGTTATTTCTCTTTCATGTTTGATGCGGGATATGTAACTAAGGTCCCGTTATATATTACATATGGTATCAGAGTGATGACATGATTGAATGGTTAAAAACGAATATTTTTTTTATTTTTCTTCATAAGATTCTTGTAGAGTTAACTTCTATTTTCAATTTTTTTTCTTGCTTATTATTGCACAAAAGTAGTATACATGTGTTTAGCCTTCAAAAACAGGTCGAAAATGAGCCTTGGAGCTCGAAAACTCGGACTGGAATTTGCCAAAAATTGCCCGACAGTCAGAAGTGATAGTGAATAGTCGGGCTTGTGTGGTACAAATGCCCGACGAGTGAACAATACCACCTATAGGTAATCATGTTGCTTCCATGACGTAGGGGTTTATATCCAGGATAGGGTCAAATAAAGGAAAGGAGAAACTGATGGTTGACAACAATGAAGAAGCAGATGTAATATCTATAAGGGATGTATGTACTAAACCTTATTGAAAGGTTCATTTTGGTTTTACACGTCACATTTTATATGTAATCTTTGTATCAATTTTGGACAAAGAAGGTTAACGTTTTGTATTTAATGCTTCTGTTATACAATTGTTGTTTAATGCAAAACATAATGATACAACATTTTTGTCATATGGTTTGTATAGAATGTGTCTTATCCTAAATTAGAAATATGCTTCTTCATATCTTGCCAAACAAGTCAAGAAAGACGAAAGTCATACATATTGTGGCATAAAGGTTAAGCCACATTTACAGAGATAGGGTTAAGAGATTGATTTAGGAAAGCATTCTCTCAATTTTAGATTATGATCATCTGGAAACATATGCGGACTGTTGTAGGGGTAAGCTGACTAAAATAAGGAAAAGGGGTACTACTTGTGTTTCTGGCTTGTTGGGTCTAATACATACGGATATTAGAAGACCTTATACAATTGCATTGTGCAATTCTAAATGTATTATGACATTTATTGATGATTATTCCCATTACAGTTTATATGTTCTTGCTTAAAGACTGAAGGTTGAGAACCGATTGGAAAAATTCATCAAGTAGTCAGATCTGACCGTGGAGGAGAGTATCATGGCAAGCATGGTGTTTCAGGAATTAAAAAGGTCTGTTTGCCAGATATATAGAATTAGTTAGAATAATGAATAAGTTCACTATGTTGGGTAGTCCTAAGCAAAATGATGTGTTGCTAAAAGGCATAATTGCATCCTAAAGGACAAAAAGAAGTCAATGCATAATAGGACTAATATACCTAACTATCTAGAATGGTGAAAAACCCAGCCTACACACATTGGTGTATAGGGTTGTTCTGCTGAGGTAGTATAATCCTTATAAAGACAAATTGTATGCTTATTCTGCTCATTGCTATTTAGTTGGATATCTACCACTCTAAAAGCTACAAATTTTAGTGTAGAGAAAGAGGAATCAGAATAGTGGAATCACAAACAACTAAATTTTTGGAATACAATGTCTATGATGATGATGGGCCTTTTGACCCTTCTGTTGATAGTAGGTTGGATACTACAGTTACTACGTATCTGCCACTCATAGAGTTAAGTCCAGTGGACCAAGTTTTATGTACCATGCCTATGTAGGAATATGAACCCATTCCTATACACACAGAGGTTCTTAGAGGTACAAGATCTAATGCAGTTGTGTAGATCCACTAGAGCGAGACGACCTGCTATCCCATCTGATTACATAGTCTATTTGGTGAAAAGGACTATGATGTTAGACATGTTGCGGATCCAATTACTTGTATAAAAGTTGTTTCTAAACCCAATGCAGATTTGTGGTGGGATGCAATGAATGATAAGATGTAATCCATAAAGAATAATAAGGTATAAGAGCTTGTTGATTTGCAACAGAATTGCAAACCCGCCAATTGTAAATGAATTTACAAGTCCTAAGGATTGCGGGATAAAGTTCAGCAGCTTATAGGCTCGCTCAGTTTCTTGATGGTTCACTCAGGGAGAAAGGTTTGACTTTAAGTTACCTTCTCTCCCGTATCCTTGAAAGATACATTTTGAGTGATTATGGAAATTGTAGCTCATGACGATATAAAGTTAAATCAAATGGCTGTCAAAATCACTTTCCTAAATAAAAAAGTTTATAAAGAGATCTATATGGAACACCCTGAAGGATTTCAGGATCCAGAGGAACTAACATAGTTTGCACATTGAGAAAATCAATCTAAGGTTTGCATCAAACCTCCCGAAAGTGATACTTTACATTTGATGTGGTTGTGACCTCTTTTGGCTTCGTGGGAAATAAAGTTAAAAGATGCTTATATATCACTAGGTTAGGAGGAGCAAAGTTAAGTTAAAAGATGCTTATATCACAAGGTTAGGAGGAGCAAAGTTATCTTCTTATTATTGCATGTGGATGATATATTGCTCACATTTAATAACTTGACCATATTGCATGAGGTTGAGCAAATTTTGGCCACGTATTCCAATATGAAGGACCTTGGTGAAGCATCTTTTGTCTTAGGTATGCAGATTTACCAAGACAGATCTCAACACTCATCAGGCCTTTCACAGAGTGCATATATTAAGTATGTGCTACAAAGATTTAATACGGATGACTGTAAACTTGTCGTAGCACCTATCTCTCACAGTGAGAGATTATCTTTGGCATAGTGTCCAAAGAATAACATAAATAGAGCGGCTATGAGGAATGTTCTTGAAACTGGTACGGTTGATAGCCTGATTTATGCTCGGGTAAGTATTAGGCGGGACATTGCATTTACTATTAGATTGTTTGATCAATATCTGGCTAGCCCAAGTGTAGACCACTAGAATGCAGTCAAACGAATGTTGAGATACCTAAAGGGTACAAAGCATTATATGTTGACATATAGAAAAGTCAACAGTCTAAACCTTATAGGGAATTCAGATTCAAATGCTAGTTATGTGTCTGAATGATCGAAAGTCCACTTAAGGTTACATTTTTATGTTTGCAGATGGTACAATGTCGTGGAAGAATGTCAAGTAGATACAGGTGACTTCCTCAACCATACATGTAGAGTGCATGCTATAAGGCTTCTTCGTAGGCAATTTGGCTCAGAAACTTGATTTCTAAGTTGTCTGCGGTTGATTCAGTGGCTAGACCTATTTGGTTGTACTGTGATAATCTTATTGCTATGTTTTTAGTAACAACAAAGAAAATCACAAGGCGTTAGCATTTGGAGGTCAAATATTTGACCATAAAGGAGTTGGTATGAAAACGTGACATTAAGGTTTGGAGCATTTAAAGATTAAGGAAATATTAATCAATCATTTAACTAAAGGACTTTGCGTACTTGTGGTTGGAAGACAAGTATACAGTATGGGTGTATTGAAGTCTTTAGACACTGTTAGTTAGGGGATCATTACGTTTGTTTCATGTACATTTATACATTTTGATATATTATGACAGTATGGTAGTTGATCAACAAAGATGATCGTCGTTTATCTTCAGTAATGCGTGTTATCGTACATTGTCATAATACGTGTGAAAGTCTGAAGATCTATGTCAATCTTAAGCATTTTAAAAGTCATTGAGCATATATATAGATTGACCTTGAGCTTATGTCAGACACATATAGTTTTAATACGAATATCTATGAATTTTAATATGATATAGGGGGATATAAGTTGTTAATCCCATAAAGGGTCTGTAATGTAGTTTAGCATTCATTAGAGAACATAAAGGTTTTCTCTTGTACAATTTAGCGTTTGGTGAGGGAAAAACAAGTTTTCTTTAATGTTGTTTAGCATTTGGTAAGAGAAAATATGATTTCTCTAATGCAATTTAGCATATGCGGTTTAGCATAAGGTTTGGAGAAATTTAGACCTACAAACGAAGATGATATAACTTAGATCATAAAGGTATCATCTTAGTTTGCCACACTCCATTTTTCCATTCATATTAGTGAGGTATTATATATGTGTGATTATATTGGATTTGTGTCACAAATGACACATGTATTTGATACTTTTTGATATCGAAAGCCTTGCAAGACGAAATGATGGACTTTCGCTATCTTTGGATCAAATGTTTTATTTTTGAACCTAGTCGACTAATATAGTAGCATACCTTAACAATTAATTATTGTCCAATGTGGAGAATGTTGGATATTTTTTACATTTTCCATAGGGTTGGACAACAAGTAATTGCATTTTATAAATTTGCAATAACGTATTAGTTAAGTTATGTAATTTGATCTGGATAAAGATAATAATGTAGCCCAATAAATAATTTAAGTCACTGGGTTGAAGTCTAGGAGAAAAATGGATCCTAATCAAAGTGAACCAAACTCATATTGGGTTTGTGATGGAGAAGCTCGATATGGATATTATATAAAGAGGTTAAGGTCTCCTGTAGTTGCTCATGTCATTCGTAAACATAAGGTTACTCTAACCTATTCATAAGTTCACATTTTGAGAAAACTGTAGAAAGACTTTAACGCGTCCTAGTGAGCAGTTTCTGTGAAGGCGACAGTAGATTCGTGTTCGTTTAGGCTTTGGAAAGCTCATTTGAAGTTATGGAACTAAAATAAGGTATTCCTGTACTTTTTCGTTTATTTCTCTTTCACGTTCGATCTAAGATATGTAATTAAGGTCCGTTATGTATTACAGTTATATGCATTAGTGAAGCTATTTAAGAACAACCTAAGGCCCAGTTGGTTACTGTGTGAAAATTGGGACTTCTGAATCGTAGTTCGATTATGGTCCCATGACACGCCATTTGGATCTATGAGATGTCTAGGTAAGACTCTAATGATTATTGTGGATGATTTGTTTAGTCTGTAGATTGCGCAGATAGGTTGATATTAATTTTACCCTTAATAGCATTTTTGTTGTTTTCTGAGTGGAATCACAAATAAGGTTATTTTCTTAATTCTAAAAATTTATGTAAAAGTTATTAAAAATTAAAATAAAAAACTAGACGTACTATTGTTAATTATAAAAAATGATTTTTAAATGGTATATTTAATAGTAAATTTCTAAAAAATAGGCTTTAAATAAATGTACAATTTGATTTTGAAATACAAAATATTACATAAATTTTAAAAAATAAAATGGAGATATAATGACTATTTGAATGATATAATTATTGAACATTAATTTAAATGAATGAAATTAAAATATGTAAAAATAATTTTTTAAGAGTTGGACAATAGTTAACAGAAATAGAATAAAAATATTTTTATTATTTAGAATTTATGGAAACAATAAAATCTTATTAGCTAAAAATAAGTTTAAAAATTAATTTGCAAGATTGGACAAACATAATTAGATAAATAACTAATTAATGAAAAGTTCAAATATAATTATACGTTGACCGCCAATTCAGAAAATCTAACCTTAAAATCATAATGAATTAAATTTATAACTCTAAATCCTAAACTTTTAGTCATATTTAAATATATTATTTTATAGCTCTAATAATTATGCAACATAAATAAAAAAAATTATATTGATCTTCCAACTTTTATTTCAAATGCACTTAAAGTTCTTTAACTTTAATTTTCATTAAATTGAACTTAAACTTTTAAAAATTAGTGTTTGAACTATTTTTAACCAACCTTCAGAAATTGACCTATACATATCGTCCATGGAAATTTTTGTAATATTACTTGAAAAACCATAAAACTAAGCACATAACCCAGCTTGAGAAAAACAAAACCCACAGTAATTAAAAGGCATTAAAGCTTGAAGCTATTGATGCATTAAAAGAACTTAGTTAGGCGAACGAAGGAACTCATTAAAAGAATCCAACTAGTAGATTGAAGCATCAAAGAAACCCATTAAAATTCGAAACTAGGTGATTAATTCCAATAAATTAATTTTCAATTGCATGATTGAAGTTTGGGCATTATTCGACTTTACGAAAGCTTGAAATTGTCTTATTTTTCTTCGACGTTCTTATAGGAGATTGAAGTAAAAAGGCAGTTGTGTATTATATTGGTTTTGTATATCTAATTAAATTAATCACATCCTTGTTATTTATAAATAATGTATTGAAATGTAGTTCTGAGCTATAATTTGACATGTGTACCATATTGGTTGTGTCATAAAATCACTTATGTTTGATTTTTGATTAGAATTAAATATTTGGTAAGAATAATAGATGATAAATCTGAAGGGTTTGTAGTTTAAAATTATATGATGAGAATTTTTTATATATATTTGGAGGTCAAAGTTCTTTAGTGACTTCTTGGACTAATGATAATATTGGAAGAAAATATTATGGATACTCTAATTATAAGGTAGGTAATTTTTTAATAATAAAGTAATTATTTGATAATCAATTATTTTTATTACCATATGTTTATAAGAAAGGAGATATAAATTTTTTTATAGGTATATGAAAACTTCAGTAAAAGAGCCAAATCTATTATAAATCACTTAAATAATGAGAGTAAAAGATTGAAGGTTAAGAATAAGTAGTTCAAAGAGGAGGTTGGCATGTAAAATGATGGTAAGTGCATAAAGGGGACCTTTAAACTACATGATGAAAAAACAAAAGTTAAACTGATATTAAATTATACAATTTGTAAAATAAGAAGATAGTCAAAGTTGCTATTGACTATAGTATAGGTGCTATAATATTTGTAACTATATTTATAACTCTACTTATTAAAAATTGAAGATTTTTACTTCATCAACTTTAGTGTTACACCATGATAATTTAATAGGAATGCCTTAATGGATTTAACGTACATATAAAGTGATGCAGATATTTATATTATTAGCTTACATGGTGAAGTTTGAAGTTATTTTTGAAATCGCACATACCTATCAATGTTGTATTCAATACTGATGACATATTATAGTCAGTTGTAAGTGAATAAATATAGAAACTTATACATTTTCCCTTGTCAGGAGTTGCTCATATATAAGAGCCAAAGTGAGCTAGAAAACTCTTTACTGTCTAAAGAAAGAAGAAAGTTTAGGCATCAAAATTCTAAAATTTGAGAATAAAGTCTTATTTGTTAGAAGAATCTATATTATGTCCACTCTCACTGAATCTCTTTAGGTCAAAGAGACCCACAGTGTCATTGTGAAACATCTATCTACTGCTATTAATAGTCTATAATCTTCAATGCAACCTCCTTTACAAGCACTAAAACATATACAATATCTTGTAAATACCTTTTTCCTTCTACATTATTAGTACATATTCTAATTACTTATCTTGTACTTGAGTTCTTATTCTTTGCCTCCTCACTATACCTTACCAACAATCTAACAAATTTATCCACACGACACACATTCATCATCTTGATGGAACTACAACTGCCTTTCTCAATAAGGCCTTTAAATTGATAATCTTGATGTTTGGTTATGACTCAATCATTTTCTTATAGTGGTGTGCTATCCATTTAGATGTCATGAGCTTGATAATGTTAGTACTTATATATTTGTATGGAGGTTCATACTTTTGATGAAAAAATCATTATCATTTCTCCTAATACTTACAAACAAGTAACCAAGGACAATACAGTTCACATCTCACCTCACTTGAAACTTATCATTTTTTTGTATTTCAACTCTAAAAACTTTGTAATAGAGTATTTAATAACTTCTTTCTTGAATTGCCTAGCATTTTTAAACTTCAAACCTACAATCCAAGGTGGAATAGTATATTCTGGATCATAACAAAAGTTTTTAAACTTACCTCTCAAATTACTATCAACATCATCTTCATAATAACTTATATAGTACTGACTCAAGTCATCACTCTCAATGAACTTACTCTCTTTATTAAAATCAGATCTTTGCTTTTCATCTTCATCTCCTTTTTCCATTTTATGGTATTCAACAATATTATTCACAGCTTTATCTCCACCTTCATTACTAATAATTCATCTTCATTCATTTTCTTGTACTTCCTCTCTTTGTATTTTAATTTAACAACCTGGAGCGCATCATTATTTATTTTACTTATGCATTTCAAATAAGTCAATATTTCACTCTTACTAACTTCATTTTTAACAACATAAGTAATCACACCTCATTCCTTTTCACCAATGTTTGCATCCGCTTTAACATTGGTGCTATCATCATCCCTAACACCAACAAAAATATAATTGGTAGCATATTTAGTTACTTCACCACTACCTTTATTAGGTGCTCAACTAATTACAACTTCACCACCAATGTTTACATACCATCAACACCACCCTTATCATCTCTAGAAGTTATATAATTACCTCTGTTAGTGGTAGTAGGCACACAATCATCATCTTGCCTAACATTATAATGTTTTATTTATTATAACCTCTATCATCCATATATTCACTCTCATAACAAACAATTCATCCTCTCAGTAATCATTGTTTTCTTCTTCATTAGTTGTTGGAACCATATTACTAATGATCCCATCATCCATGTTATTTACGTTTGATACTTATTTTCATTATATACACCCTCAAAATAAGCGTCTACTCTTTCATGATTTAAAATAATATAAATTATGTCATTCATCTTTAATCTTGACTAGCTCACCTTCTTTAAGTTTATTTGGTTGCTTGTAACATGCTTTATCCAATCTATCATACCAATTATGCTTAGTAATTCCCATATTACTAAACTAACATAACTTGTTTGAGTCAATGCCTTCTATTAAAATTTTACTTCCATTAATGTAGATAAATGAGTTGTCTTTATCAAATTATCCCTTATAGTGAAACAATATTCCATTGTTAATAAAATTTCATATCCTAAACAAACTAAGAAAATGAATAGCAAGATTTCCCCACATATAGTCCATTATTTTATTTTATATTTTTAAAACACGTAAGATAACAAACAACTATTGTATAATTCTTTACACACACCTAAGTGTTAGAGTATATCATATTATCTTAACTCCATCCACAAAGTGATTCCTCAAGTGCCTAAAAGTATGTCTCCCTCGTGTCATTTTCAAAATTAGCATACAAATAAACAAACCCCTTAAAACTAGTTCAATAACAAAACTCATTTCAATTAATATAACTTAATGGATGATTATTTCAGTTAATATAAGAAAACTCATTTTGTTTTTTATGATTTAGGATGGAATCGTTATCATATCCATGTTTATGGTAAAATTTGTTACATAAATATATTTATTTTTATAGTAAATTTCATATTAATCGTTCAATAATTTTAGTTAATATAATTAAAACCCAAAGAATTAGAAGCTTTCACATTGTTAATACCTCCATAAAAAACTTTTAAAAATCATTTTCAACTCCCAAGATAACTTACTTTAGTATGTTAAAATCACTCATAATTAACTTTAAGAAAAAAGCACTTGTAGTCAACCATTCTTACATCTTTAATAAGATGCAATTATATTTTTCTATAAAAATTTGTTAAGATATCTTATTAATTAATTTTGGACATTATTTATAATTGGACATAGTTGGATATATGTGGAATATCATTATGATAAGTAATCTACCCTGTGTGGAGTTCTTGAAGACAAGATTGCATGAAGAATAACATCCTAGTGAAGATATAATTTATTTGGGATATGGTCATATCTTAATAAAGATAACTTGTAAATTTTTGGTGATTTTGATGCTATCTTTGGCAACCTATTTCGCTGATTGCAGCTATCTTTGGCAGCTGGATTTTTTGTGATCTAATCTATCTTGGGTAGCTGCGTTTCTCTATGGTGTGCGTGAATTTTTTAGGCAGCTAAATTACTTTTTTTTTTGGGAAAAATGTGCAATACATGGGTGACGTGTGCAGTTGTAATTTTGTGAGGTTTTGGTGATAAAATGCTAATTAGATTGATGGCCCCTTGTAGCTGTTGTGTGTGAATTACTTACTCATTATTCTCAGAGATTCACAACATATTCCATTCTTCGACTTCCCACAATTTCTGTTGATGAAGTTGCATTTTTAGGGAAATGTTTTATCTCAAGTGTTTCTTTTATTTGTGTTGTTATTGTTTCAATAACTTAAGATCATATTTTCATATTCATTCATTATTGCAAAATCCTCTGTTGAGGTTAGCATGAGTTGGTAGTGTTATTGGGAGTGCAATACTTTCACGGGGAGTGAGAACAAGTGGATAGTGTCAAGGGGTAAGTGGTGTCGGTTTAGTAAAGCTTTGCGTAAAAATGTTGTTCTTCGGTGAAAGTGAGTAAGCTGGGTGAGGGCCTCATAAACATAGGCAAGGTTTGCCGAACTGCGTTACCAAATCTTGGTTATCGATTTGTTTATTGCTTGTTTAATTTTTCTGTTTATGTTTTTCTAGAAAATTAACAGTTGCTGACACAGTTGCTTTGTATCAATTAACCAACGTAAACAGTTTTAAGCAACTAATTAAGAACGGAATTTTTGCAAAACTACATCCTTTGGGGCTTTCAATTGGTATCAGAACCTGGTTCACCTTATCAAAACTTAGTACATCAAGTCAGTGCAGATTGATGTTTTGCAATTATGGTTACAAGAGAAGGGGCATCAATCACTAGGCCACCGTTACTAGATGACTCCAATTACCCTACTCGGAAAGTAAGGATGAGAGGATTTATTTAAGGACAAGGAAACAAAGCATGGAATTCAGTTTTGAATGGCTGGACATATCCTATGAAGATTGATGAAAAAGATGAAGTAGTACTTAAAGATCCATCTGAATGGACAAGGGCTGAAGAAAAGGGAGTGCTTGGTAATTCTCAAGCAATGCATGCTATCTTTAATGAGTATATGAAAGTTGCTTTGCTATGATATTAGCCTATGAATTAGTAGAAGAGGCGTGGGACACTCTGCAAACAATACATGAGGGATCAAAATTTGTGATAGATTCGAAACTTCAGAAGTTGGCCACTAGATTTAAAGAGCTTAAAATGGAGGAAAGCGAAACCATTGGAGATTTTTATGAGTGGTTGCATGGTATTGCAAATCAACCACATCAACTTGGGAAGAAGTATTTGAACCTGAAACTCGTCAAGAAAACTTTGAGATCATTATCTTTGAGATTCATACCGAAAATTGCGGCCATCAAAGAAGCCCATAATATCAATTAATTATCTTTGGATAAGGTAATTGTGATTCTTACAAACTTTGAGATCAATTTGTTAAAAGATAAGTATGAGAAGAATAAAGAATTGGCATTGCAAGCCAAGGATGGTAAAGCCATGAATGACTTAGAGGATGAATCCGAAGAGAATGAAGATATGATGTTATTGAGAAAGAATTTCAGCAAGTGGTTAAAGAAGGTGAAGAAAGATAAACTCGAGTTTAGGCAGAATGTTGGGAGTTCATCAAACAATAATTTCAAACAGCGAGAAAAAACTCAAAAGGGTGAAAGAAAGGTAAAGAAAATACAATGTCATAAACGTCAAGGCTTCAGACATGTGCAAGCGGAATGTGCTAATACTTTGAGAAGAGAAAAGAGAAGTCTTATATGAGCCCTTGGAGTTAGAATGAATCTAAATGTGAGCATGGTAGTGAAGAGGAATTTGTGAGTAATCTTGCTGCATTGGTTGCTTTATACAGCAAAAGTTCAGTTGCTTGATTAATAGCAACCAGGGAAGAAATTGACCAGGAAAACTTAGATGAATTAGTTCAAAATTCCAAAAAATGTAGATGAATCAGCCTAAATTTTATTTCAGATTATGATAATGTTTTAAAATACAAAAAGGAGGATATTTGCAAAGCTTATGAGTTAATGTATGCAAAATGGGTGGAAATGTGCAAAAAGAATGAGAAACAAAAGAAGGAAAATTCTACCATGAAGATTATTATTCAAGATCTTGAGAAGAAGTTGTTATCTACAATAAATGAGTTTGATGAAACAAGGTTGAAGCTGGTCAATACCGAAAAGGAATAAGGATGTTAAATGGAGGCATAAAAAAGTTAGAACAATTGCTAGAAATTGGTAAGATCAAAGGATATCTTCAAAGTGTTGGTTACAAAGGTGAATGCTCTAAGTTGAATGGTGAGAAAAATGACGAAGCTAGATCAGTCAAAGGAGAAATTTCAAGAAGGAATCTAAAATTTATACCTACATGTCACTTTTGTGAGGTAAGCGGGTACATAAGGCCGAATTGTTACAAACTGTTACGAATGATATTTCAGAGGGCTCAAAACTGAAAATCTAGACATTTTCGATGAATTTTCAGTAGCAGCCCATGTTACCAAAGAATACTTGGGATAGACAGGGTCAATTACAAGCACTTATAACTCTTAAATCTATGCGGGCTATTTCTCATAATGGTTGGTATTTTGACAGTAGGTGCTCACATCATATGACAGATGAAAGAAGCTACTTGATGGATTATCAAAGTTGTATGGATGGCATATTACTTTTGGCAATGGAAAGAAAGCTTTGGTCATTGGAAGTGGAACCCTTGGAGTAGATGGACTGCCACACTTCAAAATGTGCTTCACATTGATGGGTTAAAAGCCAA
Source organism: Erythroxylum subrotundum (assembly GCA_027563845.1). Taxonomy (NCBI): domain Eukaryota; kingdom Viridiplantae; phylum Streptophyta; class Magnoliopsida; order Malpighiales; family Erythroxylaceae; genus Erythroxylum; species Erythroxylum subrotundum. Next base: position 15,197,257 of record JAOQMQ010000002.1, on the reverse strand, counting down.
ATTGGTAATGATGGTTTATTGGTTAAGTTCACTGGTGATGAATGTAAGGTGTTAACCGAGCAAGGAGAGTGCTTAGTGAGTGGTAAAAGATCGATAGATAATTGTTATATGATGCAGGTGACTACTTCTTGCAAATCAATCTCGTATGATGGCAATATAAATCTATAGCATCAAAAGCTTGGCTCTAACTATGATCTTATTAACAAGTTGATCAAATTCTAAGTAGTGAGAGGCTTGCCCATAATAAACAACGTTGATAAGACTATATGTAGTGCATATTAAATGGGTAAACAACATATGTAGTGCATATTAAATGGGTAAACAATCGAGAGTGCCACACCAAAAGATTTGACATGTTACATCTTCTCATATATTGAAATTAATTCATATAGATTTGGTTAGTCTAACACAACACGCTAGTATCGATGGAATGATATATTTCTTGACATGTGTTGATGATTATTCTAGATACACTTGGGTAGCTTTCTTAAAAGAAAAATTAGATATTTTTAAGGCCTTTAGGAGCTTATATGTGTAGATTAGAATAAAAAAATATGACTGTGTGTTAAGGATATGATCAGACCATGGAAGGGAGTTTGAGAACGCAAGTTTTAACGATTTCTGTGATAAATATGGTATCATGCAAAAGTTTTTAGCACCTAAAACTCCACAACAAAATGGAATTGCAGAGAGGAAGAATTGAACTCTTCAAGAAATAGCCAGATCCATATTGAATGGAAGAAAAACATCAATGAGGTTTTGGGCTGAAGTAGTAAACACAACATGCTACATATGCAACAGAGTTCATCTTAGACGCATCTTGAACAAGACATCCTATAAACTTTGGAAGGAAAAGAAACCAGATATTAGCTACTTTCATGTATTTGGCAGTAGGTGTTACATTCTTAGAGATTGTGAAAAGCTTGGGAAATTTAAAGGTAAAAGTGATGAAGACATCTTTCTTGGATATTCAATCCATAATAAGGCATATCGGGTATTCAACCAAAGAACCAAGATAATGATGAAATCCATAAATGTTGTGGGAGATGAGGTGCATCAAATAATTAATAAAGTGGTAGAAGAAAATCTTCAAAACCAACCTCACGAACTAGCATAAAGACGCAGTGAAGGAAAAACTAAAAATTTCCCATATTTACAGTTAGTTGTTGCTGGTCAAGAAATTGGTCAGATAGAGGATCAGTTAGTTGATATGGAGGAAGAAACCAACTAGGCACCTGATGCTGAAATAATTCTTTTGAATAGTGAAGACTCAAGGAAAGATGATTTAAACAAAGATCTTCCATCATGAATCAGACCAAATCACCCTATTGAGAACATAATTGGTGAAGTTAGTGATAGAAGGAAAATAAGAGAACAAAAAAAGGATAGATTATCGGTAACTCACAGGGCTTTTATGTTATACTTCTTCGTTTGAACCAAGGAATGTACAAGAAGCATTACAAGATGAGTTCTGGATAGCAACTATGTAAGAAGTGTTAACACAAGTTGCTCGAAATGATGTTTGGGAATTGGTGCCAAGGCCATTGAATGTGAATGTGATTGGAACAAAATTGGTATTTCGTAACAAAACCGATGACAAAGGCAATGTGACTAGAAATAAGGCAAAGTTAGTTGCTCAAGGATACTCTCAAATTGAAGGTATTAATTTTGAAAAAACTTTTGCTCCAATGACAAAGCTCGAGTAAATTAAACTTCTTTTAGCCATAACTTGTATTAAAGGATTCAAACTCTACCAAATGGATGTGAAGAGTGCATTCTTAAATGGGTTTCTACAAGAAGAAGTACATGTCGAACAACCAAAAGGTTTCATTGATTCAATACATGTTGAACACGTATACAAGCTCAAAAGACTCTTTACGGTCTCAAGCAAGCGCGAAGGGCTTGGTATGAAAGACTCACTCAACATCTACTCAACCAAGGATATGAAAGAAGTAGTGTAGACAAAACTTTATTTCTTAAAAAATTTAGATCTAATTTGATGATTGTGCAAATTTATGTTGTTGATATTGCGTTTGGCTCCACTAATCCGAAGGTGGTGGAAGACTTTGTGAAGTTGATGACACACAAGTTTAAGATGATCATGGTAGGTGAATTGAATTTCTTTTTGGGATTACAAATTAAGCAAGTAGAGGAAGACATCTTCATATCACAAACCAAATATGCAAAGAATTTGGTGAAGAAATTTGGCCTTAAAAATGCATTGTATGCTAGAACACCTATGAGTGTATCAACAAAGTTGAATAAATATGATCATGGCAAAAGTGTTAATGTAAGTTTATATAGAAGCATTATTGGGAGCCTATTTTATCTAACCGCGAGTAGGCCAGATATTTGTTATAGCGGTGGAGTAAGTGCTCGGTATCAATCCAACCCTAAAAAGTCACACTTGACAGTAGTAAAGAGGATTATCAGGTATGCCAATGGTACTTCCGAGTTTGGGTTATGGTACTCATATGATTCAACTTGACATCTAGCTGGTTGTAGTGATGCGAATTGGGAAAAAAATTTAGATGACTGAAAAAGTACATCAGGGGGTTGTTTTTTTCCTAGCAACAATTTCATTTCATGTTACAGTAAGAAACAAAACTCCATCTCCAAAATACATTGCAACCGATAGTTGTTGCTCTCAACTTTTATGGATGAAACAAATGTTGGAAGACTATGGAGTGACTCAGGATGTGTGATAACAAGAGTGCTATAGACATCTCAAAGAACCTGATTCGGCATTCGAGAACCAAACATATCTACTTGAAGTATCATCTCATTCAAGAGCTTGTGGAGACCAAAGTTGCAGTTCTTTCATTTGTAACAATTGAGAAGCAACTGGCCGACATTCTTATGAAACTTATTGATTCGATCAGGTTTGAATTTCTTTGAGGGACTCTGGGATTATATGCCTTATATTTTTTTTATGTAATGTAGTTTATTCTTATTTTTAAAAAATTGGAAAGGAATAAAAATCCATAATTTAGTTCTTTTTCTCCTAATTGCTGCCACACACTTCCTTCCCCCCTTTTTCATTTTTTTTGAAATTTTGCCTCCAAAATTGGTTTGACTTTCTTCTTCACTTACGATTATTGTGTGTCTCTTACTATAAAATTTTCTTCTCTCTTGGTTCTCTCTATCAACTCACCATCACCGACGCAGGCAATCTTTCTTTTGGAGCTTCAATGGGCAAATCAAAATGCCAAGCCTCCTCTTCTCTCTTGGAGCAGTCCCTAATGACATCTCTACCATCCACCGCCAGCCATCCTCAGCGTTCCAGTTGTCTCCAACAGAACCCACCTCATGGGAGGTCGACAACAGGCATTGGGTCATACTCGGGAGTACCCATTGACATTCCCAAGGCTTCTTCTATTTGGAAACAACCCAAAGTTGATGATGATGTAATACGGGTGTTGTCTCACATGATGGAGGAATCCTCCTCTGATTTAGAAGATGATCCTGCCAAGCCTACCACTCCCGTATCTCCAATTGTGTCACCACCGGCAGCTACTCCTTCTGCTTCCTGACAATTGCCAAACACATTGCTCGAAAATCAATCTGGCCGCTTCGTCAATAGACACCTGTTCAAATTTTAGTGGATGATGTTATGTCTCACAAGTTTTATTCTTTCACTACATAATAGAACTGGGACTCCATTGCAAATATCGGGTTTGTTCTCGACCATCCTATAAAATTGGTTGAATATCAACAATTTTGTTAGGATGATCTGTTAACTAAGAGAAATCTGTTGACTACTGCATTACTGTCAAAATACTATGACGCTGAACTTGATAGAGAATTTTACTGCAATCTTGATAAGGGTGTTTTGAATGATTCTACATTATGTTATCATGTGGTTTATGTAAGAGGAATTATTATTAGATTTGATCCGAATTGGTTGAACATATTTATAGGGTTTGATAATTTGATTGGTGATCGTGTATATAAAGATGATTAGATTGTGTCAAATGATATGTTAGCTACTGTCTTAACTGGTGGTAAATTGACTACTTGGCCATCTTCTTGTGCATTTCGTGTGTTTGAGTTGTTGCAGAAATATTTTGTGCTTCATAAGCTTTTGTTGGTGAATTGGCTACCTACTACTCACATTGTGATACTTTATCCGGCTCAGGCTAAATTGGTTTATACCATAGGCACTAGAGATAATTTTAATTTGAGGAGAATTATTATTGAGGCTATGATTATAATTGGTAGCCAACAACCATCTCTATTATATTTTCCGTGTCTAATTACACAATTTTTGTATGCTTATTGTTGGACCCCAAATTTTTTATTTGTTTAAATTATTATTTATTTATTTATTTGTTTATTTATTTTTAGAATTGAGTCCATTAATTTAGTGAGCATAAGTTGAAATTAGAATTTTGAATGGCAATATTAGAATTTAGTTAGAGTGTTAGACTTAATGGATTATGGTGTTAAATGGACATTACATTAAAATGAAGGGCAAAATTGGAAGGAGAAACAAAGAGGAGGGGAATATATGGAAAGACAAGACAAAATGTTGTCTTGAATAAGTGAGAAAGAAGAGAAAACGTGGAGAGAGGGAAGAACATCATGGAAGAAGAGAAAAGAAGAGAAGAGAACGTAGAGAAGTAAGAAAAGAAGAGAATAAATCGTGGGAAGCTAGGAAGGAAGAAGAAGGAAGAAGGTTTGGGCTAAGTTAAGGTAAGTTTCATCTTTCCTTCTTGCTTAGGTAGAAAAAGAAGTAGAGAAATGAGTGTTGAGTTAGAAGAAAGAAGAGAACCTATTTTTAATTTTCATGGATTTCTAAACTAGGTTTTCATTTTCCTAACCTAGATAGACTATGGGTAGGTTAAGTTTAAGCTTAATTTTATCATTTTTGATTGTTGAAGTTTTATGAATTTTTCCATTTGAATGTCGTGATAAATGAAAATTAGTTTGTTTTAGGAAATCAAGAAAACCCTATCTAAGAGCAAGAGGAAAGGCACAATTGAGTTGGATTTTCCAAACAATTTAGGTGGGTAATGTGTTTATGGTTATTGTGTAAATGAGCAAATTGCTTACTTATGTGTGTGTATGATTAATTGCTTGAATTTTAATTGTTGTGAATGTTGGAAAAATACATTATGATGTACTAGCATGTAATTCATTGAAAGATGTTATGACATTTTGTATAATCAAAGAGGAAAAAGCATAAGAAGCATGAAAATGTGATTATGTGATGAAATGAATTGAGCATGAATATTTGCTTGCTTTTGGGCAAGAGAGAAACTATTTCGTTCGTCACGTGCACGTTGTCTAAGCCTTTTCCTGGCTTCCTGCTTGTGGCATATGAGATCCTAAGAATGGACTCATTTTGTTCATGGTGTAAACTTCGGTTTCACAATTTCGATCCATGGAACTCTCAAGCCATTTGTTTGTGCATTTCATCTTTGAATTGTCAAGTGTGATGCATTTGAGTGTTATGTTTGATGGTTAAATGTTCATGTTATGTGTTATGCGTTAACTTCCTTAACTATGAGTTTTTGAGTTGGAATGGTTAATGATTGAAGTGCTAGAATAAGATGAGATATGGATGTATGTATATATATATATATATATGTATGCGTTTGATTGTGTGGCTCATTATCAATGGCTATAAATATATTAGCCACTGAGCTTTGTAGCTCAACCCATTATTTTCTCCTCAGGTGCAGAACAAGAAGATTTTTTATCCTTACAAGGCAATTGGAAACTCCGAGATAGCTACATTTAGTAACTAAGTTAGTTCAATTACTTTTTGGTAGCTTTAGCAGCATATCGAACATGTGCATCCATATATATCTTGTATTAAGCTAATGATGTAGTGTTGATTTGCAACTAAAGCTTTCTTCAAACCATGTTCTGTTTTAATTAGATTCTGAATTGAAGAAGTTCCTTTTTGTTTGTTCTGGGTTTCGAAATTTAAGGTTTCGCCACGGCGAACCTTTCCCTAAGGGTACTTATGTGTGATTCTGGTAACTTCGCCGTGGCGAAACCTTTCCCGAAGGGTACTTATGTGTGATTCTGGTAACTTTGCTGCGGCGAACTCGAAGGGTACGTTTGTTCGACCTTGGACTTTCGTCGCAGCGAAGACAGATGTTGGTCGCGATGAACCCCTCCCGAAAGGTCCTTGGAATTATTTCCATAGCTTCGCTACGGCGAACCCACCAAATGCTGACACTGAAAGTTTCCTTAAATTGAAGTTTAACTTTCCTCTCGCATGGTCCTCAGCCAACCGTCCCAAATGGTCACCTCGGGATAAGTAACGGGACCCGAGCCCAACACTTATGATATTCCTCAGACATCTTCTAGTGTTATTGAGTCTATGTCTTTACTGAACATCTCGCTTCGTATTTTGAATGTCAACAAACAAGCTTGGGTGATCGACTTGCCTTATTCATCTTTTGGACCATCTGAACCATCTGCGACATCTAATATAAATTCGAATGTTGCTTTATTTGCTGAAATTGAACGGATTAAGGGTGTTATTCAAGGGGGTTTGGATGGCCTTTGTCAACTCAAACAGAGGATTCTTTGCTAGTCTTGCATTTTGGCATTTGTTGTCCTAAGGAGGAGAACATTAGATGATTGGTGGCTCATTGTCATTTATGATTGGTGGCTTATTGTCATTTGGGATTATTGTTTCTTTGCATATTTTTTGGTTATTTTCAACTTATGTGGATATTTGACAATTGTTTATATGAACTTGATGTTATTTGGATCTTGATGTTCAATTAAAGGGGCGTGCCCAATTATCTTATTAAACGGGAATTCCTACATGTAACAAATAATGTCAAAAAGGGAGAGATTGTTAAGATATCTTATTAATTAATTTTGGGCATCATTTATAATTGGACGTAGTTGGATATATGTGGAATATCATGATGATAAGTAATCTACCGTGTGTGGGATTCTTGAGACAAGATTGCATGAAGAATAAAATCCTAATGAAGATAGGATTTATTTGGGATATGTTCATATCTTAATAAAGATAATGTGCATATTTTTTGGTGATTTTGGTGCTATCTTTAGCAGTTGGATTTTTTGTGGTCTGATCTATCATGGATGGTTATGTTTTCTTTATGATATGCGTGAATTTTTTGGGAAGTTGAATTGTTATTTTTGTGGGAAAGACTTGCAATACATGGGAGATGTGTGCTGCTGTAATTTTGTGAGGTTTTGGTTATAAAACGCTGATCAAATTGATGACCTCTTGTAGCTGCTATGCTTGGATTGCTTACTGATTATTCTCGGAGATCCACAATAGATGCCATTCTATGATTTCCCATAATTTTGGTTGATAAAGTTGCAATTTTAAGGGAGTGTTTTATCTCAAGTGTTTCTTTTATTTGTGTTATTGTTTTAATAACTTGAGTAGGGATGGAAACGGGTCACTCCTGGGCCGGCCCATGGCCCAGCCCCTAGCCCAACAAGCCACGAATAGGTCAGGTTAGCCCAACCTGACTTATGTTTTTTTAAGTTAAAAAACGATATCGTTTTTTACAAAATGAAAGTTAAAAGAACATCTTTTTTGACAAAACGATGTTGTTTTATACCATCTCATTGGGCCACAGTCAGACCCTGCTGGGATAGCCCTGACCCAAGCACGACCTGTGGCCCAGTCAACCTGGACCGAAGTCGGGTTGCCTAGCCACATTTGCCATCCCTAAACGTAAGATCATATTTTCATATTCATTCATTGTTAAAGAGTTTTTTGTTGAGGTTAGCACGAGTTGATCGTATTATTAGGAGTGAAATACTTTCATGAAGTGTGAGAGCAAGTGGATAGTGTCAAGGGGTGAGAAGTGTTGGCTTAGTAAAGCCTTGTGTAAAATTGTTGCTCTTCGGTGAAAATGATTAAGCTGGGAGAGGGCTTCGCATATGTAGACAATTGTGCCCAGCTGCGTTATTGGTTGCCGATTTGTTTATTGCTTGTTTAATTTTTTTGTTTATATTTTTCTAGAAAATTAAAAGTTGTTGACATAGTTGCTTTGTATCAAGCAACTGATAGAAACAATTCAAAACAACTAAGGCAGAACAAAATTTTTGCGACACTACATCCTTAGAGACTTTAAAAAATGTAATTTAATAACTCCTCCTCCTCCTCTTATCGCTTAGGTCGTTAAAGGTAATCATTTATGAGTTTTTTCTTTTTTTCAAAACCAGTGTTTCCTATTTTGCTATGAACTTATAGAAGAACTTGAAAGTAATTTAACAACCAAGAAACACTGGAACTTGTCATGTAATATCATGGAAAATATTCTGGTAGCTAAAAAAATAGTTTAACACTAATTTTTTTAAGTTTGGGGTCAACATGACAAAAATTATAGTTTAAGGATTTAAGCGGAAATAAGGTAAAAGTTGAAGAATCAAAATATTTTTTTTCAACAAAAATGTGTTTGTTATGATTTCTTGTGTAACTCTCTAAGAGCATATTAAATTGGTCCTAATTGGAAATAACAATCTTAGGTCAACCAAGTCTAAAAGTAATGAATTGATCGAATTTCAGGTTAAATTCAATTCGTAGCAAATTAAATAGTAAAATAATATCATTTTAATTACCAAAATAATGTCGTGTCCAACTTTGCCTGCATATGGAGAGCATGCCATTGCTATCCCTTTTTTTTTGGTACAATGGATGAGGAACAAAGAGGACTAAGTCCTCAAGAAAGCAAGCATCATACTGGAGAAGCAACTAAGATCTGGACTAGGGTAATCCCAAATAACCCAATGTTGAAGGCCAGAAGAACCTTGTTTAACAAGAAAATCTGCACACTGGTTCCCTTCTCTAAGGGTATGTTGAATAGAGCAACACCAATCTCTCCCAAGGATCCGTTTAATATCATCCACAATGGCCAAGTAAGGATGAGTTAGAGGACATGTGCCCTTGATAAGATTAATCGCTTCAAGAGAATCAGACTCCACAATCAACTGTCTATGATCACAATCCCAAGCAAGAGATAAACCATGATATATAGGACGAAGTTCAGCTAGCATGTTGGTTGTATAACCAACCACCTCCCATTTTCATCCCGGATCAAACCACCAAACCCCGCATCTCCTGGATTTCCAGTCGAACTACCATCCACGTTAACTTTGACATAACCAGTGTTAGGCGCTTACCATGATACCCATCTGGTATTAGACATAGTAGCATGATCATCCACATGAAAAACCATCTAGCACTCATTCACGAGCTTCATATGCCACTTTTATTGAGCAATAGTAGACATAACCTGATGTTGGATAAGCTCTTGGTTCCTTGCGCACCATATAATCCATGCACCAGTAATAATAGTGAGTATATGGTCAAAAGAACTAGAAACATCCAGAATATGAGAGGATACCCACTCATCAATACTAGTAGCAAAAAAGGAAACATTTGAATTTCCAAGAA
>JAOQMQ010000002.1:15168200-15179971 GCA_027563845.1 Erythroxylum subrotundum | reverse complement strand
TGAGATGTAAATCCCTTTCTTTGATCTCGCTACTTCCATGCCTAGAAAATACTTCATTTCTCCTAAGTCTTTAACTTTAAATTCTTTCCTCAAAGCTGACTTGACTCTTGTAATTTCCTTTGCATCATCACCAGTTACGACAATATCATCTACATACACAATCAAAATTGTCTTTTTACCTTCTCTAATTCTGAAAAACATTGTATGATCTGACTGAGCTTGTGTGTATCCTTCTGTTTTTAAGACTTTGGCAAATCTGTTAAACCAAGCTCGTGGTGATTGTTTCAGCCCATATAGGGTACTTCCATGCCTAGAAAATACTTCATTTCTCCTAAGTCTTAAACTTCAAATTCTTTCCTCAAAGCTGACTTCACTCTTGTAATTTCCTTTGCATCATCACCAGTTACAACAATATCATCTACATACACAATCAAAATTGTCTTTTTACCTTCTCTAATTATGAAAAACATTGTATGATCCGACCGATCTTGTGCGTATCCTTTTGTTTTTAAGACTTTGGCAAATCTTTTAAACCAAGCTCGTGGTGATTGTTTTAGCCCATCTAGGGATTTTCTTAGTTTGTAGACTCTGTTTCCTCCTCCTTGCTCATCAAACCCTGGAGGAAGTTTCATGTACACTTCTTCCTTTAGTTTGTCATTCAAGAAGGCATTTTTAATATCAAGTTGTTGAAGTGGCCAGTCGAAGCTAGCAGCTACAGATAGCAATAGTCTTATAGTGTTTGAGTATAGCCCTTTGCTACCAATCTCGCTTTATGCCTCTCGATGGAACCATCAGCCCTATATTTGACTGTGAATATCCACCTACACCCCACGGGGTTCTTTCCTTTTGGCAGATCAACTTCTTCCCATGTTTCATTCTTTTCAAGTGCTCTTATCTCTTTGAAAATTGCTTCTCTCCATTCTGGAACTTTAAGAGCTTCTTGAATATTTGTGGGGATGTCAATTATGTCCAGATTAACAATAAATGCTTTGTATTGAGAAGATATAGCATCATAAGAGGCAAACCTCTCAATCGGGTGTATAGTATATGATCTAGATTTCTTCCGTAAAGCAATTGGCAGTTCTAAATCTGTGTTGTCTTCTTGATCCTTACTACTCTGAGCTTCTTCGACAGGCACCTGCATTGGTTCAGAGATTGGTATAGCTTTAGGGACAGGGAGTGTACTACTTGTTTTCTTCTTCCGAGAGTACACCTTAAGTGTATAGTCAGGTATAGCTACTTCTATATCAGGATTTGTCTCTATAGGAGATGACAGTAGGATGGGTTCAGGAACAAATGTACAAGGAGGTTCAGGCTGAGATTCATCACCACCAAACTCACTCCAATACCCCCCCTGAATCAAAGATTTGGGATAGAAGGTATCTGTCTCAGAAAAAGAGACATCACAACTATCAAACAACCTTTTTGATATAGGATCATAGCATTTATACCCTTTTTGTGTAGTAGAGTAACCCAGAAACAAACATTTTTTGGCTCTTGGATCAAGTTTGTTGTGTGAATAACTGTGAATAAAGACTGTACACTCGAAAAATTTTAGGGGAAGGTTGGTTTCAAGATAAGTAGTAGTATGGGTTTCTTGAAATTTTTGAAGAGGTATTTTGAACGGAAGAACATGACTAGGAATTCTATTAATAAGGTAGGTTGCAATAAGAATAGCATCCCCCCAAAAGAATTTTGGAACATTGCTAGTGAACATCAAGGCCCTAGCTACTTCAAGAAGGTGTCTATTTTTTCGCTCAGCAATCCCATTTTGTTGAGGACTATTGACATAAGTACTTTTGTGGACAATTCCATATTTTTGGAAGAATGTATGAAGATGTTGATTAAAATATTCAGTACCATTGTCAGTATGAAGGACTTGAATAGTTGTTTGGAATTGATTTTTTTTTCTGTTGATAAAAGTTTATGAACATGGTAGAGACTTCAGTTTTATCCTTCAAAAGAAACACCCAATACAAACGAGTATGGTCATCAATGAATGTAATGAACCAATTTGAATTGGTTCTATTAGTAACACGAGATGGGCCCCAAAGATCACTATGGATAAGTGAAAACGGTTTTGTGGGTTTGTATTTAGACCTTGTAAAAGAACTTCTTTGATGCTTAGCAAATTCACAAGCGTCACATTGAACATAAAGATCTTTAGTTATTGAAATGTTTGGAAACAACCGTGACATATTTGGAAGTTTGGATGACCTAACCTCTTATGCCATAATAATAGTTCATCAATCTTAGGACCAATCACACTATTACCCAAGCTATAAGGAGTAGAATGACTTTCTTCATCTTCAAAGTAGTACACTCCATCTACCTCTTTAGCACTGCCAATCATCTTCCCCGATGACAGGTCCTGTATAACACAATGAGTAGGGAAAAAATGAGCACTACAATTAACTTCTCTTGTCAATTTACTGACTGAAAGAAGGTTACATCGGAACATGTAGAACATAATTTAGTTTCGTAGAATCTGTTACTTTTTTTTTTTTAAAGTAGAAGATCCCACACTTGGATTAATGATAATGAGAATGGAGAACTGTCGGAATAGTTCCCCAAATACACAGTGGTGAAAATTGAATGGATGCTCGAGCAAGAGAGTGAGCAGCGCCATTCATAATGCGGCGTATCCATCTGACCTAGACATCTGGACGCAACTCTAATAATTTCTTATAGTCCAACACAATAATACCAAACTCAGAGAAGTCTAAGGAATGAGAATGAAGAGCATAAAATAACACTTGACAATCCACAAAAATGTAACCACTGGAAGGGTAGTGGGCCAAGACAAATTGCAACGCGGTTCATAACGCCAAAGCTTCAGTCGTTGCCGGAGATTTACAGCTGACAGAGACTTTGATATCTCCTTTTCCTGCAACTGAGCTGGAATCACCATTTGCTACCTTAACCTTTTCATGCCCAACTCTAGGAAAATATGAATGAAACAGGTTATAATCATCTGTCATATGGTCTGATGCTCCAGAATCAACTATCCATTTCTTCCTACCGCATGAATATAAAAAAGCTTTTATGATATTGCCTCTCATAGTAGCATTAGCAACTGTGCTTGTCTTCTATTGGTTGCTGTCATTTTGGAGATTCTTTAGTATTTCCAATAGTTTCCCTAGTGAAATATTCAGTTCACCACCTTGTTGTTTCTGACTATCTTCAGATTTTTTTGTTCCCCCTTCACTAGATACTTGGTAGCCTCGGTATTTTCCCTTTTTTGGTTTCCAGTCTGGAGGCTTTCCGTGGATGTCCCAACATGTGTTTTTGGTGTGACCACTTTATTTACAATGATCACACCACTTCTTATGACCCTTCTTACTGGGTTCACCACGGGACGTCAGTGCATATGCTTCATTAGTAGGTACTGGAGACACATTTTGTTCTTCTTTTGGCTCCTCTTTTAGCATGATTTTCCTCGTTGCTGCTTCCCTTCTAACTTCAGAAAAAACTTCTTTAGCTGTTGGCAGAGGAATTCTACTTAGGATTCTTCCACGGACATCATCCAACGTTTTGTTGAGACCAGCCAAAAATTCAAAGACTCTTTCTTTTTCAATTTTCTGGTTATACATCACAGCATCTTCCTTGCACCTCCACCCTTCATTCGGATGTTCAAGTTCCTGCTATAATGCTATCATTTCGACCCAATATTCTATAACGTCTCTATCATCTTGCTTCATTTGCCACAACTTTGTTTTTATCTCGTAGATTCGTGATGCATCCTCTCCATCAGAGTATGATTGTCGCAACCCTTCCTAGATTTCTCGAGCTGTTGGCAGAAACATAAAGGTGCATTTGATCGGTTGTATCATGGCGTTGATAAGCCATGATGAGACCATGGAGTTTTCTATCTCCCACTGTCGTGCAGCTTGCAAGTTCGTTGGGTCTGGAACGTTTTCATCTCCAACGATAAAGCTCAGCTTCCCGCGTCCTCCAATGACGAGTTTCATAGCTTGAGCCCACTCCCGATAGTTCGTTCCATTCAGTTTGTCAGAGACGATGACAAATGAAACTCCTTCAAGACTAGAGGCCTTCAGTCTAGTTTGGTTTTGCCGTGGAGGATCCCTCAAGATTCGAAGGCATTTCTTGACTTGTCGGGGTTGACTCCTCGGTTTCACTATCTCTCTCACGTGGCTCTGATACCATGTGAATAAGAGGTGATTTACTCTAATTTTTATATTACTAAGAGAATGTAGTACATATATACATGAATAAGAGTACAAAATAGGCTAGATAATCTATACAGATACAGAAGATAATCTTAGGATAATGTTTATCTCTAAGATACTGCTATCTAACCTATATAATCTGATTATAATCAGATTATAATATTATGAGATAATATGTATCTTGACCAGAGTTTGGGGTTGGAAAATTCTCTTAGCTGACTGTAACGGAAAAGGAGTTAGAAAGCTATTGAAAAGTTTACGTTGGAGAGGTAAGTGGTAGTCGAATCTTTATTGTATGTAGGTGCCACTTTTAACAGCGTGCCACCTTTTACACACTTTGTTGTGTTTATGGTTCCTAAGTATTCTATTAGTTGACAGGTGTTGTTATTTTTGTTAGATATTAGTAACATTGGCTGAATTCTCATTAACGATTATAATTCCTTCAAGTAATTTCCACTTCAGGTCACAGATCAAAACTTAGATGTTTGGCAGAACACACCTGCATGTGTACCAGATGCCCTGCGGCATTATTACTATCAATACCTTTCTTCTACGACTGAAGCTGCTGAGGTATTTTCTCCAGTTAGCCTAGCTTCTGCTGTTGTCTTGTTAAGCTCTAAAATCATGTTTATGGAAAATGTATCTAACTACCAATCATCAGAATGTTTGATTTTTGGAGGTGAGTTATTATTTTTCAGTTGAAATCATTATGAGCTGTTTCTTATGGATTGTTAATCTGTGGTAACTGATCAAATCACTTCGAGCCCATGAAGAATTCTTAGAAGCTCACAAGTAACTGAAAAAATGTATTACAATGGAAGCAAGGCCCAAGTTTGAACAAAATCCGTCTTCAATTTTTTCTCCTTTGACAGTTGCATTTGTACCTATAAATTTCATCTCTTAAAACCTAACAAATGACCATTTTGTTTTCTTTTTTCCCGTTAACTGCATAGTGATGCTACCAGTATCTTGAATTCTGACTTTCAACATTCCTAACATGGCCCCAAGTAATATCCCAGTTCAGATTCCAGTCCAGTTTAATGTTCTAGATTTGATATGGTGAACTGTCAAACTCTACGTTGAATTGACTACACATGAAAAAAAACAACTCTCATATGTTTGCAGGAGAAGATTTCAATGCTTCGAGAAAATAGGTTGTTACTGAAAGAAAATGATAAGTTGAACGATGAAAAGAAGAAATTGCTGAAAAGCAAAGATTTGGCTGAAAGTCAAATAAGTGGATTAAATAAATCTTTAGAATCTCTTCAGAAAGATCTGAAGGACAAGGAGAATCAGGTATGCCTCTCGTACTGTCTTGTTCCGTGATTTAAGATTTGTTTCTCTGTTTTTACTGGTAAATCACATTTTGCTACATTTATCGTCAGTTGCTAACTTACTCATGCTTTTCAGGTGGTATTGTTGAAGGAGTCCTTGGAATGCCGGAGAAAGGAACTGAATGATTGCAGATCTGAAATTACTTCATTAAAAATGCACATTGAAGGAGCTCGATCTGCGAAAAGCCTTGTACCCAGTGATATTGATGCTAATTTATCCCATCCATTAGAGAGATACAAGGAAGAAGTCAAATTTTTACGGACAGAACTGGAGAGGTTGAGGGAGAAACACACTAATTCTCCTGAATTTGTGAATTCAATTAATCATGAGAATGATTCTCTACAGACTGAAGTGAGAGTTGTTGAGATAGATGAAGAAAAAACTGTAATTTCTCAACCGGTTGATGAAACTGTTGTTATACACAGTGAAATTGTTCAGCCAACCAATGATGAATCCAGTAAACCTGAGCAAGTATTACAAAATCAATTTCAGTCAAATGGAGGGGATGTTTTTGATGATGGAGAGCAAGTCATCGAACGTAATCTTGAATTACCTATAGAAAACAGTGGCATCACTCTAAATTCAGACAACTTAACTGGTGACGCTGCTACCAAGAACACGGCAAGTTGTTACTCTTGTTATAGACCATTGTAATGTTTCGACCAGGGTGGCTATCTTTTCTTGGGTGGTTGGTGCTTGTCCCCTGCTAGCCATGAACACCGAACCACTCTTTCCCCACCTGCCTTTTTGTAATCCTAAATTACTTCTATTTTCCAACTTTTAATGTCAAGTAAATATCATTTTCTAGTATATTAGAATCGACTTTTCTCATTTTCAGGGGTCAGAAACAATTCAGATCCTTGCGGATGCATTGCCCAAGATTGTTCCTTATGTTCTAATCAATCACCGAGAGGTCTTTGTCTGACTTGTCTTTGGTTGTTTTGTCCTTGGGCCTAGTAAAGGA
Source organism: Erythroxylum subrotundum (assembly GCA_027563845.1). Taxonomy (NCBI): domain Eukaryota; kingdom Viridiplantae; phylum Streptophyta; class Magnoliopsida; order Malpighiales; family Erythroxylaceae; genus Erythroxylum; species Erythroxylum subrotundum. Next base: position 15,173,482 of record JAOQMQ010000002.1, on the reverse strand, counting down.
TTCCTTGTTCACTACTTGGTTCTGTTCATCTCAGGAACTTCTTCCATTGATGATGTGTGCAATTGAGCGTCATCCAGATAGCAACATACGAGATTCCCTGACACACACATTATTTAATTTGATAAAGCGTCCAGATGAGCAGCAGAGACGAATCATAATGGACGTAAGGCTACTGCAGATTCCTTAGATTTACATTTGTGCTTGTAGCTGAATCTTTGGGTGCTTTTTTCAGGCATGTGTTACTCTTGCCAAGAGTGTAGGAGAGATGAGAACAGAAACTGAATTGCTTCCTCAATGCTGGGAACAGGTAATATGTCATGAGCAATTTGATAGAATTTCAGTTTCCTTTACAGCCCTGGTTCCCTCTTCAGGACCATTTTCCTTTTTATTTTTTTGTTTTAGATAAACCACATGTATGAAGAACGTAGGCTACTTGTTGCTCAGTCCTGTGGAGAGCTTGCAGAATTTGTCCGGCCTGAGATCCGTGATTCTCTGATTTTATCCATTGTACAGCAACTAGTAGAAGATGCTTCAACTGTTGTTCGAGAGGCTGCTGCTCATAATCTGACTTTGCTACTTCCTCTCTTTCCAAATGTGGAAAAATATTTCAAGGTCAGCCTCACTAAATATGCTTCGAGGCAATCATGGAGAAGAATTCTGATTTGACTGGAACTGGTTACAATGTAAGCCCTAGAACAAGTTGGTAGCACATGGTCTAGGGACTGGAGCCTTTTTTCCCTTGCCATATTAAGATAACAGAAGACAATGGAAATAATAGGAAATGAAGATTAAGTGCATTGAATAATAACATGTTTGTTGACAGGTTGAGGAGTTGATGTTCCAATTAGCATGTGATCCAGCTGGGGTGGTGGTGGAAACTACACTTAAAGAGCTGCTTCCTGCAGTAATAAATTGGGGAAACAAATTGGATAATATTTCAACACTTCTGCTTTCTCATATCCTGAGTTCTGCACAAGTATGGTTAATACGCTTTTTCCTGAATTGACCTTTCACTTTAAATCTGCTTTCTTTGATATATGACACATTTTCTTCAAAATTTTAGCACTGTCCACCTCTTTCGGGAGTTGAAGGCTCTGTGGAATCACAACTACATGTTTTAGGAGAACGAGAGCGTTGGAATATTGATGTTCTATTAAGAATGCTGCTGGAAGTTCTTCCTTTTGTGCAGAGCAAGGCAATTGAAACTTGTCCCTTTTCTTCAGTTTCAGATTCAGAGGAATCAATTTTCTCCACCCCATTGCTTGAACTGTATTCAAAGTAAGTTCTAGTATTGTTTCTTCTTGGCTATCCCTGTCTTTCTCTTTTTTATTATTTCTTTGACTTCATGTTGAGGATCAACTGTCAATACGGTATTGTGGTAACACTGAGAACTTCTTCATTAGATATTTTATTATGTCACCAGGAGCCATGTTCCTTGGCCTGCATTTGAGTGGATGTATGTAGATTGCTTTCCTGCTTTGATTCAGTTGGCTTGCATGTTACCTCAGAAAGAAGACAGTTTAAGAAACAGGATTACAAAGGTAGCCTTTCTGCCTGAAATTAGTTCTTCTTGGTGTTCTTTTGTGGTCAATAAATTTGGATACTATCTTGTAAGTTTTACTAACTCAAGTGCCTACTTGTAGTTTTTGCTGGCTACTGGTGAGCAATTTGGTGATTCGTACCTGTTACACATTATGCTACCTATGTTCGTGGTAGCAGTCGGGGATGATGCTGATTTAACATTCTTTCCTTCTACTGTTCATTCAAGAATAGAAGGTATTGTTTGTAAGTTACTGTAAATTTCTTCAACATTATTATTGTTGCTAATTGTTACTCTGTAGCAGGTTTGAAACCAAGAACCATTGTTGTGCAGAGGCTTGCTACAATGTGCGTTTTGCCACTTCTTTTAGCAGGTATTTTAGGTGCTCCAAGCAAGCATGAGCAGTTAGGAAGCTATTTGAGAAAGTTGCTACTTGATGGTACCTTGAAAGAGAATCGTTCCCTGATGCATAATACAGAGATTGTTGATGCTGTTCGATTTCTGTGGTCAGTAGGCTGCTTATTATTTTTGTGCTTTTTTCATTTAGTTTCATTTGAATAAGATGTGCTTGATTCCCCATTATGCAGCACATTTGAACAGCACCATGGCATAATATTCAACATATTGTGGGAGATGGTTGTTAGTTCCAACAAGGATATGAAAATCAGTGCTGCCCATCTGTTGAAAGTCATTGTAGGTCATTCTTCCCCTTTTTTGTTTATTTCCAGCTCTCCAGACAATGGTTAAATTTATTTTTCTTATCAATTTATTTGATAGGTAGCTCATGTTGATGCAAAAGTAGCTTCTGCACATGTATTGCCTGCCCTAGTTACCCTTGGCTCTGACCAAAACCTAAGTGTTAAATATGCCAGCATAGATGCATTTGGGGCTGTGGCACAACATTTTAAAAATGATGTGGTATGAATGTCTTCTCTCTTGAAAGTAATTTGGTAGTCTTGTCAAAACAGTTATTTATCTCAAATTGCTATCATCAGATTGTTGACAAGATACGTGTTCAAATGGATGCATTTCTTGAAGACGGATCTCATGAAGCCACTATTGCTGTTGTTCGTGCATTATTGAAAGCAATACCACATACAACAGACAGACTAAGAGATTATATCCTCAATTTTCACTTTAAGGGAATTTTGAACTATTTATTTGACGAGTGCTATTAATCTACTTTATAGCACTCATCAAATATGCTTTTTTATTTAAATGATACTAGTTGAAAAAATAGGATTATTGCTTTGTCCTTAATATTTCACACATCTTCTTTCCAAGATTTTTCAATTTACCTCCTTGCCAGCTTCTGCTAGTGATGTGATTCGTCGGCGAGAAAGAGCCAATGCTTTCTGTGAGGCAATCCGTGCTCTGGATGCAACAGGTACAGTGTTATTGCTTCCATTGTAAACTGTTCCCCAATTTGCTTTTAGATTAACTAAAGAGTGAAGGACTGGGTGCTGGAATGTCTACAACTGTTAATGTCAAGGTTGAAACTTCCTAGATTTGTGCCAAGTCCTGGGTAAAAGAAGGGGAAGTAGTTTATTGTTGTTTCGACATTGAAAATGTGAAAAGATAAAAAAGCGAAAGTAATTATAGTACCCACCAACAGTGTGAAGAACTTGTATTATTTTCTAGTCGATGGCAATTTTGTTCTATCAGATTCACATGATCGAATTCTATTGACATCAGAACGATGTTAAAAATGTCTGTGATCTTCTGAGCGTGTGATCTTCTGAGCGTACTGTGCTTGAACTGCATAAACTTTTTTATTTTATGTTTTTTATACGCTTTTTAATGCCTTGTCCTTTTGTTCTGATCACAGATCTTTCTGCAACTAGTGTGCGGGATTTCCTGCTACCTACTATACAAAACCTATTTAAAGATCTCGATGCATTAGATCCCGCACACAAAGAAGCCCTTGAAATAATATTGAAAGAAAGATCTGGAGGAACTTTGGAGGCCTTCAGTAAGGTGATGGGTGCTCATCTTGGGATAGCATCATCAGTCAGTAGTTTATTTGGAGAAGGCGGGCTACTGGGAAAGAGAGAAGTAACGGAAGCTCCACCATTACAGCCTGAGCCTCCAAAGCCTGTGGCACCACCACCTGCAGAAGACACAAGATTCATGCGTATCATGAGGGGTAATTTGACGGATATGCTTAGGGGTAAAGCTAAAGGCCAAGATGAAACTCACTAAAATCATCAATGTTTCTGTTGAATGCCATCCAATTTCAGAAGCTAGTTTCTTTCCATCTCCTAGAATAGTTGTTTGATTTTCCTTCTTTCATGAGTTGGTAGTCCATATTTGGAAGTAACATAGTTTTCTTTTCATTTATTTCATGTGAAAATTTCCTTTCTTTCTTCATTTGAGCAGAATAGAAAAGTAGAAAGGGGAAAATAGTTTACACTCAGATTAGCCGACGAAACACTGTGTGAAAGAAACAAAGAACTCAATTACAGTTAGCAACTACACGCCTCGTATCGATTGGGATGTTTGTCATGTAAGGCTTTTACAAATTAAATGTGCATCAGTCGACATTATTTTAATTTATTCTATAAAGTTATCATGCTTAAAATGAAGAATTGCGGAGAAAAAAATGCAGTACAGTTATCTATTTGGGCATACTGTTTTCATTTTATTGCTTACTCAATAATTTATTTATTTAGCGGGCTTGATCAAGATTTTCAATTCTCAGCTTGAGTGAGATAGAAACGTTATAATCTGGAATCGGCGTAAATTTGTACAAGGTGATGGATTTTGGATTGCAGGTGTGGCATGCTCATGTTTTTATACTTCACCGAGGCTTTTATAGCCTTGGCGTGCGATTACGTTCCCTCCCAAAGAAAAAAGCTGTTTTTGTTCACGCAAGTTAATCTGCGCAGGAGGGTTTTCCTGCCTCGAGCAAATTGTTGACCGTTCTTCAATTTCACCCAATGACCTCACTTTACATACATTTCGTTTCGGCCTAGTGGCTATGCATTTCATTTATCTATTTAGTCACGCACTTTACATATATTTGGTTTCTGCATGGGAAGGCTAATTCAATTAGTTTAGTTTATTTTGCTAGTGTGGTTATAATAAAGAAACATCGTTGGTGGTCATCAGGTATATGAAAAATGAAGGAAATATTAAGACAAAACTTCAATTCATGAACCATCTGATTCCGAGCTGAATAGGATTCTGTTATGATATATTATACCAGAGATTTGCTCACAACTGAGTTGGTAGAATGTTTTCTGGAACATTAAGAGAATGGTAAGGAAATAGGGTGAAGAAGAAGAAGAAAGATAAGATAATACAGAAGAGGAGAGAAGACAGCTAAGTCACTTTTGATTTTTCATTATGTAGCATGGTCGTTACAACGGTTAATAAACAGTACTAGTAGCCTTAAGATGTTGACAGTCGTCTATCTATTGTTTGATTGTTACAACCGTTATAAATGCGATACGTTTCTTTTTATTTACTAAGGAGGCGGTTGATTCGTATGGAGAATAGTAATAAGAATAGGAAATAATATAGTGAAAAATGATAATGGATATTATCATTATAATTATGATGATTGGTTAAGAGTAAAGAATGATTACCATTACTCTTGATAGTTGTTGGTTTGTAAAAAATATTAAAAAATAAAAATTTATTATATTTTAATTAATTAATTAATTATATTGTAATTAATTAATTATAATATATTAATTAATGAATAAATTATATTTTAATTAACTATATTGTAACAAAT
>JAOQMQ010000002.1:15125761-15136719 GCA_027563845.1 Erythroxylum subrotundum | reverse complement strand
AAAGAGACAAGAGGATAAAGCCAAGGAGATCCAATTTCTCCATGCCTATTTATTGTTTGTTTAGAGGTTCTTACTCTTTAATAGTCCATAAGACTAAGCAGGGAAATATGTTTAAATATCATGTTAAATGTAAAAGAGTGGGAATAGATGACATATTGCTTATTTATAGGGCTAACTCCACTTTTATAAACATATTAATAGATTTCCTAAATACCATGGGTAGGTTCTTTAGACTAAGTATAAGAGTTGTATATATGTTTAGACTAAGGGTTGAAACGTAAAAAATTGCCTCTAAAATGTCTTGGCATTCTAATCTCAAATAAAAGGCTAACTTGCCAAAATTTTTAGCCACTGTTTGATTCTATAATAGCAAAATTAATCACTAAAATAACAAGTTTCTTTTTTATGTAGGCAAGTTACAACTTATATCAGCTAGCTTTAATAGCCTTCATACTTACTAGTGATGTCATTTATAAATACCAGTGAAATTGATCAAGGAGATTGAAAAGTCATAAAGAACTTTCTATAAATTGGTTTTGTTAAGGTTAAGTAGTGAAACATTTTCACCCTAAAGGATAAAGGACGCTTGAGAATCAAAGTTATAAGAATTACAAACAAGATGCTCCTAACTAATTGGCTTTGGAAGTCCCCTTATAAATTTGGATATATTTGGGTTATATGGCAATATGCTTATATATCAAAGAACTAAAGCTCCTAGAACATTAAATGCAAGCAGGCTTATTCCTAGATCCTTAATCAAAATTTGAAACTAAGAAGCCATATGTCCTAAGAAATTAAGAATATAGTAAAGAATAGTGAAAGAACTTGATTTTGGTACGATAATTAATGGTTTAAGACCCTTACATGCCAATCCAGTTCTAGAGAACTTGAAATTTAAATCCCCATGAATGCCAAAGCCAGTTTGATCATCATTGATAATGCCTAGAATTGTAAATTTAGGGAATTTCTCTTAATCAAGGAATATATAGCAAACTATAACTCTAACATGGAGGTAGGGGTAAGTTTTCATGGAGAGCTCATAACTCTATCAAAATTTCCAATAAATCATATTTGAACTTATCCAAAACCCCTTTTTTTAAAATAATAGTGAAGATAAGCAAGTTTTGAGAACTATGGATAAATTAAAAGTTTTCTCCTTTTCTACTATCATATGCAAACTTTATTGCTTTGTTAAAGAAACCACATATCACCTACTTTCCATTTATAGCTTCTCCATATTCTTTCATATATGGGCTCTTTATCTATGTTTATTAAATTGCTAAGGAATTAATTGGTTCTACTTTATAAACTAAGTTGAGAAAGTTAGATTTACTCATCAAGAAATCCAATCAGTTTTTAATCTAACAATTAGTTGTGGTGTTTATGCACTTTGGAAGGAAAGGAACTTGATATGTTTTCAATTTTCTAGCAAAATGCCCAAAGCATTCACTTAAAACACTTTTCATTCGATTAAAGAACTCGAGATGTTTTTAGAATGTAATGCAAACACCCAAAATGTTCACTCAGAACACTTTGCATTTGATAAAGCATCTAATCCTAGCTCAGACCATTTATAAAAAAATGAGTGATATATTCTCCCATAATTAGAATATCTTTTATTTAAGGACTTTTAACTAATGTAAGTTAATTATAGGTTGAACTTATGGAGGGAACTTAACTTTTTTTGTTATGGCTTGCATTAGCTATGGCTTGTAACCTTATATTATGGCTTGAAACCTTATATTCCTTATTTTTCTCATTGATGTAATACTTCTTATTGACGTATTCTCTTTTCTTTGGAAGAATTTTTATCTTTTTAAAGTAATGTTATGTTTTAGGCTAAATTAGAGTCAAATAATAAAAACTATCATGTTAGTCCCTTAATTTTAAAAACTATCAAATATCAGCCCCTATGTTTTAGTTAATATGTCGTTCATCCCTTCACCATTGAAAACCCTATTTATAAACGTAAAAGTGATACAATTTGAAGTTGTGGGAGTCTACATGGCACGTTCTTACCATATAACAATGTTGTTAACCCACACAACATTTGGCTTTATGCATTGTCTTTTTCACAATCTGTACAATGTCATATGAAGCATAAAGTTTGGTTCTATTGTATCCCAAATAGAACCAGACTTAATTTAATTAAGGTTAGGAAATTTTAATTGATTAGGAAGCTAATTAAGGTTTTTAATTGATTAGGAACCAAAGGGAAGGAACTAGAATGGGCAAGTAGTAAGGAGGAGTGATTTCATTAAGTTGATAGCTTTGTAAGTAGGATCAATACCCATTGGATAACTTCCATCTCTTTCATGGCACTATTTCAAATCTTTCTGTTGACAATACTTTTACTTGAGATTTTGTTTTCTAGAAAATGTGTAAGCTACTTTATAAAAATGGTTTGTAATTATGAGGAAAAATTACGAAAGAAATTTGTATATTATTACTCGGTTAGCAGTTAGCCATTTGATGCCAAGATTAAGAAATGTTTTCTTTCACTATACTTATAATAACATATACATCTATGTAGATAACCTAAGTGTACCATCAACAACTCAAACACTAAATAGAAAAAATGTTATTTATGTTGATAGATATTTGTTGATAGTTTTCTCTAGGTTATTTCTATTTTTTAGGTATATTAATTATTTTTCGTATTGTGATATATCAAAAAGACAGTACATATGTTTTTTATTTCTTCAATTTCTCTTTTTCCTATTCTCATTTATCTTGTTCAAAGATAAAGTATTCAAAAAAATTTGTTAATTGACATTAGTTCCTCGAATTCCCTAATGTCTTCAGTTAAAAATTTAAAAAAGTAATATGGGTTCAATATATATTGAATTACTAAAAATTCAAAAAGTAGAATATAAAACTTCAATAAATGCAACATAAACCTCTATTTAGCTACAAATTTCTATTTAAATAGTGTGTCAGATATTCTTACATGCCTTGTTCAAGATGATAATCATAAAGATATTCTAGACATCCTATTGTAAGTAGTTTCCTTGCTTACCATTTATCCCAATGCATGTTTGAATTGGTCATATTATGCACTTGCATCATAAAATTAATGACCTAAATAGTAGCTTAATGTTAAGTTAGCTTTTCTAGATGGTTAGCTGAAGGGAAAAATTATTTATTAATTAACCTCTTGGCTTTGTTTAACTTTAGTGAACAAAAGTATGAAATTAGTAAATAATCCAAGTGGTGAGTTAGTAAGTAGTACTTTATTCATGTAGCTCATGGTGATACTAAATTTAAATTGCAATATATTTTAACTGCAAAAAGGATTCTTATTTAAAGGGGACAACAAACTATAATTGAAATGACTATAAAGACCTAAACATTTAGCCATAAATGATAATTAGTAACTTAATGCCAAATATCAACTAGTATAGACTTGTTAAACTAAATTATTGGTGACTTTATTTCCTTTTTTATTTTTTTCAAAGTTCTTTATCAAGAATGAAGAACCTTAGTGCCAACACTTGATATTTTGATTGCAGGAAGTTCTTATTATATAAGAATGTAGTAAGATGCAAAATTATTCATATGTGAGGAATATTGTTTAATGGTAACTTTTACCTTCATGCTAAGCTCAAAAGAACTGAACTGATACCATACTTGATATATAGAATCATCAACATTAGCAATAGCAAATGTGCAATAATGTGTCCATATGTGTTGGAATTTTAGACTACAAGCTCATTTACGAACTTCTTATACATCAAAGAACCTTGAAAGGTGATTTTTATGATGTACAAAATGTGGGATAAATTCTATGCATAATCTCTTGTTTGTTATAGGGATTGTAACAAATAGATGACTGTTTATCTTGTTTATTATAGGAAAAGGAATGTTGTAGTTTATTTGAGTAGTTTGATGAGAAATTTACCCCATAAAGTGTAGATTTCATAAACGCCTTAAAAGAGAAGAACATGATATGCAATGAATAAAAGGGAGATGGTGAACTGACTTGGAGAGATAGGAAACTTTGTTGAATATAAGGTTTGATATTATTGTCTTAGATTTGTCTGGAGCAATAATTGGTATTAATATGTACAAGCAATGGGGATGATATTAACTATATTTATCCTTTTTAAAAATTATGACAAATTGTATTATATTATGTATTAAGTTAATGAAATGAGTAATTATTTTATTTCATGCGCGTGTGTACAAAGATATAGCTCTGGATTAAATTCAAAAGATCACCAAAATAACTCCATATACATGATGTTGTAATTATATACATATGATTCAATCCAATAAATTCAAAAGTAGATAATAAATTCAAAAGATCAACAAAATAATTCCCTACACATGGTGTTGTAATTACATGAACATAATTTAATATGTAAATTCAAAAGTAAACAATAAATTCAAAAGATTAACAAAATGATTCCACACTTGGTGTTGTAATTACATCCAAAGAAAGAAAAATAATTCTATACATAGAACCATATGAGCTTGATTGATATTGTTTATATCAATAATTAAATTAACTGCAAGTGAAAGGCGTAGTTGTAGCTAGCATAAGCAAGTACGGGTCGATCCCACAAAGACAATAAGTATTAGTAATTACCTTTTTCATATTATCTAGCCTATTGATTAGATGTTTGGTCTTTTTATTAAAAATAAAAATTAAACAGATAAACTAAAAGGAAACAATAATGAACGCAGAAGACTAAAGAAATTACTTAGAAAAATCAATATCAAATATTAGTATCTAGGTGATGAATCCCATAAAATTACTAAATAATTAACCTTTTTCATGCGATTATTTCATTGATTATTAGTCCATAGAAATTCCTATCTCATATTAATAACTTTCTCGATACTACTAACAACTAATCCATTGGTTTATTAACATAAATCTTTCTAGTTAAAACCCCTAGGATTGTATTATCGATTTATGAATTTTGTTATTAGGTTTGACCCTAATCCAGATGATTTATGTCGATCTATCTCTAAATTTGCAATAAACTCCTTTCAATTATGGTAGATCCATTTATACAAAAGATTTCTCAATCTTAATATATGAAATCAAATCATGCACCAGTATTCCAGATATATTAGAAAAAGCATAAAACACATAATTGAATCACAATAAATCAATCAAAATAATTGCATTGAATAAAAGGATTAAAACATATTGTATCAAAAACTAGGGTTCATCACACCTAGACACTGAAAAGCGTTTAGTTACTCATAATAGAAACGAAATCAAATATAGACTTGCAGAAAAACTAATAGAAAACAAAGAGTTCATAATCTAAATCTCCCTTTCTATTCTATTGAATCTTGTTGCAAGTTTTGAATTAAGGTAGCCTTCTATCATATCTCTTTTGATATTAAATTCATGTTTTCCTCGTCACTGGATCAAAATCGTCACCTCTCTGGATGTTTCACATCTTAAATTTGCTGCACAATTTTGCTCTCCTTTGTTTGCCTCCGCTCACATCCTTTTATAGTAAAATTTAGGATTTCTAGGACATACATGATCTGCTACACTGGTATGTAAGAGACTGCTTATAATCAAAAATACATGAATCTGTAATTCTATATGGGCACTGAGACTTACATAGGCACACACACAGTCATGTATCTCTAAACTGATTCAAAACTTTGTTTTATCCCACATTTTCATCCAAATTCTTCTTATTTTGGTCCATAAAGGCAATTATAACCTATAAATGCACCTGGAGAGAATTAAGTAACAAAAATACAAAAAAACTACAAAATATCAAGCAAAATACATCAAATATAGGTGTATAATTATAGTCAAATGTGCATCTATCAAACATCCCCACACTTAAGTTTTTGTTTGTCCTTAAGCAAATCATAATCTAAATTATCCAAATTTACAACGTCCATCCTTTATTAATAACAACCTATCCATCCATACTATAAGTCATCATATCATATTGGTCAAATTAACATACAAGTATAATCAAGTTATCCTAAAACTAACTTCATAAGTTAATATTAATACTAATTACTTCAATAATCTCATTGAAATAAAAAGCATAAATCTTTATACTCTCACTAAGATTTTGCTTAATTCACTCAAGTGTTTAGAATGAAAAGTATCAAACTCTAAATCAAAGCATCATAGAACTCTTATCATAAGCTTATAATATTATCACATCTTCACCACTTAATATATAAACTAGAAATAAAAAACAAAAGGTCTTTATAATAGTTGTAATGGGGCTTCGGTATGGAATGGTTGGGCTAATAAAAGTACGATAAAAATCTGAAGGAAATTTACAAAAGAAAACATTACATGAAACTTGTTCACAATATACAGAAGTCCATTCGTTGTGAATCCATTGGTACTATATTTTTAACTGCAATTTTTCTATGCTCTTTTTTTTATTTGAATCATAATAATCAAGCATTCATTATGTAACACAATTAAAGAAATATTGGACCTTTCAAATTTTCAAGTTTCAAACAAGAAAGTAATGTAAATAACCTTCAGGGTTCAAAACAATAAAAAGGCTTCAAAGAAAAAAAAATAAGATAAAGGTTAACAATGAGGTTATAATCAATGAAAAAGACTAAGGCTCAACTTGGTTACTCCTAAAGGATAAAATATGGTAAGGTAATTATCAAAGAATATAGGCTAAACAAATGTTGAATCTAAGTGTCGTTATCATTTCAATGCTTCTAATTTAACCAAATATGATCTCAATATATATAATAAAAGTAAGTTCTAGAATTATCTCACTATGCATGATATCATAAAGAATAACATAACTTTAAAATTCTTGAAAATTTTGCTTTGAGGCTCAAAAGCTAAGAAAAAAGAAGGTTTTATATAAGTAAATAATATGCAATTTCATTCAATTTGGCTATCTCAATGACTATTGAAAATATGACTTATAAAATAAATTTTATTCTAACTATCAGCCTTTACTAATTCAAATCAATTTCAATAATGATTTCAAGTATTTATGGGCAGATTACAATTAATTCAATATATTTATTCATAACTTTAATAGAAAAGATTATAATAAGCTTAAGAAAATCATTAAAATCATTAATCCCTTCCCCTCACTTAAAATTGTACATTGTCCTTAATGTACATAATATAAGGATATATAAAAATAAGTAAGAAAGTTGAGTTAGTACTTCCCTGAGTAATAAGCTTTTTCGATTTTGATTTTGGGACTATCCATCCAATATTAGACTAACTTCTTTGCAAAATATAATGAAAGGGGGATAAAAATATAAAAAATAAAAATAACATAAATACTTAAGAAACGAGAAATATCATTGACTATAATGTTAGATAAGACAAAATAATAGTGGAAAGAAAATAAGAAATATACACAATTAATAAAGAAAAACAAAGAAAACAGATACAAAAGTCAATAATCTCCCTCATGATGTGATCCAAGCTAGTTTGAAAGAGAATCCTCTGGTTGATGATCTTGATGAGATGGAGGAACTACTAAAGAAGTACTCTCACTAGATGGAGAAGGTCGTAAATCAATACCTTGACGGCTCTACATTAACAACATGAGCTCTCCCATCCATCCATTTGTAGTCTCAAGCCTTCTTAGCCACTCAACTGAAGTTGCAAGTCATCTTACCCCCTTCAAAAGCTCCACCTGTGATCATCAGAGAGTCTTTTTAGCACCCAAAAGCTGAGCTACCCATCTTTCTAGCAGTGTTATCTTTAACTGATCTGGATGTGGTATCCTAGCTTTGGAAACTATAAAACTATCCTCTGCTAGTACTGCACCTCTTGTCTTGGGTGGCGATGGCTGTGGATGTGGTGGCTGCTCCGCGATATGTTGCTCCACTCTATCTCCATCGTTCTTTGATGGCTTGTAAGGCTCCCCAGTAAGTCTATATGTGTTGACTGTAGGTCTTTGATGTCTACAGACTATGCGCGTGTGCTACATCACTACGAGGTTTAGCACTACTATGGTACCTATCTACCATATTGGTGGTAAATGATCAAATATCCCTATCTATCGTGCAAGTTTTCTTTCTTCTCTTTTCTTTCTTAGCTCTAACTCCTAATGAACTGGACAAGTGTATATCCCAGGTGGATTGGTGTCCTCTCGCCTATACTCCATAAATAATACACATCTAAGTTCTCGATGGCTCCCCAAATATCACCCCGACCGCTTGATGTGTGACTTAGAATATCATTAATGTACCTAAGCACAGGATGTCATAGTGTAGATACCTTAGATTTGGTTGGGTTGTAATCTTCTTCCGTGCTAATCGTACGTCAAAAGTGATGCGAGACAATCCATATGGAAAGTATGTTTGTAGTGTGATATACTCTAACGTACCCATGAAATCCTAGTCATAAAAACCCATCATGATGGAAAATTTCCAATAGCTTATCCAAAACATATACCCCATCATTTGGAATTAGATCGTGTTAGGTTGATCCCCATCATAGACACCTTTCTATAAAGAGCATGGAGAGCACCTCTGATGTCAGCTTTATATAGGAGGGCTCCACGTTCTCGAAGAGTCGGGACCACATGCCAACGTTAAAGAGGTCTCAAACTTGCTAAGCTAAACTAATTTACTTCAGTGCCTCCCAATCGATGAATCTGCCAGTCTCGAACTTTTTATCCTTTAGCCTTTAGTATTGTTCCTCTTGGGCCCCGACATTAAACAACAACATTCTCAACCGTTCTGGGGGCTGGGCTATGGTTGAGGAACCTTTTCCTCCCTATCATTTCCTAGGGATCTCCTTTTCTCGCCTTGATCTCGTCATTATGACTAAAACTTTAAATAAGTGTGAGAAAAATTTGTAGATAAATTACAAGAATACACATTTCCCCACACTTCATATGTATTATGCTCACTAAATAATTAAACGTGAAAACAAAATAACAAAAAAACTAAAACATATAAACAAACTGAAAAGAATTGAAAACAATTAATTAAATGAGTAAGCAAGTAAATAAAATAAAATAAATGGAAAATAAACTAAAATTCTAATTAATCGCAAATCTAAGATTAAAAATATTATAATAATCAATTAAAGGTAATATAATTTTTTAATTACAAATTGAAACCTAAATTTGAAATTAAAGACCTTAATTTCACAATTACGCAAAATTGATGGAGTTAAACATTTAACTCATGCAAAAATAAAAAATGGCATGCAATTAAATATAAACACAACTTCAGTTAATAATAAAAATAATTAATTAATCATAATTCCATGAACATATCACAATTTAACAATTAGTGAGCGAAATTACACAATTCTACAATGCAAGTTGAATTTTCACCCAATTCACATGCAATTAATCAAATTGAATCATTAAATCAATTAGGTAAGGATTAAATTCAACTATTAAACCATAATGAAGCAAAAATCGCACAAATTCTCTCAAAATTCCATATCCTCATTTCTAGTGTTTTTAAGCAAAAATTACATAAATAATGCAAAACACCCAATTAAACTTACATAAACAAGTGAAATCGATAAGATTACTTACTTGGGTGTCGATAAATTGCAAGAAAAATGAAAAAATTATGGTCAGGGGATGACAGTGCAATGCAGGGAGTGAGTGACGAAGAGAGAAAATGAGAAAAATGAAAGGGTTAGGGCTTTTTTAAGGTGTATCACGGACTTACACGGTCTGCTACACGGCCGTGTATCTGACCATATAGATCACTAAAATGTAGCTTTTAGCAGAGTTACACGGTTAGTTACACGAGTGTGTATCTAACTATGTAACTTTACCCCAACGTGTCTAGAGAGCGTGTAGCTCTCTGTAAATGTATGCAACTTCACAATTAGATAATCAAACATAAAAATTTTGCACTTTAGTGTTATAATACATTAACACGCATACCCTAACACACCAATTATGCACAATCTCATTAGATGCACAATTTTTTCTATCCTAAAACACACCAAATTTAAAAAATTAAATAAAATCTATACTAACATTAAAGCAAAAACAAAATAACATTGAATTGAAAAGAAAACTAAAATGAATTTAACATCATTAGCTCGACGTTCTTTTTAAACTCAAGGTGGCTTTGATAAACTATGTTTTTATAACCTTACCGTGGGTTTCATGACCTACAAGTAGGCTAACCTTTAACGCTTGATGCCACGTTTCTCTTTTAGTTTATTCGCTTAAACTTATCATGTTCAGGTGGACCTTTAACTGTAGAATCCTGCAAATTATCTTGACAAGACTCATTAATTTCAATAATATCCTTAAATTCAAGAGAAAGATTATTGACATTAGAAATTCTATATATGACCTCTTTATCCCCTACCTTTAATGTTAACTTGCCTTCGTCAACATTTATGATTGACTTGGCAGTAGTTAAAAAGGTCCAATATAAGACCAGAGGTACTTCCATATCCTCCACTATGTCAAGAATCAAAATTTTAGTAAGGAATATAAACTCAACCTTGATGATAAATCTTTTACAATTCCCCTAAGGTATGTGTTGCTATATGGATTAATTTGGGGTCTAGTAGTATTCCCCAAATAGTCCACATGCTTAGTATAAACTAATTGACAATCTTGTCCTTGATGATCTAGCCCACACACCTCACATTGCATCTAAACTTTATGGAGCCATTGTAAGTCTATTTATTTTTCTACTCAATGCCTCCACCTAGTTACCAACTATGCCACTGCATCCACTTCATACACCCCTATTGGCTTATTAGTTTGTGCTCTTGACGAGCACCACTGGTAAATGTTCATCACCACATCTTCTATTAATTCTTGGGTGGCCTTTTATGTCTTGTTGTTCAGTATTCCCCCAGCTGTTGCATCTATTGACTACTGTGTACCTTGATTCAATCCATTGTAAAATGTATGGATTTCTATCCAAAGTGGAAAACCGTGGTGTAGCTGTTGGACCAATGGTGGTTGACAAATTTAATTCCACTTAAGTTTTGATAATAACAAAATATATAGATTTGGTAAGAA
>JAOQMQ010000002.1:15039552-15053714 GCA_027563845.1 Erythroxylum subrotundum | reverse complement strand
GTCTCCTTTGGTCGTTGTGGTTTGATTCTTCTGTAAAGACACAAATTCTGGGTTTTAGGGAAGGTCCCGGAACAAATCGTTGTTTTTCCGCACCGCATGCATGTGATGCACGCACCGGGAGTTCCCATCTGGGAATCGGATTCTCAACATCTATAATCACATTAGAGTCAACATCTAGTAGCCTATAAGCTTTAGAAATTTCTGCATAGCCCACTAACACACTTTTAAGTGCTCTTAGTCCCAACTTTGTTCTTTTGTTGTAAGGGACTCTATAGTAAGCTACACAGCCCCAAACTTTTAAATATGACACGTTTGGATTCCTTCCTTTTCTTACTTTATATGGAGACAATTTAGTCTATAAGGATGGAATTCGATTATGCAAATGACATGTAGCCAACAAAGCATCCCCCCACAAGTTTTTTGGCAAACCCTAAATCAAGAGCATAGAATTAACTATGTCTTGCAAAGTTCTATTTTTCCTTTCAGCCAAACCATTTTGCTAGTGAGTATATGGTGCAGTAGTTTGGTGTATAATACCATTTTGTTCACAAAATTTTAAGAACTCATTAGAGAAGTATTCTCCTCCTCTATCACTTCTTAAAATTTTAATCTTTTTACTTAATTTATTTTCAACAAGAGAATTATATGTATATATATATACCTCTTGTTAAAAAACCATTAAATATCTGAATGCACTAAATCAAGCAATTTTGTATGTCTTTCAATTTTAGGAAAAGAAAGTTTGGTTATCTTTGCTTGTATGCATGTTTCACATTTCTTATTCACTTGGCCATTATAAAAGATTAGTCCATTTTTAGACATATAATGAATCAATTTATGACCAATATGTCCTAATCTATTATGCCATAAAGAATAAGAAGCGTTAACCAAATAAAGAGAAACATCATTAACTTTATTAAGACTAAGCTTAAACATGCCATTACAAGAATATCCTTTTTCTACAAAAATACCATTTATAGACAAGATTGAATTGTTTGACTCAAGTACAACCTTCAAGCCTTTCTTGTTCAGGATATCGCAGAAACAAGGTTCTTGATCACATCCAGGACATGATAAACATTAGTGAGTACCAACTTTTTGCCGAAAGTGAATAGCAAATGCATATCTCCCTTTCCATGCACCTTGGCTTTCACACCATTGGCCATGACCACTTCATGTCCTTCAAGAACTTCATAGTTCTTGAATTGGTCCTTGTTATTGCCCACATGAATTGTTGCACTATAATCATACCACCAATTCTGAGAAGGAATTAATGTTGCCATGTGAAGTTCCGTCACAGTACTAAGAGTCAAGGTTGCCATAATTTCTACACGTTCATCAACGAGATTAACACTAGGAACGTTGTTTCCTTTTTGTTTCTCATTGGATCTGCAGTCAGCCTTGTAATGTCCTTTCTTTCCACAATTGTAACAAACCCGATTCTTTTTCTTGTCTTTAGCATCAACATTTTTAGGTTTCTTCCTTTTAGAATTGTTGAATTTCTTCTCATCCACAAAATTCACCTTTGGATCTCTTTCCACTTCTTTACTTTGAAGAATTTTTCCATCTTCTTCAATTCGAAGATGCTTCAAAACACTACTGATTGTTAAAATTTCAGAAGTGTACAACGACTTCTTTTGATAATCATTCCAAGAAGAAGGCAACTTAGCAATAATTGCCTCTATTTGTAATGATTCTGAAATTTCAACACCCAAGTCTTTAAGTTTTGAAACAATTACTTGTAAATTGTGGATTTGATTCATAAGAGAGGAACCATCAATAAATTTAAACTCAAAATATCTTTTAATAAGAAACTTATTTGCACTTTTCTTTTGAGATGCATATTCACGTTCAAGCGATGTCTAAATCTCCTTTGAACTCTTCACAGTTGTAAAGAGATCATAAAGGCTTTTGAGAGGGTGTTGAGAATGTGACCCCTACAAAGCAATTCATCTTCTTAGCGCTTGTCTCATTCAGCCTTCCTTATGTCTACTTCACCCTCCTTTGGAAGAGGAATTGCAGGAAGAGTAGGCTGAAGTACATATACAATTTTCAAAGCGGTGAGGAAGAACATTATCTTGTCCTTCCAACGATTGAAGTTGGTGCCGGTTCCATCAAGGTGATCTAACTTCACAAAGTCTTGGTTCATCACTTTGAGAGAAGATTCTCAAAGTCTTGGTTCATCACTTTGAGAGAAGATTCTTAAGTGGACTCCATGATAGCAACAAAATATCTAACTTCACAAAGTCTTGGTTCATCACTTTGAGAGAAGATTCTTAAGTGGACTTCATGATAGCAACAAAATAACACTTTAAGATTGTAATATTTATGAGGATTGGAAGTCCACAAAACAATGGTGTTGCAGAGAATTGAGAGAAATTGATATCAAAACACAAAGTTTAAAGTGTTCTCGGTGTTTTAGACATTTTCCTTAAAGTGTTTGAAACTGAGTTAAATGCAAATTACTCTTAGGATATAAAGAACAGAAGAACATTCAAGTTGCAAGAGCATGAATGTTTTTCAAGAATTATAAATGCAGAGATTGTGTTGGTAGAGTTGTTTAAAAAACGTATATAATCTTGATTAAAACTCATGTATATATAGAGTTTTCAGAACAGTTAGATCAGTTCACTATCAGTCACAACTTTTGGAAAAAAAGCAATCTTTAAGAACAATCACGTCTGTTCATTACAAGTCACAACTTTGAGAAAGGAAGCAACCTTTCAGAACAGTCACATTTGTTAACTACAAATTATAACTCTCGGAAAGGAAGCATCCCTTCATTTCCAAGCTTTACTTTAATTACTTATATCACAAACTAATTTCAAACCGTATTGCTATGAATATCTTAATAATAATAATAATAATAAGAATAATAATACTTTCAATAATTTCCATTTCTCGACGGAAATATGTTCCTAATTTTCGCCCTCATTTAAAAATAGCATAGTCAAAGACATATGAAGAAAGCTGCATCTAATCATAACCCATCAATATCAATTATCAAGTGCATTCTTCTTTTTTTATTAAAAAACATATTAATGTGTAGTATAAATCATTTTGACAGAACTTATTTTCTATTTTTGAAATTACGAAGAATACTATAAACAGTATTTTACATATTATTGAAGAATTCAATTAGATTATAATTTAGTTTAAAATGATAATCAATGGAGGAAATCTAGATTCCTTGCCACGTGGTGCTAGTTAGGTCTCCTGAATCAGGAGTCCAGATCCTCTGTCCAATATTATGATGTCTTATTGTGTCCAATAAATCTCAGTCATTTATTTATGTGGGTCTAGCATTCTTAGGTTATTTTATATCATCCTTCCTCTAGAACCAAAGTGATTTTCCTTCTACCAAACCATCCATGGTGGTCATCGCCCCAAACCTCATCTCCTCCACAAACCTCTTGCCTCACTAGGGAACTAATTTTTGTGCATCTCCACCGCCACAACAGTATAATTTCTTAAAAGGGCATTTTGTCAATTCTAAGAAAGCGGGAACTTGGAATGGAAAACACACAGGCCACGACACCCTTGAGTTGAAACCAACGAGATGGATTAACGTGTTTTTTGGTATGGGGCAAAACATACAAAAATATCAATGACAGGAAGGTTTGATCTTGCTTTTGGGTTTTCGAAGAATGGGGGATTTCAAAACTCTGTTTTAGCACAGAGAGGTCAGTCTCAGTCACTCTCTTTATAAGGTAGAGCTTAAGAAGATCAAGATTCAAGAACAAGAATCCACGAAATGGTAAGTCAGATGTCACAAGTTACTGCTCAAGTTTTGGGGACAGATAAAATTTATTAACAATATTAAAGTTAAAAAATATTAAATTTGATTTATTTTTAAACAAGTATTATTATTAAGAAATGATTTATAAATTGTATTTAAGAAGTAATTTATATAATTTAAATAAATATATTATCTAAGCATATATTGATAACTATTTCACAGTTTAAAATGTAATATATATTAGTTCCGTGACAAAAGTTGAAAAAAAAAAACTAGCGAAGAGATCTTAATTCATTTAACAAAAATTGTGAGGATCATTTTGTAAAAAAATTAAAATAATAGGAACTATTTGAAAAAAATCTAGAGGTAGTCCTTGTCTTTATATTTATAAATTATTTGATTTGAGCTTCCCGTCTTCGGTCTTCCATAAATCCAACCGACGTCGTATGGGTAAATCAGCATTAATTATGCAAACATCAAGCAGAGGAGAGATAATGGGGAAGGACAAGCGAGTAGAAGAAAAGGGCGAGGACGACGAGAGAAGAGAAGAGGCAATAGCATCAATCTCTACTTTGCAGCCCAATTTCAAGGTCACTCGGGCCTCAAACCTCCAGCTTTCCAAACTCCAGGTACGTTTCTCAATCTCCTCTCATGGCTTTGCATATAGACCCGTGGATTCAGATATTCTAGTTTGAATGATAATCCACTTCTGTTTTCCTTAATTTATTTTACAAAATGGGTCGAATTAGTTGATGTGAACTAGGTTTTCTTAATGAAATTGTGAAGTGTAGTATGGGTGCTTAGTTTTATGAAATTTTACTTTTTTGTTTTCTTCGATAGTGGTTCTGAAGGTTTATTGTTGATTGTGATACATGATTATTGGAAACCCTAATTGCAATTAGTAATTCAAGAAGAACTAATAGTAGAGACAAGAGAGAAGAAAGTAGAGAGAGAGAGAGAGAGAAAGAATTCGTTATTATTTGAAAAATCCGTTGTTTCCCCTTGCCTCGTTTTAACTACCTTCCCACCCGTTACATTCAACCATTCATTGTATTAAACATTTCGCTCACTCTGATTTCACTAAAACAATCTTCTTCGTTTTGTCTTCAGCTATCTCACTCATTGATGATGTCGTTGCTTGTTCGCCTTAAACCTCCCCTTATTCATCGTCTTCTTCCTTTCATCAATTCTCTAACTCAACCTCCCGTAAAAATGTCTCCCCATCTAACAACCTTGTTCACAAAATTAACTTTTAGGTAACATTGCTGAATATCATACAAATACTCCCAAGGACTGTCTTGTGCGTTATCTATGGACCATTGAATCACGAGTTGCATAGTAGGTTTGTTTTTCGATTGACCAATCACCTGTCTAAGACTGCCACTGGCTACTGTAAAACGGATGGAAGGAATTTTGGAAATTGGCAACTCACTCGTGTTGACTGACCAACATGTTTCTTGAGTTGAGCAACATGGGAAGTAGGATGTACCCAAGTTGTTTGTGGTAGGTGCAAATGATAAGCAACAATGCCAATATGTTGAATTACTGGAAAAGGGTCAAAATAAAGAGATCCCAGCTTTTGGTTATTTTCATTCCTTAGAGTATGTTGGTGGTATGGTTGCAATTTTACATAAGCTGAATCACCGAGTTGAAATTGTCTATCTATTCTGCGTTTGTCACGACTTACTTCATGCAATTTTGAGTACGCCTCGTGAGAAATTGGATTAGTTTAATTGCAGTTTCTCGATCTTTCATGGTTTGGTCATCCTCCAAAACACTTGAATTTTCAGCTAAATATGGTATATGCAAAGGAGAAGAGTAATCATATACCGCCTCAAAAGGGGAAACACTGAATGGGGGAATGGTAGGTAGTATTGTACCACTATTTTGTCAATGATAATTGGTGATGCCATTAATGAGGGCAATCAGTGGTCATGCAATGTAGATAAGTCTCCATTGTGCGATTAACACCTTTGTTTGACCATCCAACTAAGAATGTTAAGATTTAGAGTGAAGTAATGTCACTTCTTGGATTCGAAAGAACTTGGTCAAAAAATTGCTCAATAAGATAGGATCTCTGTCAATCACCACCCAAATAGGCATACCATGCAACTTATACACATAATCAACATAAGCTTGTGCCAATTTAGCCACTGAATACAGATGAGCTAACAGAATAAAATGGCCATATTTACTGAACTTATCCACCATTGTTACGATGACTGAAAATCCATTTGACTTGGGAAGGCCTTCAACAAAATCCAAACTAATATAAAACCACACCTTGTCTGGAATTGGTAATTGATGTAAAAGACCCAGTTTAGCTATAGGCTCGTATTTATTGCGTTGGCAAATTTAACATCTACGGACTTAATCATGAATATCTTTATGCATTCTTCTCCAAAAAAAATATAATTGAATTCTCTTGGAAGTTCCCAATATACTTGAATGGACTCCTTTAGTTGAATCATGAAATAGTGAAATGATATGTTTTCTTAACTTAGGATCTAATCCCACTGCTAAGCATCCTTTAGAATACAAAGTGTTGTTGATCCAATTATAAGAAGGCTTGATGCGAATATTGTGTTGCAGTTGAGAAATGATATCTTGCCGAGGTTTGTCCTACTTCCAACTTAATTTGATCCTGTTTAGAAGATCAATATGAATATCCACAATCATCAAGGAACATAACTCAACACTGGAAGATCGAGAAAGGCATTATCAACATCTTTTTATGCTTAATCTCAAAATCAAATCCCAAGAGCTTCAGCAACCATATTTGTTGGAATGAGGTTGTGATCTTTAGTTGTAAAAGGTAGAACTAGCTTCTATGACCCGTCTGCACCACAAATTTCCTACCAATGACATCATGAGACCAATTCTTGATTTCCAATACCAGAGATAATAATTCCTTCTCATATGCTAACGAATAAATGTATCTTTGGGACAATGCTTTGCTGAAATACGCAAAGAGATGTCATTCTTGCATGAGTATGCTCCTATCTCCTCTCTAGAGGCATCTGCTTAAATAACAAAAAGTTTGTCAAAATTAGGGATAGCCAAGACTAGTGCATTCATCAATGCTTCTTGAAGCTTTGAAGGTTGATGTAGCTTTCCTCGTCCAATAGAAAGCATTTTTGTGTAACAACTGAGTAAAAGGTTTGGCAATCTGACCATATCCTTCAATGAATCGTCGATAATACCTTGATAATCCAAGAAAAATTCTAAGTTGGTTCAACATCTTAGGTTCTGGCCACTCTTTAATGGCATGGATTTTCTTAGGATCAATGGACACTATCCGTGTTGATAACATGGCTAAGGGACTCTACATCTCAGAGGCAAAAGAACACTTCAACTTTTTAACATATAATTGCTAGTATCTCAACTTTTGTAAGACCTCCCTCAAGTGAATCATGTGTTGTTCCCATTCTCTGCTATACACTAATATATCATCAATGAAAACCAACACCAATTTACTTAAATAATCTTGGAAAATTGCATTCATTGAGCTTTCAAAAGGTTGTTGGAGCATTGGTTAATCCAAATGGTATCACCAAGAACTCATGGTGACCTTGATGAGTTTTGAATATTGTTTTGTGGATATCATTGGGATTCATCCTGATTTGATGGTATCTAGACCTTAAATTTAGGTTGTGAGGTATTTAGCCCCATCAAGTTCACCCAACAAATCCTCAATCAATGATATGCAAAATTTAACAAATCCTCAATCAATGATATGCAAAATTTATCTTTAATAGTACGTTTTTTCAAGGCTGTATAATCTACACAAAACCTCAATGTACCATTCTTCTTCTCAACTATAATAACAAGAGAAACAAAGGAACTTACACTTTCTTGGACGATTCCTTGCTTTAACATCCCGTCCACCAATTCTTGTACAACTTGCTTTTTGCACACGAACATATTTGTAAGGCTTTAAGTTCACCGCTTCCACTCCATCTTTCAATTGGATTTTGTGGTCATTTTCTCTGGTAGTTGGTAATCCTATGGGCTTTTTGAAAACATCTTCATATTCCAACAACACCTACTGCAACTCTTCCTTCTGTTGCTCCAACAATAAACTAGGCTGAATCACACTCACCATATTAGGATTCATTTGTGGATTTGTTTCCCACTTCCTTTATTTTATGGTAATAACAAGAACTGACATGTCACGTCTTTTCCTTCTAGTCCTTTTTCCACATTCCCTGCTTTTACTTTAGTGATTCTTGCGTTCCCTCCACTTTTCAGCTCAACTGATTTGCGTTTCCAATTAAATGTCGTCACACTAATGTTGTAAATACGTACTATATCACTGAGAGTAGACAACCATTGCCCCCCCCAACACCATATCACTACTTCCAATGTCAATGACCAGTGCATCTGTAGTAAACTCCTGCTTGCTCATTATCCAAGTGAACGTACATCTTTAATTATATTGAAGTTGTAATCCTCCTCCCACCACAGTCATCAATGAATCTATAATCTATCTCTTATATGCCATTATCAATTGCATTCATCAATTTTCTATCCACAAAATTATGTGTACTACCCCCATCCACCAATATATGAATGATATTTCCTTTATATCATCTTACTGCCTTCATTTGCTGAAAGTTAGAAGAGGTTGTACCAGCCACCGCCTGTAATGAAATTGTTGGTTGCTAAATATCCTATTGTTCTTGTTCCATCTCTTATTCTCCTACATCCGTTACATACCTCTAAATTCTTTTCTTATATTTGTGGCTCATACTGTACTTCTCTTCACACTAAAAGCATAGGCCTTTAGCTCGCTTTCCCTCCAACTCTTGACTGCTAGTAATTTTTGTCGATCTTTGTTCACCATTTTTGATCTAATTTCCTCCTATAGGCTGTGGCAATATTCCTCTTCCTGGTTTTTGTCCTAATTGTTCGCCACTACCCACTTCAAAGGTTCTTATTCCACCCTATTAGCCCCGTAACACTTTTGAACTGCTACTACTACTACTATTACTATTATTATTATTATTATTATTATTATTATTAGTATCTTTAATATTATCATTTATTATTATTATTATTATTATTATTATTATTATTTATTTCAATTTCAATTTATTTTTTGTTTTCATTCATTCATATGGGTCATTTGGAAATAACCTCACAACCTCTCTACTAGTTAGGGGTAAGGCTACGTACTACTAGACCTCCTCAGACTCTGCATCTTAGCGGAATTTCTACTAGGTATTGTTGTTATTGTTAAATGCATGTTTCTTGGCTAGGGCATACGCCTATTGCAAACTTCTTGGTGCCTAAATTTGCACCAAATATTCTATTTTAGGTTTGAGGCCTTCAAAAAATAGACTTACTATTTATCATCTCTAATTTATGAGAGAGAAGATCAAATTTAGCACAATACTCCGTGACATTTTTATCTTGCCTCAACCCCAAATCTCTAATAGGATCTTCAAACACATTTTTCCCAAACCTCTGCTCCAAAGCCAACAAATATTTTCTCTAACTTGATGCTTCAATTGTTAGCCTATTCCTCATGTACAATTGATTCCATGCTAATGCTTCAGCTTTTAAATAAATGGTTGCCACTCCAACTTTCATTTCGGGAGGTGTTTTGTCAAAGAAGAAAATTTTTTCCCATTTGTATACTCAATTCCTCAAATCATTTACCCTTAAATATTGGAAACTCTATCTTTGTAGACCTGGTTGGTATGGAATACGAGTCACCCCCATAGATTCCTCCACCCCCAATTTTTAGTGCTCTCCGATCACCCCCATTATCCTTTTGGTCCCTTTGGTTGCCTATCTTCATCATCTGTATCATCCACTCCTTAAGCTCCTATGATCCTTTTTCGTACAATAATTCCATTTTCTGCATTTTTAGCTTTTTATTTTCCTCCAATCGCTTCAAATCATGGGAGTGTGTGCCTTTTGTCATCTTTGATGATTTGTGAACTCTGATACCACTTTGATACGTGATTATTGGAAACCCTAATTGCAATTAGTAATTCAAGAAGAACTACAGTAGAGGAGAGAGAAGAAAGTAGAAGGAGAAAAAGTATTTGTTATTCTTTGAAAAATTTGTTGTTTTTTGTTAGATGGTTTTAACTACCTTCCCATGCGTTACATTCAACCATTTATTGTATAATACGTGTCGCTTACATTAATTTCATTAAAACAAGCTACATCATTTTTACTTAAGGTATATCACTCTTTGATGACGTCATTACTTATTCTCCTTAAGCCTTTCCCTGTTCATCGTTTTCTTCCTTTCATCAATTCTCTAACTCAACCTCTTATAACAGATTGCGACTAGAAATCTTTGGATTTTGTAATCTGAATTGGGAGTTAGTTACTATGATAATTGTTCTTAGGCTTTGAAGTTCTTTTTTGGGTTTTCAAGCATGAGCTTTCTGATCTTGGCATAGTTAAGATGTAGGGCTCCGGTGCTTTGTTGTTTGACAAATAAGTTTCTGTTAGCATCAAACAATGGATCATCTATTTTAACCCACATTATTAAACTTAGGTGGTTATTTTCAAGTGTTTCATGATTTTTAAATTGGTATGTTCTTTAACGTTCTCTTTAAGATGTTGTTCAAGTTCTTAGGGGTCGACATCTTCTTCTCCCTATGTTTATGGCCACCACATTTTACCTATTATTTCTCCTTAAGCCAGTACTTCAGCACATTGACATCTATATTTCTATTCATTAAGCTTGGAAACAATGTGCATGGTACAGCTACTTTGGTATTAGGCCAACTAGGAAGTCTGACAAAGTTTGTCTAGATTTCTTTTCAGCATTGCCAACCCTTAGAGATTTGAACTTGATTCTCTTAAGAAGTTACTTGCAAAATTATTATGCTAGATTTGACTTTTTGTTCATTGACTGTTGTATAAATCGAATGAGTTACGCATGCTTGATTCTATTTGATGCGGTTGCATTCTACAATTTAATTAGTTTTATCAAGTCTTCTTGTCTAGCTTGTTCATGCTGCTTTTTCAGTTGCCAGTCCTTAAAGATTTGAACTTGATCCACTTGATGGTGTTACTTGGAATATAAATTGTTTTGGGAATGATTGGAAAATGCTTATGATAGATCTGACTTTGGCCGTTGAATGTATGAGTTCCTCCTGTTTGACCCTATATAAGTGGAACAAAATTTTTTCCATTAATTTGAATCCTTTTTTTTATAGGAGCTACACAAGAGGCGCTTAAAAATCAAATCAAAGAATTATAAGAAAATAAAAGGTAACTTATCAATAATTGGCCACATCCTAGTGCAAGGCTTGCTACTAGTTATCTGACATCTTTGTATACCTTTTCAGCTGCAAAAGACAAATCTGTTCATGGACACCGAAAAGATTTAGATGATGAAGACTCAAATCCATCAACTGAAGACTTGGGTGCACCCAACTTGAACAGAAATGATCAAAATTTGTTTGCAAGCCAAGACATCCCAAAAGAATATCATGCACCAAAGACACGGCATAAATTACATTGGGGGTACGTTTTCTGTTATCAGCTGGCTATTGATGCTCATGCATACAACCCTAACAAGATTCATGGGCAAGTATGAATGTCTGATTATTCTAGTGTAAATGCATTCTTGATGCACACATTCTGCCTTTCCTATCAGACAATGAATCTGTTAGTAATATCTATATCAAACAGGGTACAACTGGATCTGAGATGGGTAATGTAAGAAGTGCAATAATTCCTTTGGTTTAAGAAAGTCGCACAGGGAACAGTCAAAACTGGTCTCTGAAAATTGGCAGCGAGTTTCTAATGTGTTCTCACAAGGCACTAGCTGAATCATGAAAGAGATTGCAGGTTATAAGTGAGTGCCTGCTTCTGTTTGACGCGAGTAAATAACAAGACGGTTTCACACTTCTAGAATGAATATTACCTATAGCCAGATTCTTTAAGTTCCCGGAATGGTCATCACCTTTTTCATATAATTGGACACATGGTGTGTAGGCATTATTCTTTCTTTATAACTGCATTCCATGTTTGTTATTGCATCTCATAGTAAGTGCATGGCACACACTGGAAATGCCCATCACTTGAAATATAAGTTCACGTTGGGAGGAAAGCGTTTGAGTGAGTGTTATAGTAGTATTTAAGAGTCAAAGAAGCTGTTCTTTTCCTTTGTATTTCAGTATCTATGAGCAGGACTATATTTCTCTAGTATCCTTTTCCTTTATGTTCACGTACTGGTGTAGAGTTCATCTTTGAGCTGCGTTTGATACAATTTTCATCTATCTCATACATGTGGGCATCATTCACAGGCTTGACACAAAGGAAAGGTGGGAAAGAAAAGCCAACATGTAGATAAAGATTATGCCAGCTGCAGCTTCTTTGGCCTTTGACGTTTTGCGAGGTTTTGAAGATAGTCTCTAGCACTTAAAATTCAGTCTCTCTTGGATGCTGGGATATCGCATGCCAAACAAATAACATCGATGGGGCGCGGTTACTGTGTTATCGTTTTTACAAAATGCTGAGATGAACTTCGTTGAGTTTCACTCAAGAATTGTGTGACGTGTTTTGAATTAGAGTAAACTGTTAATTTGAAAACAAAGAAGGGCAGTTTCACTGAAGCTGGATACACCCATTATTAACATTGAACAACTTGACAACAAAATGCGGGACAAAAGTCTCAGGTGGGCTGAAGAAGTGAATATTGGCAAACATAAAAAAAAAAAAACAAGCCGGCATAATCTCTCCTAAGCTCACAAAACGTACTGTAATGACATTATTATCACAAGCATTTTCGACCAATATCCATATTAAATGGTCGGGTTAAGGGCGCGCTCTATTTCTTCCAGTGATCGTCCCTTTGTTTCGACAACATTACCTGCTATGTACAACGCACCAAGAAGACAGACGGCTGCAAATCCCAAATACACAGAGCTGATTCCAAACTTGTTTACAACGCTCAAGAAATAAAGGCCGATGACGAAATTGGAGATCTGTTAACCATTAAAAACCAAGGCCATCATTATTCTTGTATCCATACGATTTTGCACTTCTTGACAAATAGATAGAGCACTCGATATGTTTCTAATTAAATTAACAATTTTCATGCACGTATTGGTTTTCAAGTAAAAATTCTGATTCATCTTCGTTATAGGTCAACAACTTAGTTCATGAATTTTCTTTCTTTTCCTCTTCACCTAAAAGTGGTTTTTATTCTAAGAGAGATCAAAACGTTAGAAGTAACACATCCCTACCGTAGATGAAGGAAACCACTAACAAAAGCTTACATCTCTTATTACTTACCCAATGCATGCCCAAGGATAAGGCAACTGCTTTTGCTCTGATCCGAGATGCAAATATCTCTGGCAGAAGAAGAGCCGGAACAGGACCGGCACCAAGTGAAAAGGACAACACATAGCTGCATTTATGACAATATAATAGTACAATTAAAAATCAACGGGGATAAAGGAATCATATAGTGCTGGAGTGGGGAAATTTTATAACTCAACGGGCATGAAGGGCTCCCAGATTTCCGTTACACATGAATTATTGATGAAGAAGAAACAGCTTCACTAATCTGTGGAAAAGATTTGTTCAACTTACCAAACGGTGCCAAGAACAGCAAGGGTTCCAGAATATGGTGCCAGGACCTTCCAAGTCAAGGACAAGGACAGCAACAACATTGAAGCAGCCTTTGCAAGAAAAGACACCATAGGTCAATATCTAGTATTAAATAGAAGAAGCTGCAAAATGACTGACATGCCAAGACATAGTTGACATGAAAGGCAATACAAAACAGAGGCCAAGACCAAACCAGGGCATATCATGAATTTAACAATGTCTGATCAGTGCCATGTCATTAAAAGAAGACTTCAGAAGAAATAACTACATCCCGAGGTACAAATAATTTCACAGAATCTTTATATGCATACTGCATAAGTAGACACTGAACAACCCACATTGTAAAAGCCCAACAAATTTGACAGCTGAAGCAATCCTAAACTAATGATTTAAATAATAAAATAATGTCAATATTCTTTAAATCAAGTCAACAAATTTTGCACCAGAAACATCCCTACCATTCCACAAAAGCTTGTGATGAGAAGACTTTTCCTCCCCTGTTTGTCCATTAGAGACGATGCAATGGTCGTCCCTGAAATTGATTGAAAAATAACGAGTTATGAAGAAGAACTGGTTTCTGATTTATTTATTGCAAAAGAAGATACAACATTACCAAAAACATTTGATGCACCAACAAGAGCACTTGCTGCAACATCAGATACGATCCCAACACTTCGAAAAACAGCCGTTGAATAATAGACAACAGCGTTTATTCCAGCCATCTGTTGGAAAAAGAAAAGTGCTACTCCAACACTAACAACTGTTTCAAAGTAAACAAGATTAGAAAAAGATAATTACCATTGATACTATGAAGTTTGTTTTTTGATAAATA
>JAOQMQ010000002.1:15016890-15028425 GCA_027563845.1 Erythroxylum subrotundum | reverse complement strand
ACTGTCATTTATTGACAGAAAACTTTTATTAGCTTATCACCTAACTATAAAAGTGAAACCCACCTTGAAGTCCTTGATTGTGGCTTGTTCAAAAATGTCTCTCCTCTTGCTCCTCTTGCCCTTCTTGATTTTCTTCAACATTGACAAAAATCCCAAAAATCAATGAAATTCAAAAATGGAAAATTTAAAGGACCAAAAACATGAAATTGATCCTAGGATACTTTTACCCATGCATCTTCTAAGCTCTTTGAACCAAAAATTTTTCAAAACTCCAAAAGATTAAAACAAGTTACCTAAAATCTTCACCAAATAAAGAAATGCTTGGTTCAAAAGAAAGCTCTTATCTTTCTTTACCTTTTTCCCTTCTTGGTCACTCTCAAAATCCCTCTTGAAGGCTAAGGAAAATCAAACCCTAGCTTGCTCTTCTCTCTTTCTCTAAACTTACGAAACTCTCTCTCCCTGTTTTCTTCAATTTCATTTTCTCTCTCTTTTAAATGCAAGACACCTCATTTTCTCCTATTTTACACCTTCAATGATTGCATAAAGTCCCTTTTTGCCCTTACTTCAATGCCTTATGGTTTTTAAACTTAAGTGACTTGCCAAAATTGGCCTTACACTCCACCACTATTTTAAGAGTTCAAAGCCCAAAGCCCATGTCATATTATCTTACCCACATAAGCAAGTTAATTGATTTCCAACATGACTAATCTAGCAAGACCTTAAAATTAATCTAATCATACTTATAGTAAAGAAAAATTTTCAGGGGCCAACAGTTTAAACTTGATGAAAGTGTCAACTAACTTGGGGATGGTTTTCCTTTCCAACAGGGCGCAGACTGTGTGCGTCCTTTTGTGGCTTTGCAGAATTGCCTCAAATCGAACCCTAATGCTTTCTCTAAGGATGTTTTGGAAGATGAAGAAGCAGAGAAGAAACAACAGGAACAGCCACAGTCACTGATATAAATTTAATATCAAATTTTTTTATAAATTGATATTGTATGAAAACACAGATTTCTAACTATGTAGTAATGACTAATGATGTCAATTAAAGACATCATGATTTTTAATTGAATTTTTAAATAGATTTTAGAATAAATTCATCAAGACTTATTATAATTTTCGTTTTTAAAATTGTTAAAATATTTAAAATTTAGACATGTATGTGAATTAATAAGGTATTATTATCTGTTCTATGTTTTTTATTAAAGTTATGAACTTAATTTTTATAGAATTTAATATCTAAAATCTAAATTCCTATAAGAATATTGAACGGATTACTAAGATATATAATATTCATACCCTTATAATTTTTTTAAAAGTCATGTCCTCATAAGTCATTTTACACATAAACAGCTAATACTAAACAGCTAATTTTACCAAACATCAATTGACAAACAGCTAATGTAATCAGTTGGTCAAATCAGCTATCAGCTAATAGCTAATGCAATTAGCTGATAAAGAAAGTAACTAATCGAATGGTAAAATTAACATATATTATGTTTCTTTCTTATAAAGAAAGTAATTAATCTTTTAAATTAAAATATATAGATACTTAAACAAATATGTGAATACTTATTAGGGAATAAGTTTACTAAACAAGTTTTATTATAAGGATCCAAAATAGAATATTACTTATGTGGCTGTATATTTCTTCATTACAATGATTGTATAATTGATTAATAGATATGAGATTACCAAAGTATCTCATGTGAGAATTACTATGTTTTGATGCTACTTATGACTTATTCTATTTATGATAGTTTAGTCGGTAGTACTTGGATATATTATAAACCATATCGAGATAGTTGAGTGAGTTAAAAACGGATTCATTATTCTAAAATAACTAGGGAGAATATTTCACTATTCTTGATTAACAGTGATTTGAGAAAATCTTTGACTAGAGTGAAATTAAATTTAAAAAGGTGTTTTCAAATATTAATTATAAATTAATTACTAGTTAGAAAGAACAAACATGATTAAATTTAAAAGGGTAGACTCTAATTCTATAATATATGTACAACTGGAATACTGAATAACAAAATGATTAAATTATATAGCGTAACCATGTATGTTGAGTCAAACCAATTTAATATTCCTAATATTTGGGTTGTCAAGACATGTTGCCAAAATTGTTCTATTAGAGAATTAAAGATAAATTAAAAAGAGTTATAATAAAACTAATTCTAATTATTTATTATAATTATAATTTATAATCATTGGTAACCTATTAGGAACTAATGAATCACATATAAAAAATAGTTTAAAAGAAAAAATCAATTTAAATTAAGTTAAACTTAATTGTGAAGTTTAAGAAACTTCAAGAATCAAATATGAGATTTTTGATTATAATTATGAATTTTAATTTAGTAAGAAACAAACTCTATTGTCTTTTTCTATAAATAGGCATAAGAGAGCTAGTGCTCTTACCTTTTTCTCTAAAGTGTTGAGTTCCTTTTCACTGCTTAATAGATATCATTAGAGGCTGAACATGTGGATAACTTGTGACTGATAGTTCGAGAAGAAAATTTTGTAGGAATCTGGATAAGGTATGATTGGTCTTTTATTTATAATTCATGTTTTCAAGTTATTCAATTAATAAGATCCAATCAGAAAATAGTAAAATTTTATTTCTTTTGTTATGCCTGTGATTCAATCACGATTAATTTCCCAATATTAGAGTCTCCTTTAACTATTTAACTTGATAAAAGTTACTAATTGTTATTGATTTGATAAAATTAAGGCTTAAGACTTTGGTTTGATGAATTGTCCATTATATATTCGACCACAATTAATTAGTGTTCTGTTTAATTTTTTAGAAATTAAAAGATGAATTTCATACACATCCCTTTGTTTAAGCTTTTTGGAAAACTTAATATGTTGGCTTGACTTTTGTGTTTTTCTTTTTTTCTTTTTGGAAAAACATGTGTTTATTATGTTTTTTCAAAAAACCATCTCCTACCTCGTACCTTTGTTATGCTTCTCGAATGATTTAGTTGCATGCCTCTTGCTTTGTTGTTTATGGAAACAACCATTGGATGTCAGTCCTATTAGGCTTTTGGAATTGTTGGATTGAAATTTCTGGAAACTTTAAATGATTGAGCTTTTGGGTTTATTTTGAGATTTTTGATGTGTTTTATTATGTGAATTAGTGTTGGAATAGGTTGAAAAGCCTCATCCTAATGCCATCTTCAGGTATTGGTGCTTCTACCAACAGTGTTTATTATCACTGTGAACACAATAGCCTGCAGTGTTGCCACTGACAAAGGTGAATAACCACCAGAAGTAGAAGGTGATGAAGACTAGGGGCGTGACATTATGAGGAGAAGCATGCGACAACAACCAAAAACATCAGAGGCGGTAGCGCGAGGAAGACAAAAAACCTAAAATAAAAAAGAAGATGGAGGTGAGACATGCACCACATAAAGGGACAACGTGTTCGAATGGAGACACACTTAGCGCATGTTATACATGCACCTTATATTAAAAAGGATGGTGTGTGACTATTTTATTTTAAATTTATTTTAAGCTTTTCTTTTAATTAAATTAGTTTAATTAAGATCTAATTAGTTTAAATTTCTAATAAATTTAGAGAAGTCTTTTCTAATTGTTTTCTAAAGGGGCAAATTTTATTAGGAACATTGTGGAATATAGTTTAATTTTTCAAGAGTTGACTTATTAAATTAAATTAGTTATTAACTAAATAATTAGAAGTCAAGGTTTTAAAGGAATTTCTTTCCAAATTCAATTATATTATATATAATTACAATAATAAGATTATGTTAGTTTTTATAAGACCTAAACTTTTGAAGTTTTTAAATCTTTCAATTGAATATTCAATACACATTAAGAACGTGATAGTTGCCTTTTATTATTTGAGAATAAAACCAGAGTTCTGATTATTATAAGACTTGTTAAGTTACTTAAGGCCCTTTTAACTCAAATATGTTTTATCTTAAATTTATTGCTCCTACTTAATTATATTTGTATGATTTGGATGAGTAATTCATGATTATATGAATTTAGAGGCATGGTTAAAAATAATATATAAGATGTATTTTGACTAAAAGTTGTCACCTAATGGATCTAAGAGTTATATAACATGTGATTGATACGAATACTATCTACCTAATTTAAATTTATTTGGTTTATTAAGTAGCTCAAGATCAACTTAGTTTAAATATGATCTTAGCCTACTAGAAAATTTTTGATAACTTTTAGGTATAATAGTGAGGGCTATTATTTTCAATAAAATAATAGGAGTAACCATATATGTATTAAACTCCTTATTTTATTTAGCTTTGTAGCATAAACTAATACTTACTCTTCTATGTAATTTTGATTATTAGATAAAATGAGTATTAATTTATCCTTGAGGAGCATTATGGATGTAACAAGCTTATTGGACCAAACCTCTTAAATGTGTTTTGTAGCTTAAGAATTGTTCTCACACAAGAAAAGAAGTATGTTCTTGACACTCCAATTATACTAGAGCCTAGTTTAGATGCAACTGATAAAGCCTAGAAGAGATATCAACATAATATTATTGATGATGTTAAAAAAGCTACATTGTTAGCTAGTATGTCTCCTGAGTTGCAGAGGAAGTATGAAAACATTGATGCTCCTACTATAGTTTTGCATCTCAAGGAGTTATTTGGTGTACAAAGGTAAGGAGGAAAGATATTAGACTTCTAAAGCATTATATCAATGTAAGATGACAAAAGGATCTTTAGTGGAGTTACACATATTGAAGATTATTAGCTATATGAAAAAAATTAGGTGGATTAGGTCTTGTCATGGACTATGAGTTAAGCATTGATTTGGTGTTAAGCATTGATTTGGTGTTACAATCTCTTTAAGGTTTTCACTGTTCTCCATATGAACCAAAAGGACATGTCATTGCCTGAATTGTTGAATATGCTTAAGACTGTAGAGGGATGCCTTAAAAAGGAACTCGATTATGTTCTTAATATGGATTCTTCCAAATGCAAGAAAAAGTGCCCCAACAAGAATAAAAATAAAATGCTTCTAACTAGTGGAGGTATCCAATTCATCATTTATCTCATCTTTGGATGCCTTGAGCAAAACAACCCTCTTTATTGGAGCTGCTTCCTCTTCATAGAATTCATTAGTTAGCATTTTATAAAGGAGAAGTGATCAGATAAGCTCTTCCAATGGCAAGGTGATTAATTTCTTCTTAAATGGTTATCACCTTTTCCTCAATCTTTTAGTGAATACCTAAGTAAAATTTATCACTAATTCAGAAGTATTACCATGACCTTTAAGGACATTAATAATATAAATAAAACAAGCATATGTATTAAAAATAAAGTCATTTTTTAACATAAAATACTCATATTGATGAACTAATAAACTAATATTGCCCTTTTTTACTTATGTAATATGTTATTTGAAGTATGTATCGTCTCATATAATGTTTCACACAAGAGCATAAAATAGAATATTCATTCTTTTTTTTATTAATATAACAAACCTTTTGTCATTATTGCTCTAGTCATTTGTATTCTTTAATACCTTATGAATGAGAGCATAACTATCCAAAATAGGAGATTTATTGCATATGGGCTTCGATCAAAAGTTAGAGTTCGTAAAGATTTGGAGGCAAAACACTCATCTTTGGTTGAACACGATACATACAAGTATGTCTTATCTTATACCCTTCCTTCAATGTAGGAGTTAAAGTTTTAGGAAGAATAAAGTTTCCAAAACAAACGTGGCCTTAATTGTGTCTACCTTCTGAAAGTTACAAAATATCCATAATCTTCACATAAGTGTGTCACAAATTGTGTCTAAATTCATAAAGTTATAGGAGGATCTATAATCTTAGACATGAGAGTGTCCCAAATCATGTTCAGTAACGTCAAATTGTCTATAACAACATGGCCTAGCCCACATTCATATATAAGGTCTTGCTGACTCAAAACTCTCATTTTTATTTAGTATTTAAGGCATGTTTCTTTTCAATTAAAAATGTTTTAAATATATTTGTTTACAAAGAGTTGTAAGAGTTTTTTCCCTTGTTTTTTTTATAGAACTTCAAATTTATCAATTAATTCTTTTTTTTATAGCATTCATATACTTTACAAATTTGGTTCTTGATTCTTTAGAATCAATGAATTAATTCTTTTAGAGATTTATTTTAGCTTTCTTAGCTTTGATTCAAACTTAGTCGTAAGTTCTTTAGAACATATTTTTAAATGGGTTCACATAAATTGGCATTAGAGCTTGGCTCTAAATTAAGTATTGTTATCCTTTTTATTTTCGTATCATTTCAATTTTATTCTTTGTTTAAGAGAATAAAAGTCATGTTTCTTGTGATTTTTTTCATTATATTAAATCATATTCTTATTAAGCTTTAATAAAAATTTAAGATTTGTCTTCTTCTTGCTTTTAGAGTTCGTCTATCTCTACTTTTATAGTAAGAATTTGTAACAGCTCAGACCACCCGTCAACAGATATTGTCCACTTTAGGTTGCCCCTAGGGCCAAGACCCTCACGGTTTTGCTCTTCCCACACCAGGGAAGATGCGTTTAAGGGGAAGAGGTATCCATACCCTTATAAAGCGTACTTCGTTTCCCTCTCCAACTGATGTGGGATCTCAGAGGTTTATTCTTTGCTTAATTGCTTCATTTCATATCGTTCATACCAGAATATCTGTGTGATTATAAAAAGTAAAGAAAGGAAAAAAAAGTAGTGCAGGAAGGATTACCTTAAAAAATATTTCTAAACACAAATCGAAATTCTTACTAGCCTTTGTTTTATTTAATTTTCGTATTTCTTTATTAACCTATGATTTGTTGATGTTTCTCCTTTTGACTAATAATTCTTAGAATTTTGAACTTTACAAGGTTTAATTCTTGTTTGAGTTTGTTTAGTTCTTTAAAGAACTTGTGAAGTAAGAAAAGGGTATGAAAAAAAGGCAAGAGAGCGTGAGTTTAACATCGAGAAAAGTCAAATAAGGAGTGAAATAAGAGTGATTTTTAATCTTTGAGAGTAAACACGTGTAGGAGTGTATGAGAAACTCTTTTTAGTATTCTTTTTTTCTTGTAGCATTCAAATATATCTTCTAAATGCATTTCATCACCAAATGAGGAGAAAAATTACTCATACTTTATATATGCTATGTAACAATAGTTTGAAAGAATGAATATGATGTATACTAAGACGAGGGATATAATGGACAAGCAATCACAGTAGATTATTGAATTATTGAATTATAAGGGAGACGATAACCCGAAGTCTATAATAAAGGAAATTGTAACTGAACAGGTTGTCAAAGTCCTTAAAAATAATATTCGATTCACTAACTTTTATAATAGTCATAAAAGCAAGTCGAATCTCAAGAAAATTAAAAACTAGTTCCTTAATTTCAATTGATAAAATAAAATGAGGGTTTGATTAATTAATTAATTACCTAAAATTAACAAGGAATAAAAAAACAACTAAGCATAAAATGTGAAAATTGAATTTTACTTAACTCTAATTCAAGGGAAGGATCTAATCCAATTGTAACTTTAATCGTTGGTCTAAAAAGAATATATTTTACAATTTAAGCGGTTAGTTTAAAACTTATTTGAATAACCATGATATGTCTCAATTTTCCTAAATTAATTTATTCAAACCTAGCTTTCAAACACAAATTTACTATTAATTGATTAGCTATGCTAACATTCTATATCAATTTAATCATTTCAATAAGCTTAATAGAAAAGATAACATTCTGTATCAATTTAATCATTGCAATAAACTTAATAAAAAAAGATTAAACCCTCTATTAAATAATTGTGATAGCTATAACTATTCAATTAATTTTCTTGGCTCTCATAAGTTAAATATACAAATACATAAATAACCTACTTACTACTTGTATCAATCTTTCATGACAATTATAGATCACTGAACTCATAGATGATCATAAAATAATCAATATTGAATTAATTTGCTAGATCAATCAATAGTAATTACTTATGAACTAAAATAATAAGAAATAAGAGATACCTGCATTAATATAAAAATATTGGTTTAGAGCAAAACCTCCTAAGTTACAATTAGAGTTTTAATTCCCCTTAAATTAGAAAATTCAAATTTAACCACATATAAGTATATTTCCACACCAAAGATAGATGAAAGAAGAAAAGAAAAGTAAAAGGGAATAATGAGAAAGTGTCTATAACATTTTCTTCCTCTTCCTCTCCTACCAAAAATCTAACTTCTTTTAATATTCTAGAGGTAATCTTTTAAACAATCAAAATCCCTACGTAATGGGGCTAGGAATAAGTCTCCTAATCGAACTGAACTTCTTAAAGTGATCTGGGTCTAAGTATGATCTTGGGTTATTTGCTTCAGCAATCTGTCATCTTTGACTTTATCTTTCCAAATTTTTTTGCTTGACCAATAATGCTCCAATGAGATGTTTAAAGCAAAATTTGGTCTAATCTCCACTTGTCACCTTCTAAAATAAAATGAAAATTAATTTTTACCAATTTAGCACCAAAATCAACTCAAAATAAAGAGATAAGCCTAATTAATATAATAAACTAATCCAATTGTAACTTTGATAGTTGGTCTAAAAAGAATAAATTTTTACAATTTAAGCGGTTAGTTTGAAACTTATTAGAATAACTATGATATGTCTCAATGTTCTTAAATTAATTTTTTCAAACCTAGCTTTCAAACCAAAATTTACTATTAATTGATTAGCTATGCTAACATTCTATATCGATTTAATCATTTCAATAAGCTTAATAGAAAAGATAGCACTCTGTATCAATTTAATCATTGCAATAAGCTTAATAAAAAAGATTAAACCCTCTATTAAATAATTGTGATAGCTATAAATATGCAATTAATTTTCTTGTTTCTCATAAGTTAATTATACAAATACATAAATAATCTACTTACTATTTGTATCAATCATTCAAGACAATTATGGATCACTGAACTCATAGATGATCATAAAATAATCAATATTGAATTAATTTGTTAGATTAGTCAATAGCAAATACTTATTGACTAAAATAATAAGAAATAAGAGATACTTGCATTAATATAAAAATATTGGTTTAGAACAAAACCTCCTAAGTTACAATTAGAGTTTTAATTCCCCTTAAATTAGAAAATTCAAATTTATCCACATATAACTATAATTCCACACCAAAGATAGATGAAAGAAGAAAAGAAAAGTAAAAGGGAATAATGAGAAAGTGTGTATAACATTTTCTTCCTCTTCCTCTTCCTCTCCTACCAAAAATCTTACTTCTTTCAATATTCTAGAGGTTTTAAACAATCAAAATCCCTAAGTAATGGGGCTAGGAATAAGTCTCCTAATCGAACTGAACTTCTTAGAGTGATCTGGCTCTAAATGTGATCTTGCGTTGCCTGCTTCAGCAATCTGTCATCATTGACTTTATATTTCCAAAAATTTTTGTTTGACCAATGATGCTCCAATGAGATGTTTAAAGCAAAATTTGGTCTGAACTCCACTTGTCACCTTCTAAAATAAAATGAAAATTAATTTTTACCAATTTAGCACCAAAATCAACTCAAAATAAAAGAGATAAGCCTAATTAATATAATAAACTAATCCAATTGTAAATTTGATCGTTGGTCTAAAAAGAATATATTATTACGATTAAGCGGTTAGTTTGAAACTTATTAGAATAACCATGATATGTCTAAATTTTCCTAAATTAATTTATTCAAACCTAGCTTTCAAACCAAAATTTACTAGTAATTGATTAGGTATGCTAACATTCTATATTGATTTAATCATTTCAATAAGCTTAATAGAAAAGATAGCATTCTGTATAAGTTTAATCATTGCAATAAGCTTAATAAAAAGCAAATTTATAAAATTATGCTAAGTCATTTAAACTTTGTTTTTCAATCTTCAAAGTTATTTAAAAGAATAAAATATAAATTTTTAGTAGGAACTTGATTTATAATCAGTTCAAAAGTTCTCCAAAACTACTTTAATAACTAAGAGGAATTTATTTAGAACCTTCCTTAATTCTCTTAATTATGCAAAATATTTATATTATGTCCTAAATGTATAATCATGTTATAATGATTAAACTCTTTAACTTCTGAAACGAGCAATTTAAGGATTACAAGTAATTTACATTGATTAACTTACAAGTGAGATGTTTGATTCTTGTGAACTTGACTTGATATTCATTTGTATTGATTTGAAATTCAAGTAAATTAATCATTTTGTTTATCATTTAATTACATTGTTCTTTAATTAAACTTGATATATATCATATTATTTAATTATTTAAAAAATTAAAATACTAATATCACTAAAGATAAAAACATTAATAGCTAAATGCATTAATAATATCAGGAGGAAATATTATTCTCGGCCCAGCAAAGCATCAAAGTAACTTTGATTTCCATTTGATTAACCTCTTAACCTTGCCTTAAATAGTGATGAGAGCTTAGATATAATTAGAACTTATTGCTTTGATAAAGGACCTCTTGTCGCCTACAGAAAACTAAGTCTTGCATCAACATATGATGGTCATGACTACTAAGCTTTGAAAGTTTTTGCTCTTTCAAGTATAAGCACAATTAGATGTTTGAAGAACATATACCGGCAAGGGAGTTTACTGTTTCTTAACAATGCCAAAAAGTAAATCCCCCACTTGTTGATTCATAGCTCAATACAGTAAGTAAACGGTTCCTATTTTCAGGGGGAAATAGGATAGAGCTTTTGCCTTATAGCCAACTCTTTTAGGTGCGGTCGAGCTTTAAGGTTATGTTTTCTCTTCCCACTAATTATAGTTTGCACACATTTTTCTTTATATGCATCACATATTATTGGGAAGAAGAGTATGTTGTAAACAAGGCAATAGAAGAAAATGCTACTCCTTTCTTCCGCTCATTCTCTGATTATGATTCTGTTGTTCCAACCACTTCATAGACAGTTCAGGCACAACATACAAATCATCCAGTAACTTCTGTGTTTTTCTATCAATTTTTCTTGAATTACAAAAGGTGTTTCCATTTCTGTACCATAAAATTGCCTACGAAAAGAATAAAAGAGTTGAGAGATTGTAATTCTCAACTCTTTTGTTCTATCGAGCGGATCCTTTTCAAAAAAAAACGGATGGCTAGGATGTTATCATCCCAAATGTCCCATATTAAAGAAGTATCTTTAACGTTTAACGATCAAGAATGAGACAAGTCTACTAGACAGACAGATAGATAGATGGATAGATGGGATCATCAATTAGTAAGTCCGACGATTTGAATTGGAGAACAAAATCAAATGACTTGTAAAAGGGCTTCACAAATCAGAATACGTTTATTCTATGGTATGAAACTCTAGCCAGATTACTCCCAAGCCCAATAAGTCTTGAAAAAACAAGTGTTCCAATTGTTTTATGTAATTTGACATTCAAAGGAACATCTCGACTAAGTAAAAAGAAGGGGGAAAAAAGAAGAAGAAGCTAGGCATCCTACTGATGTCACATATGTACATCAAAAGGCATTAATGCACGCTGAAGGGTGTGTT
>JAOQMQ010000002.1:15001710-15016790 GCA_027563845.1 Erythroxylum subrotundum | reverse complement strand
TCATCATTTCCTCCTTTTATATGGGGACGATAACCGTCGGAAGTTACTTCTTGTGTAACTTCCAACAACTCCCACTCAGCCACATAAGCCACGAGTTACATCTTCTCCCTAAACTTCACGTGTCATACTGAGGATGGGACGTGCGACCATTTAAAGAACAAGTGTTCCAATTGTTTTATGTAATTTGACATTCAAAGGAACATCTCGACCAGTAAAAAGAAGGGGGAAAAAAAGAAGAAGAAGAAGCTAGGCATCCTACTGATGTCACATATGTACATCAAAAGGCATTAATGCACGCTGAAGGGTGTGTTTTAGAAGACATTAACTACAGATTTCCACAAACTTTGGGGGGCCTACAACATTTACCGGTATATTTGATAAACAAACATATGTTGGCATGTAACAATGGTCTATAGCTTTGATTGTACATCAGAAATAGAATTTGAGTGGTGGCGGCAACTTTTGGTTTAACGGCAGCAGATAAGCTTCCAAGCATCCACTATATATTCCGAAGGTTTTCAACCGTTTTTGGTCTTAACGACCATGCACCCACACTGAGCCTTGCGGTCAAAGACAATTGTAACAACATTATATCTCCAAAGACAAGTACCCGTAAAACAAGCTTCTATGTTAGGATCGAGACGGATAGGAAGAGAGAGAGACAAGTTATGTCCTCCTGACAAATATTCCAACCTCATTCTTAAATTTCAACTTCTAGTTACATGGCAGGTTCATTATTATCTTATTGAAAACAGCAAATAACAGTGTAG
This sequence comes from Erythroxylum subrotundum, assembly GCA_027563845.1. Lineage (NCBI taxonomy): Eukaryota > Viridiplantae > Streptophyta > Magnoliopsida > Malpighiales > Erythroxylaceae > Erythroxylum > Erythroxylum subrotundum. Next base: position 15,016,020 of record JAOQMQ010000002.1, on the reverse strand, counting down.
CAAGTTGTTTGTCCTTTGATTCTTTTCTTTTCTTTTGATTTAAAGAAATTAGGTAGTATTTTTCATCAACTTCCATATTTATATAAACAAGGTCCAGATGGCTTTAGTTTCTTCGTCTACTTCAAAGTTTGCCTCCATTGGATTAATCCGATAACATAGGAAAGTACCTCTCTTACATGCAGTTTAAGGAATTTGGTTCGACAACCTTCAAATAGGACGAAACTATATATATCCGGACCGGCTTGGGGAGTAAATTTAAGAGAAAGAAGGAAAAAACATAAACCATCAATCTGAAGTTATCAATTAAATTTAATATATTAGAGTATCTAAGTTATGGATATAAAAATCCTTATACATAAACATATTCTGTATAAATTGATCATAAAATGCAAACCAGTTGTATGGTTTCGTGAAACTTTTTGAGTGCGCAAATAGTTATCAAATTATCATTCGGCTCTCAAAGGAGTCTCACCTATCTTTTCGTGGTTACTAGCTAGATATCTGTATACTGCATATGGCTGATATTGTTATAGAGTTCGATTGATGCATGCGTCCTATATGGTCAGATATAATTGGTATTTATATAACAAAGAAAGGAATGTTACTTCATAGAGTACGCGTAGTTTTGAGAAAGAAGCGGCGGGGTACTATATGTGATATGTGAAAGAAAACCAGCAGTAAGTAACTTGGAGAATTAATTTGAATAATATCTTTTAATTAAATTAAATTTGTAATCGTGTTTGTGTTGGATTAGTTGTTATTCTATGACTTATTTGAATTCTAAGTGACAATTATCAAGATCATAAATATATTGTTTTTTATTTTTATTTATCAAATTTGATTGATTTTTATGTATTAGACGGACAATCAAATTCAAAATGGCTATTGTTATCTCTTAATCAATAGACCACATTGTTTGTTTATTTTCACTTATCAAAGTTGGTTGATTTTCATGGGTTAAATGGACAATCAAATTCAAAATGGCTATTCTTATCTCTTAATCAATAGACCACAAAGATACATGTACCACAATTCCTAGAAGAACAAAAACTCATTAGTAAAATATTCTTAAATTATGTATGTATGCTATAGAGTGAAATTTCCAAAAAAGAAGAAGCAAAACTCCTAGTGTCGGATAACACACACACACTCACACGTTTAATAATACTTAAAATAAGTTTCTAAATTTAAAATTGATTAGTTCAAGCCTAGTTAGGAATAATTTACTAATTTAATTTAAATTATTAAGTTAATGAGTTTAATAACAAATTAGAAATAAATTTCTAATTTAATTAAATTTGATTAATTCAAACAATAAATAAAATTAAAAATAATTTTCTAATTAAATTGAAATTATTAGTACAATAATAATTAGCAATAAATTTTTAATTAATAATTTAATTTGATTGGTTCTATAATAATTAGAAATGAGTTTCTAATTAAAAATGATATAATTACAATTTATTATGATTTGTTTAATAACAATTGAAAATTTTTTTTAAGTATAATTATAATTTCATTATGAGCATAAGTTAATTAACATGTTAGTTAAATCATTTATTTTATAATTTCTAGGTTTTGTGAAGGGGCTTCTAATTCCTGAAAATGTGTTCTTAGAAAAATGCCAATTATAACAAGATCACCTAGATTTTTGCATACAACAACACATATGAGACGAGTCATTATTACGTTTGTGTAGTTACTCCAAACACAATACCTGTTTGGAGATTGTTTGGCTTTTGTAAAGGCTGAAGTAAGGCTGAAGGAATGTACATGACTTTACTTTTAACATTGTCATAACTAAATAGTGAACTATTAAGCATCCTATGGAACTTAAGTTGGCCTAATTTATAAACATATAAATGGCTAGTGATAATGTTTATGAGAGAAATTTGTAGAAAAGAATTGATTAGGACTTTGTATCCAATTAATCTTTTGGTCAAGATAATCAGAATAATGGCATATCGAGCTTCAAAAGCTTTATCACATGAATTAGTTGACTTTATTTTGTGTAGAGTTCGTTATTATATATTGAGAACTAAGTTATACTGAACTCTAGGTCTATTTATGCATATCAAGTTTGATATTTTCAATTTATTATAACACATATTATATGAACGTTTACTTGACAATTCTTCTTGAGTACGATAGCTGGTATTTAGTCATCATATGAATGATGATTGAGAATATACGTGCTCTTTTGATTTTATAGATAATGGAAAAATAATTATTTGCTAAATATATATGTATAACATGACATTGATGTGCATATATACTATTTCTTTCTTTATGTAGAAACTTTATGTTTTAATTACGACTACAACCTAAAGAATATTGTTGTTGAACTCAATAAGGGTGAAAATTAAATGACAACAATTATGCAATCTAAAACATGAAAATTGAATATATTTGAGGAGCAAAAGGCTTTTGAACTATTAAATATAACCTTAGATATTCTTAAGGAAGGCAATATGGCCCAATAAGAAAAGGATCATGATACTTATGAAATATGGCAGAAAAAGAACTTATTAGCTCACATTCCGTTATTGAGTAAAAAGGATTTTGATATCATGCATAAGTACTATTAAGGACATATGGTCCGCTTTAATTGCACATTTTGGAGACACCTCGACAACCAAAGTGAGGTCACTTACTATCAAATTTGACACATAAAAAAAGTTCAGCTCACACAATGTAAATAGCATTTAATGGACATGTCAAATATGATAAGTGAATTATGTGACATTGGTTATGAATTATCATATAAGCAGTAAGTGTAATTATTAATCTATTCAATACCTCATAGTTAGGAGCATATGAAGATGCATCTAACTTACAATGGGAGCATCAAGACAATGGAAGATGCTATGACGCATCTTATATCCGAAGAAGAATGTCTTGAAGCCTCCAAAATATCTCTGAGATACAGGTAGTTAGTTCTAACTTATATGGAACTATGAATCGAAAATGTAAGCATCGTAGTGGGCCCAAATGGAGAAAGGGTAAGAGAAATACCCATTATACTCAAGACTTTAAGAAGATCAAGTGAAACCAACATGGAAAAGGAAAATGTCCTTTTAAAAAGCAAAACATGAAAAGAGTCAACTGCTTTAATTATAGCAATAAGAGTCACTTTGTTAATGATTGTAGTGAGCCCAAAAAGGCATAATGTAATTGTACAGACATTCATTATATGAATGTCTCTTATTTTATCTTACTAATTATCGCATCTTTGTGGATTGTAAACTCGGAGGCAACAACCATATAACGAAGGATAGAGATGCCTTCATGAAATTATGAAAAATCTCATATGGAACATGATGGATTTGTCTAGGAGACAACTTAAGGGTTGTTGTACAAAAGATTGGAACTTATAAATTAGATATTCGTGGATCCCTAATCCTACATGAAGTGGTAAATTCTTTAAAGATTGAATGAAATCTTATCTCTGTGTTAGTTTTAATTACTCTTAATTTTAATGTGAAGTTCTATAGTGGTGGTATGGATTTATATCTTAGGACACATTTATTATAGTCATAGATTTATATTGGATGGTTTTTATCATTCTAAATATTATTTATTTAAATAATAACATATGTTATTCCTTTTCTATATCATCTCATAATTCTAATAATAATAATGCAATTTTATGACAAGCTAGACTATGTCATATTAGTCAAAACTGAATTAGTTGATTAGCTAAAGAGGGCCTCTTAAGTGATTTATGTCAAGCAGATTTACCTATTTGTGAATTTTATTTAGCTGAAAAAATGACAAGAAAGCTATTTAGAAAGAGAACAGGAGCTTCCTATCAATTGTCACTCAAACATCTATGGTCCAATGAATATAAGGCACAGCTTAGGGTTGTATATTTCATCACTTTTATAGATGACTATACTCGATATAGTCATGTCTATTTGATTTCTCACAAACTAGAAGCATTAAATTGTTTTATAAAGTATATAAATTTAGTAGAGAATCAATTAGATAATAAAATAAAAGCATTAAGAATTGATCAAGGATAAAAATAATTTTCTAATAAGTTCAAGATGTTGTATGATGAAAAAGGAATAGAAAGATAGTTAACTATTCCTCAAACCCTTCAATAAAATGACATTGTTGAAAGACATAATAAAACACTATTGAAAATGGTTAGGTGCATGATTGCACATGAAAATTTACCAATCACCCATTGAGGTGATGTATTGCCTACAAACATTTATGTACTTAATCGAGTACCCACAAAATAAGTTACAAACACTCCATAAAAGTTATGGATAATGAGAAAATATGACATGGAACATCTAAAACCATTGGGGTATGCTACCTACATTCCTGATCTCTCTCACAAATAGGGGAAACTAGGCCTAAGAGTGAAGAAAAGTATCTTTATTAGATACTCTGAATACTCAAAATAATATGTGTTCATAGGTGAATAAGTTAATGAAGGTGTAACTAAATTTGAATTACGAGATGTCACATTTTTTTAAAAATGACTTTCTAAAGTAGGGTGAAATAGGAAAAGACTTATTTCTATTTGAAACTCTTAATCAGAATGATTCCATTATAGGGAATCATGAAGAGGGACTTTATCCAAGTAAGAGTGCTTTAGAAATTAAAGAATTAACTTAAGGACAATTAATTTTACAACCCCAATAAAACCTATCATATCTGATCCGAGTGAGAGTAATCAAGATGTTAATGAATTTATTTCTCATGTACCATTTTTACATCAATGTAATCGTGGTAGGATTCCTTGACATCATTTTAAAATAAAAAGGAGAAATTCCTATGGTCATCATATAAGAAGATGATGAGGTACAGAATGTACATGAAACACTTAATAGTCATATTAAATAAGAATGGATGAAATCAATAAAAGAGGAAATGAATTATTTAAGCTTGAATCAAGTATGAGACTTGGTTGATCTTTCTAATAGGCGTAAAGCTATTACAAATAGATGGGTTCTCAATTTAAAACGAAATGATGATGACAACATTAAAAGATACAAAGTGTGCCTTGTGGTGAAAGGATATACACAATAAAAGGGGATCGATTATAACGAGACATTTTTACCAGTTGTGAGATTTTTTTTTCAATTCATCTAATCTTTGGTTATAGTACCTATTTTGGATCCTAAATTACATCAAATGGATGCAAAGAATACTTTTTTTAAGTAGATAATTAGAAGAATAAATCTATATGAAACAACATGTAGATTTTACTAAGACAGGTCAAAAACACAAAATGTTTCAGTTATTAAAAATCAATTTATGGTCTGAAGTAGTTCTTGAGGCAATGTTGCACTTAATCATTTCATATGATTTTCATATGCTTGGCAAAGACCACTGTGTATGTGTTAAAAGATTTGAAAAAAAACTTGAGATTTTATCTTTATATATGGATGACACTTTGATTACTTGTAATCACTATGAGTTTGTCAAGCAAATTAAAGATTGATTGTCATCTAAATCTGAAATAAAAGATATAGGTGAAGTAGCATATATTGTTAGAATTAAGATTTCAAGAGATCATTTAAAGAATTATTGCTACTTTATCAAGTGACTTATATTCAAAATATTTAAAAACAACTTCATATGCAAGACTGCAAACCAATATATAATCTTAATATTAAAGACGAGGGTCTCAGCAACAAGTTTTGTCCATATATGCCATAAGAAAAGGGGAAAATGAAGAAAATTTCAAACTTTAGTGCAATTGGAAGTCTTATGTATGCCACAATGTGTACATGACTAGATATTTGTTACACTGTTAGGATGGTGAGTAAATATCAGTCAAATCTAAGACAAACACATTGGAAAGCAATAAAGAGAATGTTATGAAATCTAAAAGGTATTGTTGATTATGCACTATATTATCAAGGAAATGACCTAATTATACAAGTGTATATATATATGTATATTGAGGAAGAGATCTAGCTGGGAGAAAATCTATATATGAATTTGTTTTCTTTCTGTATAATGGTGTTATATCATGAAAAGGTAAGAAAAAAATCATGTTTTACCTTATCCACAACAAAAGTTGAATTTACAGGATTTTTAGTAGCAGTATAAGAAGATGTATGGCTTAAATGATTCTTGATTAGTTTGAGAGTCACACAAAGCGAGACTAATCTAGTAACAAGTAATTGTGACAGTTAAATGACAATCACTTATACCAAAGACCCTAAATTTTATTATAAAACCAAATAGCTAGTTATTTAATAGAATTAAGTGAAAGATACATAATTGCATGAGGAGAAGTGAACATGAATTATATATCTACATAAGATATGTTGGCAGGCCCAATAACAAAATCAATTTTTTAAGAGACATATACTAGCCATATAAAGTCAAAAGATTATGTTGATATTCAAATATAACAACAACAACAATAATCTGGTGAAAGTCTCGTTGATACATAAGGTTTGGAAACACAGTGTTACCCCTAACTAGTAAAAAGACTATTTTTGATAGAGACACGTGAAAAAAGAAAAACGCATATACATATTAAAATAATAAAATACAAAATACAAAAAATAAACATAAACGATAATAACAATAATAAAATAAATACACATAAATAAAAATATAAAAAATATAAAGCAAGGTAAAGAGTAAAAATAAAAGATAAAACAAGTAAATCAATAAGCAACCAAGAAAGAAGACAAGTTAATAAATAAATCAAATAAGTCAGTATAAGAAAATATTTAGGTTAAGTAAGGAAATGATTAGATTAATTAACTAAGAGGAAAGTACTATGTATTGAATGGTTAGGCTAAATACAAGGCATAAGATTAAAAAAAATGTTTAAAGGACTTACGAGAATGAGAAGGACATCTCTATGTGAGATCTTTATTCGAATCATATTACGCTAAAGTTTTCTATTAAGGGTCATATTCTTGGTAAGTTCTAATAGAACCTTATCGTTCTTAATCACCTTTTATCAGTTTTTCTTAGGCCTTCCTTTTTTCTTCTTACAGTCTCTAAGTACAATTTTCTAGCATCTTCTCATTGGAGCATCAGGTTGTCTCCTCTTAACATGTCTAAACCATCTAAACCTTCTCTTTCTTAATTTGTCTTTAATATTAGTCACCTTTAATTTCAATGTATTGTCATGTATAAATACAAATATGAGTTGATATTATTTATTAAGTAATAAGTATTACTTAATAATTGATTATGAAATTTGTATACTTTATATGACATATTTTCATATGAATTAAAAAGTATGTTAGATAGATAAAAGATCGTCTTCTCATACGGGCAATCACCTCTAATATTTGTGATAACTAGAGAAGAGGCATGTTATAATTTTATTAAATAGGTGATAATTAAGAGAAAAAGTAAGAAACTTAAACCGTGAACTGTAATTTAAATGATAAGATAAAAGAAAATTAGTTTGGAGTGATCATATGGTCATAATGTTTGGCTTAAGTTGCTATATGAGACTTGGAAAAGATGAATTTAAGACTAGATAAGTGAACTTACGCTAAACATTAAGCATGTTTGAACCAACATCTGTACAATATTGCATTTATGAAAGACATACACTCTAAATTAATAGGAGTTAATATTGTAACACATGACTCTTACCATGTAAATAGAAACAACCATAAAAAGGGATTAATGTAAATAATAAAATCTCAACTTACATTTTGTGAAGTCTTAGAGGTTAAGAGAACCTCTTAATATCTCTTTAGAACTCTTTTGTAATTCTTAAGAATTAAATTTAAAGTTTGTTACCTTAGAATTTTACCAGAATATTATGTTTGACATGATCTTATGGGAAAATTTTAAGAAAACAAATTAAATTCAATCAAGAGATTTAGAATAAAGGAAGGTCATTCTGATTAGTAACTTGTATAAGAAAATTTATGTATTCAAACGTAGCCTTTGACTCTTAGTAAGAGAATTGAATGCATTTATGATATGATGAAATCAATAAGATTAAAGGATATTTAAATACGAGATATGGATTTGGATATAACATACAAAATCTACTCAAAGATCGATTCATTAATCGAGATGTTATATATTTCTAATAGGTATATGACCATGAGCTATTGTTGTATGCTGGTCACACGGCTTATTGGACATATATGAGAATATGAAAAAATCTTATAAACCAAATTTATCATGTATGAGTGAGAGATGATATTGAAAGGACACACCTGATGATTTGAGGTGTGACCTTTTGATCATTGATAGTTAATAATCTTGACATTATCCATGACTATGGGATAATGATCATTTAAACAAACTGATGATTATAATATGAAAAGAACACAAATAAATAAAAGAGATAATCGCGGAAAGAAACAAGTTTCTTATAGGTGTCCTTTAACCACTAGAATATAATCAAATTTTTTTAAAATTAATTGATTAATAATATATGATTTGAAAGATTATGTATTTATTTACATATTTAAACTTGTTACAAGCACAAAAAGTTGATTGTTACAGGGTAATAATAGACGTGAAACAAAAGTAAATTACATTATTTGTTCTTTTTGTTTGGTTACTAATGACAAAATTTGCATTATTTACACTCTTTTAGAAACGTAATCATGCAATTGCAATGGTTTTTCTTAATAAAATTGTATTAATATAGAGATCTTACACTACAAGAAATATGTGGTTTACTGACGAAAAACGCTTGTATTCCGTCGGTAATAATAATTACCGACAGAATAAAACGACGAACAAAGGCGTCATTAATACGGCCGTAGGTAATTTTAACGACGGACTTTTTATGTGTCATTCTGTCGGTAAAATATACTGACGGACAGACGTAACCGTCGGTAAATTGTACCTACGGATGGTTTTTCTGTCGGTAAACCGTATTTAAGATAATCGCAAAGGTTTCAATATTATCGACGGAAGAAAAAGAACAATCGGTAAATATCGGACAATTTACCGATAGTTTAAGGTATTCCGTCGGTAAATTGTATGATTTTTTGCGACGGTCTTTTATATTCTGTCGGTAAATAAAATTAAGAAAATTTAAAAAAAAATCACGACATTAAATTTTATTTTATGATCTTATGATAAATGCATAATTTCAACAGTTATGAATTATCTGTGCATAATAAATTTATTTGTTTAAATATTTAATTTGTTTAAACAGAAAGTTGATTGATGATATAAAGTTAAAATTATCTTAATTGATAATAAAAACATTACAGTGTACATTATAAGTCTTTGTAATTGCAAGCAAATGACTACAACAATTCTAATGTCCTGGTAATCACCGGTGCTCTGAGGTGTTACCCCTCTCCTTCAACACCTTCATCTCCTGTCTCAACTGAGCCATCTGCTCCATCAATGTCTGCACTGTGGTCCGAAGCTCAGTGACTTCATTGGTTCGCATTGGTCTAGTAGACGCTATTGTACTGGACATTGAGGATTGCGAATAACATGTGTTCGCAAATGAACATAGCCCGAATATCCTTCCACGATGGTCCTTACCACCCACAGCATCAAGATACGTCTGAGTTTCATCAACAGATTGTTCCTCCTGAGACTGTCACTGAATGGTTTGTTATATTTAGTCATATTAGGAAGGAATGTTTACATTAGTAAGGGATTATTATTAAGAAATAATAATAATGTATTAATTTCACATACATTCAGTTCTCTACACCGGCTGTTGACGAATGTCACAACGTCATGCTTCTTCGTGTGAGTGTGAAAAAATAGCTGAGTAGGTGTAGGCCTTATGCCCATAGACTTTTCCTACATATTTAACCTAAATTGTGAGATGTGAACTACATTTTATAAAAATTTCGACAGAGTTTTCTCTAATTTTATGATATTTCTCCCCTGTTGAATAAATAAAATCACTCAACACAGTCATATATGGCACCAAACATTTATACCATTATCATTATCTAAATACAACAAAGTAAAACATTTACAATATAAGTGTCAAGTTTAGATACTTACAAGTCTCTGTGCATGCTCGTGGTGGGTTATTGATCCTCCTGTATGTACAGGAAGACTCTCTCTCCCGTGCCTCCACGTCTATTGGTGGAGTTACACCCGAGATGGACATTTCCTCAATGATATCCGATACTTCTGCCAACGACTCCATATTTGCTCCGAAATATAAGGCAGTCGTACACCAGCCTTGTGTATCGTACCAATAAAGTTGAGACAACGTGCACGAGCTCGCCTCTCCCATACTTTATGTATGATGGCGTCAAAACCAGAATCCTAGAAAATTCTTTCTGAAATAAGAAGAAAAAATTTAAACTACTATAATGTAATATTTATCTAATTAGTGTATATAAATCAATATAAAAAAATAAATCTTTATTGTACCTCAAACTCCTAAAAGTAAAATCCCTTTATGGCCTGAGAGATATTCATCCACGTATAACCCTCATAATCAATCATTTCCTTAAATTTAGAAGTCATATTTCTGGAACACGGTCTAGATAGAACCAACCTAATATAAGAAGTAATTTTATACAATAAAAAAACTGATAAACCTATAACTTAATTAAAAACAAATAATGATTAATATGATTTCACTCATAGATTATTGACAATTGTTATGTACTTTCTTCCATTAGGTCCCTAAGCTCCAGGCTGGCGGACATCTCCTCCATCCGATAAAGCGGTATTGGATGATATATGAGTTAGGGATGGGGATGGTGTAGCATGACGAGCAGTAGGTGATGTCTCATCTGCAACTGTATGCCTTGGAGGGGGAGGAGGTGAGTCAGTGCGAGTCGTAGACTGTGATGATCCACCTTCACAGTAGGTACCTTCGAACATGCCTCTAAACTTGGGCTGCATTATCTCACACTGTCTCTTTGATCTCATATCTTTACCTAAAATTAATTGTTTATCAAATTTTCTACAAATATAAGAATTTGAATTCAATATTTTACACAATATATGGAAAATAAAATAAGGTGATTTGTTGAATATCATATTCAAGTACAAACGACGAAAATGAAGGTTAACAATTGTAAAAGTCGTAGAACAAGAACAATAACAGCCCACATTCAATAGGACGTAAGTTGATCTCTAACTATTAGGGAGGTTGTTTGACAAATTCTTACACATACAACAATAAATCAACTTTAAAGCTGAGTCTAGTGTATTGCATCGATAAATCACAATGATATAATTATTTTGTTTGATTCCATGTGACATGGGAGTCGGTAAAGGTAAATGAGTCCCCGATGTCTGGATTCCCGAGAAGGGTCTTGGCATGTTCAAACGCACCAATTGAAACAGTGATACTTCTTCCCTCAGGTGTAGGCTTTTGAATACCTTCTTGCAACAACATTTATGCTATAACTAAACTTATAGAGGATACAGTGAATGGGTCGTTGTTCTTAGTATGGAAGACTAACTCTCCAGATGAACTACTAGCGGGAATAGATTTACCTAAAACACAATCAGTATAGAATTTTCATAATGTCATATTAGAAAACCGTTAAATGAACCAAAACTGGATATTAATGCATACGTGAATGTCCAGACGAGGTTTGTGGAATGGACGAATTTTCCAAAAGAACTGATCTCCCTAATCCTTTATAGACCGTTGTGACATTGCTCTCACCTCTATCGACATATATGTCATCTTCGAGATTCAAGGAAGCTTAAAACAACATTTAGTATAGACCATCAAATGTGAATATATATATAATAACTTCATCAAAGGAAATGAGATGTACATAATAAGAAAAGAGACGTTGTTCAGATCATACTAAACACCTTGAAGTAGAAGATCGGCCATGGAAAGCAATCGATCCTTAGTGTACGAAGTGGCGATTGGTCCGTCGCTAAAATATATTTTCACATCAAACTTACCGATGGACAACTAAATACCGTCGACAATTTGCAATGGTAAGATATTCCGTCGTTAATTTTCCGTCGCCAATTCATTATTTTCTTGTAGTGTTAGGGATCATTAACCTCTATAATTATTAAAAACATGACACGTGGACTAGATTATGCCAGATGGTATAGGCATCCAATAACACATATAACACATGCATTATTCAATCTTATAGTTATCCTCAAGTTGTGGTGCTAATAATATTACATTATCCATTTTGTTGGACTTTAATTATATTTTGCGGTTCTATCAAACACAATAAAAGATGATATCTGTTAAAATGTAATGGGAGATAACAGTTATGTTATACTATTTGATGCTTTGTTAAATAGTTTAATAGATTACAAAAGCGTAAAATAATGAAATGTGCATTAAATAAATTGTATATAAAATTATATACGCTGTTAAACAAATAATCATAATTATATACAGATCTCCTTCCATAATACTCATTAATATACAAACCATATCTTATTTTACACTAAATTCCATCTTGTTATTATATCTTACCACACATTATATATTTGAAACTTGAGGATTGAGAAAGCAGTTGCAATCTGTGACATTTCCAAATTTATGTAATCACTAATACTGACTGTAATATATGTGAGTACACAAAATTATACATATTCCCTAATAAATTTGTTAACCCCACACTAGTGGAAGTTAATAGTAACACTCGTTCCTGGCTATATAAAACAAGTTGTTATTGGAGGCTATGATATATGAACGTTTTATATGGAAAACCTATGCCTCTTAACTGTTGATCATATGTTTATTCATTTCTTTTCTGGGTTATTCTTTTTAACTTCATCTTTCTTATGACTATGAAAGTGTTAAAAATTCAAATTCGATCTTTTAATTATATAAGTTTTCGTTTCTTAAACCCTTTTAAGTTGATGTTTCTATTTTCTTTTTACTTTCTCATGTTTACTTTTTCGTTTCTATATAAATATCCTAATATCGTTGACGTATTGGATTTAAGTGGATATGAACCTTGGAATATAGCGGGAACAAAATGACCTCAGAAGATCATTGTCATTTTCAAGCATAATCCCCTAATAGAAGGGACTTAGTTGACTGGATTGATGCTACTCCTGCCAGCAATTCATTTTAAATTAAAAATGAAGAACCACTTCATGTGCATGGCAACGGGCACGCAGGGACAGGACAAGACGAGTTTTAGAAAGAGCGGATTGCAAATGTAATGGACGCCAGATAATGTGCTTCTAGAAGTTGGAAAATGAAAATCAGCACATGCCTCAACAGAAGTTTGTAGGTAATTTTGGTTTTAATTCTCTGTTTCATGTAGAAAATAAAACCCCTAGTTTAGACACTCTAGCTTTTACTTTTTATCACCTAACAAATTACTTTGTATAAGCATTCGTGATAGAGATCTTGCGTTAACTTCATCTTCTGCTCCAAGACCAGCATCAGCTGTTAGTACTTACCAATAAAAGGAAAAATGATTGCTTGTATCTAAGAACAATAGTACTAATTATTAGCACCAAAAGGTCATTTTTAAATAAGAAATTCCATTCATTAGAGTATCAAATGTTTGAATTCTATTTATCATATTCATGAAAATTCACTGTCAACTTCGACTGACAGATAGTTATGATAGATGGAACAAGATCATCTGTCCAGTTTTATGGTGTCTTATTGTGTCTAGTGAATCTCAGCCGTTCATTTATGCGGATCATAAACGTGGAGCTCGCGTAAATGAATGATTGAGATTCATTAGACACAATAAGACACCATAAAAACTGGACAGAAAATCTGGACTCATGATAGAAAACCTTTCGAATGCGCATACTTTGTAAGCCCTAATATTTAATAAGTGAATAACATAATATAGTTTGTTAGATTAGAAATTAACTTCTTTTTATATTAATTTACGAATTAATTAAAATAAAATGTGATTGAAGGGATAAATCATTCAAGCTGATTGGGAAATATTTACAAAATTATTAATCCCTTCTAGCTTGAGAGCGGAATGTGGAAGGACCTTAATTAACCATAGATGAAGAATAAGAACACAGTTTACTGATGGCAGTTAGTAAGATGCGAGAAGATATTTCCTTGTTGAATTTTCAAATGCTTATGTCTCAACGTCAATCACGCAATCATCCCAACACTTTAGTAACAATAGGGTAGCAAGTCACAGGTCATGTTGGACCAATCGTCACTCTCTTTCAGTGTTTCTCCACCAACTTTTCACTCCATATCAAGCTTTTCGTGGAACAAAATGTGTTAGGTTTCATTTTTCTAAGCTAACCCATGTTCGTGAAGTTAAGTGTTTGAATCTTTGATATGCTCATTAACATTACCAAATCAAGTAGTTAGATACGGTAAAACAAGTACAGTAGAAGACGTGAACTAAATATGAACAACATGGAATGAAGTCATATGTGTACGTACATACAACCCAGGTGGGCACATATATACTA
>JAOQMQ010000002.1:14973061-14985155 GCA_027563845.1 Erythroxylum subrotundum | reverse complement strand
AAAACCAAGATCACTTATATAAAATGATTAATAATTAAATCATAATAAAGCATGAATCTTAATTCATACCTTATTTTGAAGCTTGATCATTTTCTTGTCATATCCCATGAACCGTTTTCAAAATTGGTCTATCTTAACCACCGTAGCTGCATAAATGTCCAGCTTCTAATGGTATCCATGCAACAGGTTGAGAGAACTATGTAACTCTTACAAAGAGGGTTAAGCAAAAAGTACTAGCTCCATTAAAACTTAAACCTATTTATAATCAGTTTTAGACATTTTAGTAATTTAACTGAAATTAAACTCTAATTTCAATTAAACTTTAATTAGAATTACAAAAGCCCAAATAAGATCAAATATCTCATATTGATCCTTATTTATTAAATATCTCATATTTAATCATAAAACTTCCCAAACTTTACAATCAAGTCCAACTTGATTAAAATATCTTTGCCCTCTTCAACCTTTTCTTTATGTGAGGCTCATTAGGTTCCCAAATGTGTGGACAATGACTATAAATTATAAATCCAATTCATAATTAAAATTAGATAAATTAAAACTCCTTTTAATTTATCTTTAATTCTCCAATTAAATAATTTATAATCATATATCAATTTTGGCTTTTGGCAGCACAACATGACCACCCAAATATTTTAGAATGTCAAAGTCGTTTTGGTTAATCTTTCCGTGTATGTTTTTTTGGTATAATTCAATCATTTCATTATACAATGTTCCAATTAAACATAAAGCATGGAATTAATTTCATGGACGATGGACGCTGGACGGTGGAAGAGGGATGACCATCGGTGACAAAGAAGAAAACAAGGAAGAAACGATGCAGGGGAGAGGGAAGGGGGTTTTCGGATGGTTTAAAATCAAACAAAAACGACATCGTTTGGTGTTAAACCAAATGATGTCATTTTCTTTTTATTAAAAACGATGAGGCCGAAGACCTAATGACAATGTTTAACTTTAATTTTTACTGACAGAATGTACTTTCCGTCGATAATTTACCAACGGACATTTTTTCCGTCGGTACACCCTTTGTCACCAACCATTGCCGCCTTTTTTTACGATGGCCTTCATAATTCCGTAGCTATATTCCGTCGGCAAAATTGCGGGGATAATTTCCCTCCATCGTCATCGAAGGATATTTTTTCTGTCACAAAATGCCATTTTTCTGACAATTTTACCTACAGAAATTCAAATTTTTTTGCTAATTTACTACAGCAATTTTCCCATCTGTAATGTTCCGTTGATAAGTTATAATTTTCTTGTAGTGACAAAACCCAATTGATGACCCCATTGACAGTCTACATACACACCAATCTGCATTATGAAACGCCATTAGCTTCAAATCATTTTCAATAGGAAAGAATAAACATTTGGTCGCATGAGTGAATTGCAGCCTTCTAATATAGTACTCTAGGTTGAGACATAGATAAATGGACTAAGTATTGTACTACATGATTTGCATCGAGCCTTGCAATGTTTAGATTGTTGATAAATCGTGACAGGATTCAATCCCGACTATAGCAAAATAATTATGAAACTTTTTAGTATTTGATTTTCGGAAAACCAAGATCACTTATATAAAATGATTAATAATTAAAGCATAATAAATCATGAATCTTAATTCATACCTTATTTTAAAGCTTGATCATTTTCTTGTCATATCCCATGAACCGTTTTCAAAATTGATCCATCTCAACCACCGTAGCCGCATAAATGTCTAGCTTCTAATGGTATCCATGCAACAGGTTGAGAGAACTATTTAACTCTTACAAAGAGGGTTAAGCAAGAAGTACTAGCTCCATTAAAACTTAAACCTATTTATAATCAGTTTTAGACATTTTAGTAATTTAATTGAAATTAAACTCTAATTTCAATTAAACTTTAATTAGAATTACAAAAGCCTAATTAAGATCAAATATCTCATATTGATCCTTATTTATTAAATATCTCATATTTAATCATAAAACTTCCCAAACTTTACAATCAAGTCCAACTTGATTAAAATATCTTTGCCCTCTTCAACCTTTTCTTTATGTGAGGCTCATTAGGTTCCCAAATGTGTGGACAATGACTATAAATTATAAATCCAATTCATAATTAAAATTAGATAAATTAAAACTCCTTTTAATTTATCTTTAATTCTCCAATTAAATAATTTATAATCATAGATCAATATTGGCTTTTAGCAGCACAGCATGACCAACCAAATATTTAAGATTGTCAAATTCTTTTGGTTAACCTTTCCTTGCATGTTTTTTGGTATAATTCAATCATTTCATTATAAAATGTTCCAATTAAACATAAAGCATGGAATTAATGTCATGGACGACGGACGTTGGACGGTGGAAGAGAGAAGACCAACAGTGACGAAGAAGAATACAAGGAAGAAACGATGCAGGGGAGAGGGAAGGGGGTTTTCAGGTGGTTTAAAATCAAACAAAAACGACATCGTTTGGTGTTAAACCAAATGATGTCATTTTCTTTTTATTAAAAACATTGAGGCCGAAGACCTAACGATAATGTTTAACTTTAATTTTTACTAATAGAATGTACTTTCTATCGATAATTTATCGACGAACATTTTTTTCGTCGGTACACCCTTTGTCACCAACCATTGCCGCCTATTTTTATGATGGCCTTCATAATTTTGTAGCTATATTCCGTTGTCAAAATTGCGGGGATAATTTCCCTCCATCTTCATCAAAGGATATTTTGTCTGTCATAAAATGCCATTTTTCTGACAATTTTACCTGCAGATAATCAAATTTTGTTGCTAATTTACTACAGAAATTTTTCCATCTGTAATGTTCCTTCGATAAGTTATAATTTTCTTGTGGTGACAAAAGCCAATTGATGAACGCCTTGACAGTCTACATACATGCCAATCTGCATTACGAAACGCCATTAGCTTCAAATTATTTGCAACAGGAAAGAATAAACATTTGGTCGCATGAGTGAATTGCAGCCTTCTAATGTAGTACTCTAGGTTGAGACATAGATAAATGGACTAAGTATTGTACTACATGCCTCGCATCGAGCCTTGCAATGTTTAGATTGTTGATAAATCGTGACAGGATTCAATCCCGACTATAGCAAAATAATTATGAAACTTTTTAGTATTTGATTTTTGGAAAACCAAGATCACTTATATAAAATGATTAATAATTAAAGCATAATAAAGCATGAACCTTAATTCATATCTTATTTTGAAGCTTGATCATTTTCTTGTCATATCCCATGAACCATTTTCAAAATTGGTCCATCTCAACCACCGTAGCCGCACAAATGTCCAGCTTCTAATGGTATCCATGCAACAGGTTGAGAGAACTATGTAACTCTTATAAGGAGGGTTACGCAAGAACTACTAGCTCCATTAAAACTTAAACCTATTTATAATCAGTTTTAGACATTTTAGTAATTTCAATTAAACTTTAATTGAAATTAAACTCTAATTTCATTTAAACTTTAATTAGGATTATAAAAGCCCAAATAAGATCAAATATCTCATATTGATCCTTATTTATTAAATATCTTATATTTAATTATAAAACTTCCCAAACTTTACAATCAAGTCCAATTTGATTAAAATATCTTTGCTCTCTTCAACTTGTTTTTTATGTGAGACTCATTAGGTTCCCAAATGTGTGGACAATGACTATAATTATAAATCCAATTCATAATTAAAATTAGATAAATTAAAACTCCTTTTAATTTATCTTTAATTCTCCAATTAAATAATTTATAATCATAAATCAATATTAGCTTTTAGCAGCACAACATGACCATCCAAATATTTAGGAATGTCAAAGTCGTTTTGGTTATCCTTTCCGTGCATATTTTTTTGGTATAATTCAATCATTTCATTATACATTGTTCCAATTAAACGTAAAGCATGGAATTAATGTATACTTTATTTTGAGTCTAATCATATTAGTTTTTGGGCATTAGCTATTGATTCAATTAATGACATTTTAAAACTATTTAAAAAGCGTCATTCCACCTTGGTCAAAGATTTCTCGAATTAATACTAATTAAGAACAACATAACATTCTCCCTGATTACTTTATGGCTTTAAATATTATCTTGATCACTCAACTACCTCCATATAGTTCATGTTACATCTAATGACTTCCGATTGAATGACTTATGATTAAAATAGGTCATAGTTGTGTCAAAATATAGCAATCCCTATATAGGATAACTTTAGAGACCTCAAGTCAAAGGATCACTTATTTAATCATCACAATGAGAATTTTCATAAACATACAAGTAATGTTTCAAATGGATTTCTTATATCTGGTATATTCAGTGAACTTGTTCTCTAACAAGCACCCACATGTTTGTTTAAGTATCTCTGTACTTTAGCTTATAAGATCGACTACTTCCTTCATAAGGAAAAACATAATGTGTGCTAGTCAATTAATGTCCAATCTTAATAAAAAATAACTAGAAACAATTTAGGGATAATACATAAATTTAATATAAATCTCATAATTATAATCTAATTATAATTTCATTTGCGATGTATAATTATCTCATAGACTTTATCATATACATTTAAACATGTTCAAGATAAATAATACCTTTAAATAATTGCCTCTAAACTAAATCCAAACTGATTAGCCGTAGGGCATAAACCAACAATCTTCCATTTACACTAAGCCAATCTTTTAAGTATCATATACTATATGACGATCATGCTACTACTAAGATAGTGGCTTAATAAGAGAATTCTAATATATTCTTTATAGTGTGCACTTGCTTAAATCTTACAACTTTCATCTTAATTATCATCATAATTAAGAAAATTGCCCAAATACATCCTTGGATTTTTTATGAGACCTTAGCTCCTTTTACATGCTCAATGGCTCTAATGTTCCATAGTACATTACTGCCTTGAACAATGTAAGGAATTATATCAAGTTCGTTAAAGAACTTATTGATCCAATTAATCATTTCTACTAAATGAAAAACATATTATGGCTTAATTAGCCGCCATTGCTACATTAGAACATTTCTAATCTTGAATGATATTTTTCTTAAGTAAAATAGAACTCAGTTATGATTTAATTCTAAAGTAAATATCCTTATCTCCTTAAACTCAAATACACATGATATAGACCAATGGGCCTTTCATCGACTGCCAAGTATAAAATTTTTGGAAATAATTATAGAGAAATGAAATTACATGGTTTATGAAAATTTTAGTGTTACTCTTAGACAACTTTATTTTTACTAGTTCTGGGTTGCTTGTTTTTGCCTTTTGTATGGCTTTAGGAACCTTATCCATAAGAATGGCATTGAGGTAACATTTTTGTAGTTTGAACAAAGGTTCATACGTTGCCTCCTCTAACAAGCAACTAGACTATTGTACCAGAACTTACGTCATAGGGCAAATATGATGCTTCACCATTTTGTGATCAAAAATGGTCTTTAGGTGTTTGTCAATTTGAGGTACTATCGCGGGTAACTCTATAGAGGTAAACATTCCTTCAGTGACACATACCTATAACTGTGATGCATAGAAAGTTGGATGAATATTGGACCTTTATAATAAGATTAGATTGTAGGTGACTTGCCCTATTCATACCGTAATAGGGTATGGGTCATAATACAAAGGAGATAATTAATGATAGTTCCTTCTCTATAGGGAGTATTGTGAGTACAATTAGAGTTTGAGAAACATTAGGTCCCCTACTTCAAATTCTTGATTGGTCTTTTTATGATCCGTTTATTGCTTCATTTGGTTTGGACTTTTTTAAGGTAGAATTTTGTTGAAGCTAATGTTAGTTCTCTGTCCTTCATTATTTAATCAATCATTAGACTTTAGGAGTCTCTCACAAGATATGGTTCGTATATCAAAGGAGGATAAACATATAGCAGTTCAAATAGTGTTGAGTTGGTGGTCGCGTGGAATATGGTCTTATAACCCCATTCAGCCAATGAGATCCACTCCACCCATCTTATTGAGGTGTTACTATAGAAACATTACAGGTAAGTCTCTAATATGCGATCATGGCTTCAGTTTTTCCACCAAATTGAGGATGGTACTCGGTAGAGAACTAAGACTGAACCCTTATAACTTGAAGAACTCCCTTCAACATTTACTCAAAAAAAGGGATATTTTCACTGCTAATACTCTTTAAATACATGTAATTTAAAAACTTAATCAAGCAATAGCTTAGCCACATTTTTTGTAGTTAGTGGGTATGAAGTGGTCATATTTACTAAGCTTATCAACCATCACCATCACTCTCATTCTTCCTCACGAGGGCAAAATCCCTTCCAAAAAATCCATATTGATATCCTTTAGCAAGTGATGCACACTTTAATTACCCATACTCTTCCAGTAAAAGACATTTTGCAATCTCATCATTGTTTCTGTTACCCCAATTGACCTCCTTGTGGGCCATGGCACCTTAAGGAAATCAATTTCTTACATAGTTACTTATCAAATCCAATGACTATTCTCCCTTTCTAGTATAGTAGGCCTTCCCTCCATTCATAATTACCTAAGTTGAGGGTCCCTTCCTCCATGCATCAAATGATGTTTTGAATTATAGTATCTATTTCCCTGATATTTTTCATTTCTCTTAATAATGAAGTATGAACCTATGATACAGTTAAAGTGAGGAGCTCAATATTGGTCATTCTTAATAATGCATCTATCTTCTAATTGTCCTTTCCACTTTTGTATACTATATCGAAGTCATAGCCAAAAAGCTTCAGATGCCATATCTATTGAAAAGGGATGGAAATCCATTGCTCCAGCAGCAATTTAAGACTCTTATTATTAGTTTGAACCTGAAATCTCCTACCACCAAGTAATGTTGCCACTGTTTAATTACCTTGACAATCGCTAAAAATTCCTTCTATACATGGATAGCCCTAGGTGTTTGTCTTGCAACACCACCCTAATATCGATTTTGCATGTGTCGACCTTAAGGAAAAAGGGCATAGAGAATTCAGGTAGGGTAGGATCGTAACTAAAGTGAGGGCCTCTTTTAACCCTTTAAAGGCCCATTGTTGCTTATGCCCCAAGCATATTCCCTTATCATCTAAGTCTTAAGTAACTCATTCAGAGGTCCGGCCATCTAATCATAATTTTGAATAAAACATTTGTAATAACACTTAAGCACAAGGAAATCCTCGAAGCTTCTTAAATATCTACCAATTCCAAACTGTTGTCGCCTTCCTATCATCTGTAGCTACCTTTTTCTCGAAGATTGACTATCTGAGGTACTCTAATTGCCTCGCTCTAAATATGCATTTGATCTAATTGCCTCGCTCTAAATATGCATTTGTTCATGTTCAAATACAATTTATAAGCTTAAATTTTTTTAAGGGATTCTCTCAGGTGATACACATGTTGGTGAAGGTTGTTTTTTAAAACAAGGATGCTGTCAAAGAAGACAAGTATGAATCCTCTAAGAAATGGTCAAAATATTATGTTCATTAACCTTTGAAAGGTTGATGACACATTTATTAACACAAAGAGCATTACAAGGAGCTTGTGATATTTTTCATCTGAATGTCATTTTAGTTATTTCTTCCCCATACATCCGAATCCAATGATAACCAGATTTGAAGTCTAACTTAGAGTACCAACTGGATTTATGCAATATGACAAACAACTCTTTGGTAAGGAGAATAAGAAACTTGTCCCTTATAGTGTGATTATTTAACTTTCGATAGTCAATGTACATCCGCCAAGAGTTGTCCATCTTTATCATCAATATTACCAATGACACATAAAGGCTCAAAATATATCGTATGAGATCTTATTAAAGTAATTTTAACATCGCTCTTTCAATAACATCCTTCTACTCCCCTAAGTAATATAAGGATCAAACGTTAATTGAATTCACTCCTTCCTTGAGTTTGATCATGTAGTCTTAGGTTCTTTTTGGGGGAAGTTGTTGTAGTTCCTAAAACAGCAACTTGACCTCTACCAGCAATTTTTAAAGCTCGTCTATGTATGAGACCTATTTTTCCAAGTTCATTTGTTGCAGTTGATGTTTTATAGGTTTGGTTAATTATATCATATATAGTCCCCCTACCTGAGCCCCTTTAATCATCTTGATTAACCTTTTGCTTGATACTATCTTCATCCTTAGCCTCTCTTTGTTCGTCAGGGTAACTAATCGTCCCTCTCAAGTAAACCTTATGGTCTAAGTTTTGAAGTTAGAAAAGAAGTCATTAACGGTAACCAACTGGTGCACCCCCATGACAACATCGCAACTCCCCAATAGAATTACCAAGGCTTCTATTACAAAGGAGACCCTAATATGCTTAATGCGAACCCTTTATATCTTTGATGGAAACTTAATACGAGACTTTCTCCCACAATAATATGGATCCCAATAATATTCTCTAATTGATTTTAGTTCCTTCTATCCATAACCTCATCTAAGAAGTTGTGAGTACTCTCGTGGTCTATTGGCACACTTGTGAATTTTCATATGTTGTAACCTATCACCTGCATCAAATTATATTCTTCTTCATTTGTCCTACCTATCATTGCCTAAAAGGAAATATTAGGATGCCCTACTTCTTCCTTAATTTTCCCACTAGGCTCATCTAACTTATCCCTCGTTTCCTCTTCTACCTCGATCATATATAATTGAAGTTATTTTCTCATAAATTTATGGTCCAAGAAGTATCACTCATTGCATAAGAAGCATAATCCCTTGGCCCTTTAATCATCAAATTCTTTTTTATGGAGCTAGACTTCGGGTTGGGCTACCTCTCGTTATGGCTCCTTGGGATCCTACAGTAGGTAAGATACCTTTATCGAGCTTGGTTTTGAGGCTTAAAGTCACTGGGAGTCCTCTTTTAGCACTTGGGTTACTACTTGTTCTAGATTGGTAGCCAGTTTGGAAGTTTCCCTTCTTGGTTAATGACGCAGAATGGACCACTAATACAACTTCATGTTTCATCACTAGTGAGTAATGCTATTAAAGAGTGTGAGGTTTTAGGAGTTTGATGGTGACCTTCAACTCTAACTTTATACCCCTTAAGAATAATCTGATCAATTATTCCTTTGAATTATGAGTTTGTTGAAGTATCTGTCAAACCTGACAAAGTAATCTTGCACCAAATGCTCTTACCTAAGTTCCTTGAAATCACCCACTGGATCTTCAAAATTCTCCTCAATTCTTTGTTTGAACACATTAGTCAACTCCTCCCAATTTGTTAGTTCTTTCTAGGTTCATTTCTTTGTGATAATTTGATACCACTCATGTGCCTCCCCTTCTAAGTACATCATTATGATCCCATCTATCTTCTCATTCGGGATATGGTCCAACTTGAAAATTTGTTTGCACTTATATAGCCAATTCTTCACTCCACTCCCCTCAAAAGCTGAAAAGACAATCTTGCTAAATCTCATTGGGGTTATATGCATTTCCTTCCCAGTTGAGATTCCTCTAGGCAGTGCTATTAGCTCCATCCCAAGTGAACCTTACTTTGTATCTCCACCCATTGTTTACATGAGCTAATCAAATATTGTTTTCAACTCCGAAAGCTTTTTTTCTTACCTCTCTGTTTTGCCTTAATTTTTTACTAATAGTTTCTCATTTTAGTCTTAGTTCTTAAGTGGGGTTTTTAGATTCCCCTTAATCCTTTGAAGTTCTATCACCCATGTTCCTTTTGTCATAGTTATGCTTTAAGATTCATTTGATCTAATACCAAGTTATTACGTAAAAAATGACAATATGTGTATTAATATAAGGAAGGTCGTTACAAAAGAAGAGAGAATAAGAGGATAAGAAAGGAAGGATAATTTCATTACTGAATTCTAAATTGCTTATCTGGTCGTTGTTGGAATCCAACTGTGATCGAATCAAGGGCGCAACGAAAAATAAAAAAAATTTACGAATTTCGAGCAAATCCCAATAATTAATTAAGCTTGAATTAAAACACAAAATGATTTAGAAATCATACCTTATTCGCTTTCCATTGAAAAATCTAAGAAACCTTTTCTGATTGATCAATCACCAGCTGTCTAATTGTCGAACCTCTAATGGTATCTACAGAGTAATTCCTAAACTGCTTTGAGAGGGAGAAGACAAAAAGTGCTAGCTTCTAAAAAGCTCTTCCCTTTAAATAGAAAAATCATGAGAGTTTTTCATTAAAATTAAATCTCTTTAATTATAATTAGAATCAAATTTTAATTCTAATTAATTTAATTTTAATAAAATCAAATATCTCATATTTGATTCCCAAAGTTTCTCAAACTTTATAATCAAGTCCAACTTAATTAAATTGATTTTTTTTCACAAATTACTCTTTAATGTGTGAGCCATTAGATTCCTAATAAATTGGCAATGATTATAAATTATAATTTTAATTCATAGTTAGAATTAGATAAATTAAAACTCCTTTTAATTTATCTTTAATTCTCAAATTAAATAATTTATAATCATAAATCATGATTGATGTCTAGCAACATATCTAATTACCCAAATATCAGGAATGTCAAAGTGATTGACTTAACTTGTCCATGCATGGCTATAATGTATAATTTAATCCTTTCGTCATTCAATATTCTAATTGGACAGAGTATGGATATAGTATCTACTCTTATCATCCAATCATGTTCGTTCTTGCTAATTAGTAATTGATTTATAATTGAAATTTGAAAACTCCTTTTCAAATATTAATTCACTCTGCCAGAGAATTTCATAAATCATTACCAATCAAGAACAACAGAATATTCTCTCTAATTACTTTAGAGTGACAAATCCTATATTGACTTACTCAACTATCTACATATGGTTCATACTGTATCCAATTACTACCGACAGAATTATCCTAGGACAATTCATAAGTAGTATCAAAATACAATAATTCCCACACTAGATACCTTGGTAACCTCAAGTCTAAGGATTAATTATACAACCATCATTATGAGATAATCCATAGACACATAAGTAATATTCCATTTGGAATTCTCATAATCGGGTCAGTTCAGTGACTTACTCTCTAATAATCACTCACACATTAGTTTAAGTATCTCTATACTTTATTTTATGAGATCAATTACTTTCTTCATAAGAAAGAAACATAATGTGTGCTAGTTTTACCGTTTCAACAATATCCAGTTTTGATAAAACTACAACTAGGAATATTTAGGAATAACACGTAAGTGTAAATTGAATCTCATAATTATGATCTCATCACAATTTCAATTACACAGTAATTATTCCAAAGATTTTATCTTTAATATTAAAACATAAAATATTAATGAAATTAATACATAAAGATAAAAAATGCCTTTTCATAAATTAAAAAATATAATTTCATACATTAATTTGCATCTAATTGATTGGCTGCAAGGGCATAAACTAACAATATCCCACTTGCACCAAAGCCAATCACCTATGAATCTAATGTCATATCTATCCATATGTCGATCATGTCTCTTTTGAGACAATGTCTTAGTAAGAGGATCTGCTAGATTCTCTTCAGTGGGTACTCGCTCCAATGTTATGTCTTTCCGCTTCACTATCTCCCTGATCAAGTGAAACTTCTTTAATACATGTTTGGACCGTTGATGAGACCTGGGTTCCTTTGCTTGCGTAATAACACCGTTGTTGACACAATACAATACTATGGGCTCAACAATGCTAGGAACCACTCCAAATTCAGTGATGAACTTCTTGATCCAAACTGCTTCCTTTGCCGCCTCTAAAACTGAAATGTACTCTGCTTCGGTCATTGAATCTGGGATGGTTGGTTGTTTGGAACTCTTCTAACTAACCACACCACCATAAAGAGTAAAAATATAACCTAACTGTGATCTACTATCGTTTTGATCAAACTGGAAACTAGCATCCGAATGACCCTGAACTCTCAGCCCAGCTCCTCTATAGACCAGAAAAATATCTTTAGTCCTTCTTAAGTACTTTTTTCACAACCATCCAGTGACCCTCACCGGGATTAGCTTGATATCTGCTTATTATGATCAAAGCATGAGCAACATCTGGTCTAGTACATAACATCGCATACATGATTGATCCAATTGCCGAAGCATATGGAATACAATCCATTTTATCTCTCTCCTTTTGTGTCTGTG
>JAOQMQ010000002.1:14955553-14969316 GCA_027563845.1 Erythroxylum subrotundum | reverse complement strand
AGTTCTCTCAACTCATTCTGTGGATACCGTTAGAGGCCGGACACTTGTGTGGCTACGATAGTTGAGACGGAACGGTTTTGGAAACAGTTCGAGAGATGCATCAAGATAAAGATCAATCTTCGGAATAAAGTACGAATTAAATTTTCGCTTTATTTTGATTCGTGTTAATTATTTTATATAATTAAATAGACCTTGATTTTCGGGAAATCAAAAGTCACGAAAATGTTTCGTTATTATTCCACTGCGGTTTGGATCAGATCCCGACCCGGTTTCCCAACACAAAAGATATTTTCTTTTTATTTATGATTTTCAGTAATGAAAACAAAATGAATACTTGAGTTTTGCTTATATACAAACAAGTTCTAACTTATTTATAAAAATTCCACTGACCACGATAACTAACTCTCCTACCTCACATATACAAAGAGCACAGGAAAAATAAACTACAAAACTTTTAACGTTTCAATCTGCAACTCCAAGTTAAACCATAATTGTGCCTTACGCACATGCATACTTACAAATAAGGAAAAAGTGATATCAATAACACCGATAATTGCAAAAAATAACTGAGAGAAAAAGGTACAAAAAATTTTAGATTGAAAAAAAAGATGAGAAGATAATAAATGAAACAATCTTGGTAAATGTCTTTTCTTGAACCAGTTAGCTAGATGCCTAAGGCCAGTGCAGGTATCCGACTTCATCTTTGATGGGCATTGACATTTAAGCAGTTGGTCTGATTTCTAAAAAGCCCACTCTTAAACCCAAAATGATTTGATTTTAGTCTTATCTCCTACAAAGTTCCGAAATATCAAACCAAAGCTTTAAACTTTAGCTGTTTCAGAGTTGTCCCTCTTCCCATCTTCTTCTCAAAGCGCTCCTAAAACACGTAAAAGTATGTTCGTTTCCTTAACATTTCATTTTGTTTCCACTGTTCAAATTATGGGTTACTTCTCTTTTCTCCTTTTTTAATCTCCTACTGAAACTTAATATTATTTTACTAGTTTAACTCTGGGGGTTTTACGAGTTTTATGGTTATACCATTGTTTTATCTTTAATATAAAAAAAAGGACCGCTTCTTCCTTTTTAAAGTTTCTTGTTTAATTTCTGCTTTTCATTTTCTCTTCGCAATTCATGCTGATGCTTGTGCTCTCTTGTATTCAGCGTTTTAAGCTTTTCAAGAGCAGTGAATTATGACTCTATTTATTCATCCATTGCGATAGTTATGACATTCTTGAACTCAGTAGGTGGTTGATTGAAGAACTTACTGTTCTGAATATGATTTTGCTTGTGGTTTTACTAAATCATTCTTTATGTTTACAAGAATACTCCGAAAGTAAAATTTGCATTTGATTTGGAATTTGGAACAGCAAATTGTAGGCTAAGCACTTGAATACTGCAAACTAGAATAGGAATGGGACTTCATTACTCTTAAGCGTCAAAGGAAAGTTCCTTTCCTGCCCGTTCAGATGGTTACTAATGCTACTCTGTTCCTAGGTACTAAACCAACTGTTTGACCTTCGTTGTAGATTCAATGTTGTATGCACTTACTACTCCAAAAATTAGCATTTCTCGGCCAAGAACTTTTGGTTTTCATCGAAGGAACTATGCTTCAAAGAGGTTTTGCCTGCATGCATCGTTGCCTGACACTGGGAATGGAGTTAAAGTGGAGTATACTCCTTGGCTAATTGTTGGATTGGGAAACCCTGGAAATAAGTACTATGGCACTAGGCACAATGTAACTGAATGCACATATCAATATATGGGCTTTAATACTTTTCATCCTAGATTGGTGATTTTGTAATATTATCTTTCACCAGGTTGGATTTGAAATGATTGATAAAATTTCTCAGAGAGAAGGAGTTGTGTTGAACACAATACAGTCAAAGGCTCTTATTGGAATAGGTTGTTAAGTTGAACGACATTTACTGATTCTTGACTAATTCTTTTGTTCCTCTTTATATTTATTTATTTATCTATTGTTTCCTCTCTTCCTTTTAAGTTTTTCCATCTGTATTGAGCTCGTTTATTCAAAATTTTGGTCCAATCAGTACAGGTTGCATTGGAGAGGTGCCAATTCTCTTGGCAAAACCTCAGGCATATATGAATTTCAGTGGTGAATCGGTTAGTTCCATGTCTTCTCTTATAAAGGGGCTTTACATTTTGTAATGGAAAGCTTGTTGTTTGGCATGATGACAATCATAAATCACATAGTCCAAATAATTCGGAAACTAAATCTTTGTTTATTGGGATGAAAAGAAGAGGGAGAGGGTAGGGAATTATATTGAACTCTATTCCTACTTCTCAGAATATTCCCTGCCATCAATTTGTCCCTCTCTCTAGTCAACATGGTTAAACCCATGGAATGATTTGTCATTGATGTGTATTACAATGCTTCGTCAAATATAGAATTTGATAGCAGATGGTGTTCATCTCTTTGATTTATGGAATGTTTTATTGTGGATTTAAGTTCCGGAAAGTGAGTGGTTGTTGATATTTTCTAAACTTGTGAAGCAAGATTGATGTCTATATAGTGCATTGTAGAGCATCTATTTTTTGTAGTGTCTGAGCTTGAACGGATAAAAATTGATAAATTGTAGATCTGTCTTTACCTTGCACCATGCTATATCTGCTGTATGCAATGTATTTAGATTCCTTACATTCTAGTTAATGCCACCTGTGAAGCAGTAGCCAGTTGATTTATAGACCTGTTTCTAAGTGAGCATGGATTTTCATGTCCTTTATTAATATATATGATTTCATCTGTTGTAATTATCAATATGATTTTGCAACTTGAGGCCCCTATCCTGAATTTTTATCTTTTATGGTTGTACTGTTGGTTGTCTAACCTTATCTCGCTGCAACAATTTCATCCTAAGCTTTATTGTTTTCATAATATCGTGAAGGTTGGACCTCTTGCTGCATATTATCAAGTGCCTCTCCGTCACATTTTATTGGTATTTTCCTTTGCGCCCTCGTGCATTTTGTTAGTTAATTGCTTTTATATGTTGTTCTAGTATTTGACTATGTAATGTTCACCTGACCTGAAGGTTTATGATGACATGAACTTACCAAATGGTATATTGAGACTTCAACAAAAAGGTGGACATGCCCATCATAACGGGTACGTCTGCCTCTCTGCCTGAGTTCCATTAATGAGTTTTTTCTCCTTTGTGCTTTACCTTAGATATCTTACTAGTTCAAGATCCTGTGGTATAAACATGCTTATCTAACAACTTGAGTTAGCTTCTGATGTTTCTGTCTCTCTCTATCTCCCTCCCTCAGATTTGAAGCTTCAAAAGTTTCATTCTGGTTTTTATTTCTGATTTGAAAATATTTCTGTGTTCTTTTGTTTACATCATGAATTTTCATATGAACATTTGGGTAAGAGGAATCAGTTATTTGATTTCTTGTACTTGTGCAAGAATTTTAACTCTTCTCTTTCAAAAATTATAGCAAGAAGTCAAGTAGATATGATCCCAGTGATATGGCCGCACAACGTAAATTCAAATACAAAGAGAAATTTGATGTTGATGCACAAAGAAGAAGAATTATGGTAGAGAGCATAACAAAATAAAGAAACAAGGAATTTCAGTATATAACTTATAAACATGTTTTTTAGGTGACAAGAAAATAGAAATAGTTCCACTCGGGTAATGTCATACATAAGTTAACTGCTGGCTAATTAAAATGGGCCTCAGTTTAATGTTAAATAGGACAAGAAACATCTATGCAATTAAGTATCATGATTCTAACAACTTTGTTCTTTAGGTTGTTTACGTTTCTATTCAGTCATAATTGCATTAAATCTTTCTTATTCCCCATCAACAATACTCCACAAGGACTTTTAGGTATGTATTCTATTAAATTACAACTTCTTCATGATGAATTGAAGTATGTTACCCATTTGATCTACTCGTATCAATTTAACTGGAAGGGACTGCATTGTGACGCTTCCAAAGAGCATCTGTTGGTTTGTTGCAATTGTCGAAATCATAACAGATCTAGATTTTTATTTTCCATCTCTTTGTGCAGAGTGAAGAGTGTGATTGATCATTTAGATGGTTGCCGTGGATTTCCTCGGTTGTGTATAGGTAGGTCATTAATTCCTGTCTTATTTTTGACGTAAAACATTGTTATTCAACATCAAAAAGTGTTATCTATATTGGAAAGTTAGAATTTTGGATATATTTCCATCCTTGCAGGGATTGGGGATCCTCCTGGCACTATGGACATGAAAGCTTTTCTCTTGCAGAAGTTTAGTTCCACAGAGAGACAGCAAGTATGTTGCTTCTTTTATTATATCGCCTAGTACTTACTCTCATGTTTTAAACTTGATTTTACCGTAGTTGTAAACTGCATTCTAGTGAAGCTGTCTTCACTGAATCATGCCTGAGATAAAGCAACTTTCGTGGCATTGCTTCAACTTTCTTACCGTGAATTGCTATTTATCAGATTGATGCAGCATTGGAACAAGGGATTGATGCTGTGAGGAACTTGGTCCGTCATGGGTTTAACCGTAATATTACAAGATTCAATCTAGGGCAGAAATACAAGTATCATAAAGTTTGAAGCTGGCGAAAAAGATGACAGGCCATTAAAGTTTGTGCAAAGTTATAATTGAATTACAAGACTGCCGCAATTCCCTCTTAGTCATGTTAGGTTCATATGTATCTCCCTTTTCTTTTTCCTCAACTATTAAAATTTCCCTGTAAGGTCCAATGTAAATGCAGAAGTGAGTTTGATTGAAATGTGAACTCCCCTTTTGAAGATTTGGACTAAGAATATAAAACACAGACATGGCTGTTTGAGCATTGGACTGGATGATATTTTAAGGGCATTTTCCTTTGATAAAACGGAAACGAAAACGTGAAGCCACGAAATGGCCGCCCTGGAAAGAACAGGATATAAGACTAAAGGTTGACCCTTCCAATGGTACTATTTAGATCCCACCAAATCCTGCTCACTCACTCCAAATCCCGTCCAACCAAAAACCATCGATCACCTCCACTAGAATCCAGTGTCATTAAACCTTTCAGTCGCGTCTACTAAAGGGGCCCCACTTGAACAATAACGTTGAAGTTTTTATAATACAAGGGAGACAAAAGTGCATTCCCAGTTCTTTTAGACCGTTGCAAAATCAAATTCTTTAAGCGATCACCCAGAAAGCAGCCCAACCCCCAATGAAGAAAACTACAAAAGCAATTAAAGAACTTATCAAGCCGACCCATCTCCCAAAACGATCAACAATGGCCGAAAATCCTTCTCTCCACTCTCTTGATCCTGTCTCTCTAATCTTAGCTCAGAATTCATCGAATTCTCACCAGCCACTTGCACTCAAACTCATGACGGAGAGCTACATCATGGAGAGAGGAC
The DNA here is from genome assembly GCA_027563845.1 of Erythroxylum subrotundum. Classification (NCBI taxonomy): domain Eukaryota; kingdom Viridiplantae; phylum Streptophyta; class Magnoliopsida; order Malpighiales; family Erythroxylaceae; genus Erythroxylum; species Erythroxylum subrotundum. Next base: position 14,963,943 of record JAOQMQ010000002.1, on the reverse strand, counting down.
CAAGATACAAAGCATATGCAGAGTTGAGAGAATCTAAGCTGAGAATGAAGAGCTTAAGGCTACAAGAAGAAGAGGAGTGTAAAATCATCAAACAAACCCCACCAAAGAAACAGGTCAAGTTTCAAGAAAACTTGACCAATTCAAGAAAAGGGTCTTCCTTTTTGGCCCAGTCAGTGCCTGATTTCTCTGCCACGTTGAGAAAAGAGAACAGAAAACCGCCACTAGAGTTGACACCCCCATCAAAGACCTCGTCAAAGGTTAAAGGAATTCTGTCGAACTCAAGAGGGAGCAGGTCGGCTAATGCAGGAGAGAAAAAGAATGTCAATAATGGACTCATAGCGAGAAAGAGCTATGCAACCATTCAAGAACTGAAGGGATTGTGTACTTCTGCATCCAATGCCATTAATGGCGAAGACAGGAGAGGAAGAGGTGGGAAAACGGTTTTGGGGTACAGACAATTCTAACGTAATTGTCGAACACTCCCACAGTTCATGTGAGATGGCTCTTTTCAAAGCTTTGGTTTATTAATTTGATTGCTTTTTGATATTTTATTTGTTTTAAAATCACCAACATCGCTGGTGTACTATTGTCTAGTAATCATTTTTTGTTGCTACAAAGAACAATTTCACTTGAATGAGTTGACAGAAACGCTGTTGAGGTCTGTGTTGCTCTTCTTTTATTGATGGATGTAAAGTTCCGGATGTAATCATGTTTCACATATGATTATAATACACAGGAGAGATAAGAATGGTTTTTGGGAACTTGAGATGTCAATTTCCAACAACATTGTTTCAAATTCGGAACTGTTGTTGGATGCAGCGTTGTTTATGCCTGAGAAAGCTCGAGACTTTTATCAGAGCCAAACTACCCCTCATTATTGGTTTAGCCCGGACGCAGCAATCAGGATTTAGACCCTTTGTTTTTACTTGTGGTTTTGTTTGTTGTCAGCTGACTTTCATTAATTGTGATCAATCGATCCTGAGATTGGTTTGTGATCCATCTTTTTATATTCACATTGATACAAGAGATGTTCTGCATTTACTAGCATTCATTGTGTAATTAATTTATCAGCATTCAGTGGCAAATGCAATGATAAAAGGCGATTTGGGAGATTGGGCATTGCTCGAGTTTATGTGAAAAAAAACACATTCTTCTTCCACCAGCGTAAACCCAAGGAATGTGACAGCAACTTAGCGTAGGAATGTAGACTGTAGGAACGTTTTTGCAGAACGGTTTAGGCAGTGCTGAGTAGTTAGTTAGTCATGAATTTGTACGTCTTGTCATTTCTATAACAATAGGCTCATGAACATATATACAAAATCAAAGACAGGAAATATACAGGTCTTGGTTCCAGTGGGATTGCCCATATTACTTGAGAATCTTACAAAACTAGTTATCTCTTTTCTTATCTCAATTTGAATGTTTGCCATAAGGGAAATTGAAATTCGTGATGGTTAATTATATTGGTTAGAAATTTATAAGGGTTAGTGATATAGCAACTAATTCATTTGAATATTACTATTTCATCTCCTGTGGCGTTAAATTTAATATAATGCTATGTGGCATTAAAGGTATAAATGTAATCTTATTTTGCCAAATTCTGAATGGCCTATGCAATTATTTTGTACTTCTTACTTTATAAGTACCAATCTTGGCATAGAAATATGTATTTAGAAATCAACTTAATGCAATCTTATGTCACATATAACTCTATAAGAAAACTTAATATTAGGTGTCAAAAAAATAGGTACTCTTTCTCCTTGCTTTTTCATAGATATACCAACAAAAGGTATATAACTCTACATACTAGACATTTAAAGTTTTTTTTTTTTTAGATTCGAGGAAACCCATAGGTGGGTCAAGAGGGTACACCTCTCCGAGGGCCCAACTGGCGCACCACTTCACAAGCGGGCCAAGCGGGCACATCTCATCATTGAGAGCCCAACTATTTCTCAACCTATAGGTAAAATCCCGGCTGCCCCAGGGTCTTGCAAAAGGGGTTAGCATGAAATCGAACCTGGGACCTAATCGAAATCAAACCCCGCTCTCAACCATCGAGCCACACCCCTTGAGGGCCAGACATTTAAAGATGACAATGGTTCAAGTCACATGTGAATTTATCTCATAGGTTCAAGTCCAGTCAAATCAAGATCCAATTTTTTGATTCAAGCTTTGAGCTAAATTTGGGTTTGGATTAGGTTTTAAATTTAAAATTCAATTACATCAAATTTTATTTGTCAAGCCTAACCGCATTACATAACAAGTTTAGGATCAAAGTAAACTCATTATAACAGTACTAATCTAGCTACCATGACAAACAAATTAAGGTTGCGTCTTTTGTGTAGGTTCGATATGCGACGCTGTAATCAGAAACATCTGAAAGTTTCATGACCCATTCCATATCTCTTATGTAATAAGAGCATCATGTGTTTGCTTGTTGGTCTCAAAATTCTGTTACAAATTTTGCTCCTTTTCTATCCTAACAACGTATGTGACTGGTTTTTTCCAGATGACATATATATTAAATGTTTACTGTAAAATTATGATTTTGTTTTGTTAGTTTCTTGATTGTTAATGGAATGAAGGCGTTGATAATTCACTCAAAGGGAAGCTTCTGATCCAAATACTGAGGGAAAAGTAACGACGAGCGATCACAACAGCAATTCCAAGGTTGAGGGAGATGTGGATCTGTCCTTGGAATACCTTCAATCACACCAAGTATTCCCAACTATTTTGTCTAGTTATCCATGAAAGCACGTTCAGGTTTCAGATCATCGTATACAACATCTACATCATCCTACAGCTTTTCCAGGTTATGATCACCCTTCAGTTGGAAAACAAAAAAAATGATCAAATCACTCGAGGCCTACAGAAACAGGTTAAGTTGCTTACATGATAATCAAAAAGAGATTACGATGTGCAGGATCTATAGACATTTCAACAGCTTCCCAAGCAGCATTCCCAAAGATCTATCACTATTTCCTCGACCAATATTTCAAGTATGTCCCAACCAACTTCACTGCCAGTTTCAAATGCTTCAATTCCAAAGTCAGTCCATTTCCCTAATGAGTGACTCATCTCCCACTCTATTATTTCATCTGGGATCATCCCTGCCAAACTTGTCCACCTTTTAACCTCCTCCTCAACCTCTTGAATCAGCATGTCAGCATTCTTGCAGAACTTGACTCTTTTCCATGTTCTAAACCCAGAATTGCTGTACCGACCATATTTTGAATCTAAGCACTCTATTAAACAGTCGAAAAGGAACCTTCTAACAATGTTATCATCTTTGCTCTCTCTGAAACCAAGAAGATGACTAAATTTTGTCCACTGGACACCATGGACTGATTCAAGTTCATCAAGTAGGACAGGTCCTATGAGAAAACTTCTCATTCTATCAGAATTTTGGAGAGCCGCATTCCCAAACAAAAGTTCAGCTTTCAGGATAACCTCCTTCGCATGGGTGAGCTTGTCATCTGTTAGCCCACCACCTGCAAGATTGATGCTCTGCAATATCCTAGATATGTAGCTAACAAGGTTAGTCACTATCTTGCCCCCTGTCATCCCTTCGTTCATCAATGTTACTGAATCCAGAATATCAGTATCTATTTCTTCAGGAGGTGGCTGATTGTAAGAGTAATCCATAGCGTCCAGGGGCAACAGTCGTCCTAAATTAAATTTTAAACAACAAAGGAGCATATTAATCACCAAATTTCTTCTTTTGTAATTTCAGCATTTCAAAAACAAGAGGAAACGATAAAATTAGCATGAAATGGATCAACTTTTTTACCTGAATTGTCGTCCAGACTGCTAGATAAGCAACTATCATTGAAGAACGAAGCTTCAAGAACAGATGCAGGACTTAGATGTTCACCTTGACATGTTAATCTAATTGAAGGGCCTTCGCTCATTTTTTCACTCTGAGGAAAGCAACAACAGAAACCAGACTTGTGTGAGGCATATTGCAGAAGCCCACATAAACTTCCAAAGTAGAACGTGAAAAGTTGGGGCCAACATAAAGATAAGTTCAGACTAGACTTCAGCAGGAATGGCAATTTCTTTGACAGAAAGAAAGAAAGAAAATCCATCTATGGTAATATTGGTGCCAACATTAACTCTTTCACTCATTAGTCATTGCCATTCACATTAGTCATGCAGAAGCTTGTGTGGTGAACAAAGTTGAAGTGCTTAATTTGTGATTCTTCAAAAGTTATAATGATCAGCATTATAACTGAGCGAACAATTAGGGAAAACTTTAAGACCTTAATCATCATGGGGAAGTACCAATTGTCAAAGCAACAACTTAATGCCAAAATCCACAATCAGTTCACCACCATTACATTCTACTTAATCTAAAGTTTCAGGCCAGCCTTGGCCAATTCAGCAATGTAATTACTCCTACTATGGAGAAAGTTAAAATCCACCATTCACAAGAGACGCAAACTAAAACAGTTAAGACAGACGTAGGTTTCTTAAAATCATTGTAAATAAAGTGATTTTGTAGGAATATATTTTAGCGTCCACAAAACAAGAAAAATGCAGAAAAATCCGAAAGGCATTAAGAGATAGTGCAGTCATAGTGTCAGTGAATGGTGAATAAAACCTGGGACACCCAATTATCAGGAAGGATAGGATTTTCGGCATTCAATGCAGATATTAGTTCTTGGAGAATCATAGCAATTGATCTCTTGGGAATACTGCCACCAGAAGCATATTCATCATCTTCTTGAGATATCAATTCCTTTAATTTTTGTTCCAAAAGCAAGCCTAAAGCATCTCCTCTTAAAGGACAATGCGTCTGGAAATATGCGTTGTTACTAGTTTCCTCCAAAGCAACTACTTTTTGATGTGAAGGACTCACATCTATTTGGTCAACCCTCCCTTTGATATCTGAGGAAATACTAGTCTTCTGCTTCAATGGGGAATTAAATGTGAAAGAGATAACAGTATTGTCCTTGTTTCCACCAGCTCTATTACCTTCTGATCTGCTGTTGGAGTACCTTTGGTCTTTTGAGGGAGTATTAAGCATCATATCTTTGCTGCGCACAACACCAGACTTGTTTCCATTTCCCACAGACATTGAATTGGTAAATCCTGTGCTTCCAACTTGGATATTTGCACTTACAGTTCTCCTCTTGCGCACTGGGCTCCTTATCTGTGAAAAGGAATCATCTCTCCTGTTACAAAATTTTCTATCTACATCAGTTGTGGAATCATCTCTCCTGTTACAAAATTTTCTATCTCCATCAATTGTGGAATCATCCACTCTGGTTGAAATCCTCTGCCTGCTGCTACCACTTAAATTTCTGTTCAGAGCAACAAAATTTTTGGCCCCACTAATAGTGTTAGCAGCTGCAGAAGCTCTTCGGCTTTGGACATTATTTAATCTGACTCTTGCTGGAGTTCTGTCGCTCCCAACTGCCATTTCATGCTGCTTAAGTGCTAAAGAAGATGGGTCGTCCTTTTGAGGCCTGCATTGCTGGCTTCTTGACTGCCGCTGTACGTGGCCCACTTCAAAAACAGACTTCCCGTTAGCAACTGGTTCATCTTGAGGTCGTATACCATCTTGCTTTTCAGCAGCTGTACATAGTTGGTCCCCGTTCTTTTGCTGAACTACATCTCTTTCCTCCTCAAGGGAGCTAACATGTGGCCTTGGCTTCATCCCATTCAACCCCTGAGTAGAGATACTAACCAAATTTGACGCACAGGGTAGGAAAATGAGCTGCTGCTCATCCAAATTTGCTCTAGAATCTATTAAATTAAGCACGTTACTGCAGTTTTGGCAAGAATTCTGCCCCAACAAAGATTCACTGGCACTTATGTCATGGCTTATGCTCTGTGGTAGTTGTTCCATGACATCTGATGAAATAGTTCTTGTTCCTTCAGTCATAATCCCCTGCTCAGAAGCAAACTTAGCAGGATTTGAATAAGTAAGAGCACTCTTTGCTCTGTTGGTGGCTTGCAGTCCTGGCTCCAGAATTCTTGTTGCAGCATCAATCAATCTAGATGCTCTAGACACGTTCCTGGAAGAGGATATCCTAGGACTCTTCACTGGCGAAGCAAGCTTGGAAGGATGATGCTTTCTTGACCTCGACAAAACACTCTTAATTTGCAATGCCTCAGCTCCGAATCTAGTCACTGCTCTTCTTTCAATTTGCTCTGTCTTCTGAAGCTTTTGAGGTCTAGATTCAACTTTAGGACTTCCCTTGTCCATTTTCAAGCCGCCCCTATCAGACCCACCAAAGCAGCTAGCAACATCCTCTTGTCTAACACCAGAAGTAACAGAATTTAAAGCTTTCTTGTGCTTATCTCGATTAACTGCGGGCAAGGAATCAAGACCCATAAGCCTAGCAACCAGGCAAGGAGATCGCATTTCATGCTTCTGCTCTGTAATACCGCGATGTCCGTTTTTCTTTACATTGGGAAAACCTCCACTGTTTTCATCAGCAATCTACAATATGAGCAAAGCACACAAGAAAAATGAACGAACAGTTAGACTAGCAAACATTATCCTTGCCCCAAACATGGAGGGAAAAGCAAGGAAAGTTCATAGAAGCAAGGCATACCAAATGAAGCTTGGCCTTGGGCATTTTCTCATCCCCTCCAAACCTCTTTGACCCTTGCTTAGAGCGAGCTAAGGAAACAAAAATACAATAAGCTAAGAAGAAATGAGACAAGAAAAGATCCATTTTACAGTCCTAGGTCAAGTGTGTGCCTCCATGACCAATGCATCAAAAACAAAAGACAAAAAATCTACCAACCAATGCGAATGTTATTGAAAAAAAAAAGAGAGAGAGCGATAAGGCAAGACTAACCTGGAGGAAGCAATTTCTTAGAGAAGAGCACTCTCTTAGCAAATCGTCGGTTCCAATCAAAGAGCTGGAAGAAAATGCCAACACAACCTCCAGGCCTCTGAGCCCTTTTCTCCGTTATCGCCAAGCATGAAGTAGACTTCCCCGCCGTTTCATTCATTTCCCCGAAAAACAAGAACTGAAAACTACCGTCCCAAGCACACACCAACCAAGATATCCTCTCTCAAAACGGAACACTGCAAACATCATGAAGACCCCCCATCTCCAAAGAATCCCATAAATCTCATCCGACGAGACCCATCATCTAGTTCTCCAAAACAAAGCTCGAAATGGATAAGCACAATGTAGGTAGCCAAAGCTCCTAAGATACAGCTCTTCCTGCGGCCAAAGAAGAAGGGAAATCCGTACAACGGTGGAAATGAAAGCCAGGCGCAAGAAAAGGACGTGGCGAAGGAGCAAAACGACGATCTAAAATGCTGCAAAAAGGGAACGTCATGCAGGGAAGTGGAAACAATAAAAACTTTTTGTTGGTTATTATCAGTATTTGTACGCATCTACATGACTTGACGCGCCTAGCAAGTGATTCTCTCGCTATGAGAACTTAAAAAGAGAATCGTATGATGTGATGGGATGGTTTCTGTTTGCGATCATCAACATAGCCCAAGAAAAATGAAGCGTCTGGCATTTTAGCAGAACTTTCTCTAATAGCAGAGAAACAGACTGCAGGAACGCTGTGGAGTGGGTGGAGGTAGGGAGGTGTTGGGGTGCGTAGGATAAGCAAGCAAGCAAGTAACACTGACACGAACGCGCTGTTTGGTTGAATGTGGTTTGACGCGAGGGACGTGGAACCTTACCAAACAATGGCAAATTTAGTCGGCAGGAAGGATTGAGAGTCAAGATACAGTGTTTTCTTGTATTTACCCTTTTTACCCTTGTACTTTTCCTCAGTTGTAATGTTGTACGCTATTACCAAACAATTCTATAGGAACTAATGCCTATCCAAACAAGTCGATTTTTAAATTACATCCCATGTACAATACCAGTAGTTTCTATAGTATTATTGTACTTGCAAGCACAATAATAGTGTATTATTGTGCTTGCAAGTACATATGAGAAACACTTGTGATTTACTCACATCTCTTATTCTCAATTTTTGATTCAGCTTATACTCACATCTATAAAAGTCCTGAACTATTTAGGATTCCTATTTCATATATTACCAATAACCAAACAATTAAGAATTAGGTAATTGAGGTTGCATTGCATAGCAAACATGATCGAAGGAGTTAGGCTAAGAATGAAGTAACCGAATATCTTTTGATATTGTCTCATATGAGTGCAGTCGGACGAATCCATGATTATTGATTCTGCCGGATTTTGGTTGAACTGTACGTTGCCATTTGGATCCATGAGCCGACTGTTCTGGTAGTAATTTCGGTGATGAGATACCTGCAAAACAAAGAAAGGCACGTCAGGGGTTGTGTCCCGAGAGGCCCCTCCAACGCTCAAGTAAGGCTTTTGGTGAAAGTGGGATCGCTGTAAGCAAGGAGAAACTAGGGTTATAATTATTCGTCCCTT
>JAOQMQ010000002.1:14918357-14928586 GCA_027563845.1 Erythroxylum subrotundum | reverse complement strand
AAATTAATGACTTAAAATGTTAATTAAAATATAAATAAGATGTAATGAATTAATTAATTAGTTAATTACATTGTAATTAATTAAAATATTATTTATTAATTACTTAATATATAACATCATTTGTATTATCAGATGAATGTAAATTATATTAAACTATGTTACTTGATTTTACTGTAACAATGAAATGGTGGATATTATAGTTGTGTCGATAAATTACACAGTATTTTGGACGGTTAATCTATATTTTGAGGATATTATATAACTAATGATATGTTGATGTAAGCAAATACTACAGTATTTTTCTTCAAAAGCTATCGAAAAAGAAAAATCACAATATACTTGATTCCCATTGATTTATTCCCGTACCCTTTAACCAATCATCCCCTTAATAGATGGCTTCCGTGACGAACTTTTCGAAGGTGGCTTCGTTGCATTGACCCATTGACTATTTTGGCAACGACAGAAGAAAAGCGCGTTAAATTCAAAATCGACGGAGCCCAAAGGTCTTCTTGTCTATCTCCAATCAAAACCTTTCAACTAAAAGTGGTTGCCCACTCGCATCAAACACTGCAAACACAAGGATTATATATACATCAACGACGTTTCTTTGATTTTCACGACCTTCAAAGTGCGCAGAGAGATGCCCAACTGGGAACTGAAGAACTGTTGCAGGCATGACCAGGTCTTGTTTTTGGTCATGATCGGTGTCTACTCCCTTGTTATCCTCCTGGTATTTTTTTTCTCTTGTTAATTTTTATGATTTTGTTTTCTTTACTTGTAACCTAGGGCTTCTTCTTTAAACACCTGGTACAAGGACCAGATATGAACTTCTCAATGTGGAGGACTGTAATACTTTGTTTCCTACTTCCTTCGCTGCTGTAGAAATAGTTGTTTTGCGTGCGGTGGCGCTCATATTGTACGGTGTTCTTAAATAAAGTAATGTTCTTTCAGATTTTTATTGCAAGTAAACATCGCATATTTTTGTTGGCTGAAATCCTTTGGATGTAACTGAGTTGAACTGCAGTTGAATTTGAAATGTTTTGAAATCATCAAGTGGAATGGAGTTTAATTTAATGCGATGAAACCATCTAAACCCTTCTATTGTGTCTTGGTCAGATCAGCATATAACCAACGTCCACAGATGTCAAATTCCAATACAGGTGTCAAATTTGATGATATCCCATCTATTTAAGTGTTGCAACAATACACTGTGCTGAATGCATATGGAATAGATAATTGGGTTACATATGGTCCTTTTTGTTGTGGGGTTACACCTCGTTGCCTATGGCTTTAAATAGATCTAATAGATATTGTAGAATGACAGGAAGGATCATGTTTTTATGGTTGAATGATTATAGGGATGTGAGTTTATCCTTAACTATGTGCTAACGGAATTGGGACGTTGTTTGAAAATGTGATAGCTGTGGAGGACATTTGTGCTGACACCTTTTAAGCTTATCGCTGTATTTTTGCATGAAGCAAGTCATGCAGTTGCCTGTAAACTCACATGTGGGCAGGTAAGAAGCTCTAGAAGCTCTTCTCTATCCATTTTTTTAATTGATAGGAAATGGGAATATACATGCTTTTGCTCCCACTCAATCTGTTCTAGGTTAGCTTAAACTAGTCATTTATAAATGCTTCTGATGTTTACTTTAAAGCCTTTTGCCTTTTCTTTCACTAGATGTTACTTTCCTTTATGAGTGAATCTCCGGACCACATTGCTTCCATTCTTACATTTATATGTATATGTAATAGAATAAAAATTACCCTTCCTCACTTATTTTCTTTCTTCCATCATTCTTTATGGCCGACTAAGATTTGGTAGCATAAAATCCTTTATCCTTTGTTTCAGTTTATTCTTTATTATTGCAAAAGTAATGATGCAATGGAAATTGTAGTTATTGGTGTTCCTATGTTAAGTTACGTAACTGCTTCGTACCAAGCTTAGATGCATAGGTGTCATCTTTGTGATGTTTGTGCAGATAGATTATGCTCCCATTTCCAATTTCATAACTTTCCCCCGTAAGTGTGAGGAATCAACATCATCAATAATCTGGGTAGATGGTTTATGCGGTATTTGTTGATGCCTGTTTCTCAACATTGTAATTAGCTACCTGAAATGCAGAAAAAGAAGTTCCCTTTTATGCTGTTGTCCTTTGGGAGAACGATAATCGCGTGAATTTTCTTTTTAAACGAGTAAGATATTATTGGATTTTTTTTCACTCATTTATTTATCATAATAAATGTAGCTTATTTGGACGAAATTCTTTTCTAAAGATCTTTTAAAAAGTGACATGCATGCATGTTTGGATACCTAACCTTGATCTATATTTCTTGTGTTCCTTAGTAAGAAATTGTTTTGAATTATCTCTTTTGTAAGTATATATCATTATCTACGTTGCTGTTTAGCAGTTCTATGTTACCTACTACATCCTTTGCATATACTTTCTTCATAATTAATTGTATATGTAGGTGGAAGGGATGGAGGTTCATGCAAATGAAGGTGGAGTGACACATACACGCGGTGGTGTATATTGGCTGATATTGCCTGCAGGATGTAATTTTCCATGACCCATGAAAGCTTGATTTTTTAATTTATGATGATCTAACATTAAGGCCACATAGCATTTGAACTGGTACTGAACACCCCCGCTGTTATTGTACATGCTCCATGCATGGGATGCTCAATACAAGGGCATACTCATTTGACTGTTTGTTGCTATGAAAATGAACCAATAGGTTGAGTACACTAATCTGCTTCTTGGTGTCATACACCTGGTTAGACAAGCCAGGTACCTTTGTTCCCTCCTCCCTTGAATCAGAAGATTACTCCTTATTTCTTGGCTTGGCAAAAGAACTTGCGCCAATATTTTCTAGCTTGCATATGTTTCTTGGTAACTGTAAGCTTTATGTTGAACATTATGCGAAAATGCTGTGCTTCTGAATTTTCATCTATCCGTATGCTGGTTTAATGTGGCCAGGTATATTTAAGTTATGTCGATTATTATTGTTTTTCATCCAGATCTAGGATCATCATTTTGGGGGATGGTTTTGATACTTGCATCCACAAATCTCCTAACTTCAAGAATAGCGGCTGGTTGTTTTCTTGTTGCTCTCCTGATTGTGCTCTTCGTTGCTAAAAATGTAAGTTAAAGAGAAAGGCACATATCCATTATATAAGCTCTATGAGACGTGAAATTGCATTTGAATGACTAAAATATTGTCTATTTGACCAAAATAGCCTTTGTTCAATTCTTTTCTCAAAATTCCTTTGTTCAATTCTTGCAATAGAAGGGCTACTTTTCTTGATTTCTTTTGAAATTGAAAGTTCTGTGATTTGCAACGCTTATACAATAGAAAGACTTAGCTTGTTTAAAGTCATGTAATAATATGAATCCTCTTGTTCATTTAACCATTGCTATTATTTTGAGGGGTGGAGTTATGGGTGGCAGAATAATCCTATCTCCATTGCAAAATTTTGTTATACAACCATGTGGTCTCTATGAAAAGCTCCCTCAGGGAATCTAGTGATTCCGTTAGTCTATGATGTCCTATATCAAAATACAGACCAAAATTGCTTATTTATCTGTGTGTGATAGCATCCTGGAAAAGCACAATACTCTATCCAATATTTCCTAAGTAACTTTTTACGCGCTTCATGTTTTTAAGTCCAGCTTTAAAATGTAGTCTATAAATAACAATTCTGATATTTGGTCTTTAAAAATGTCTGGATTTTATTTTTGTTGGGATGAAAAAGATGCATAACAGTATTATTAATACACTTATATCATTTATGAGCTATCATCTTAAAAGATTAATTTCCTTTTTAAAGGGAGCTTTGTCTGTGGATGATAAGCACTATTGAAAAGTACAGTGTTTTTTGATATTGTTCATTGCTAATTGCTTTTATTACTAGCATCCTATTTAAATGCTGCATTTTGGGGATGTTCTGATCATGTAACATTGTGAAAGCAAGAATATTCACAATAAGTTAAAAAGTTCAGGAATATGGGTTTTTCTAAAATTGGAAAATCACAGTCTCACTTAAAAAGTACTTTCTTTTGAGCAGTGGACACTTCGAGGACTTTGTATTGGTGAGTTTTTCTCATTATTTTCATGCTACATTTTCTCATTTTAAACAAAAATGCTCATATCTAACACCTTAAGTACTTGATTATCAGGATTCATAGTCTTCCTTGCTGTTGTTTGGATATTGCAAGAATTAACAAAAGTACGGATCCTTCGATATGTTATTCTCTTCATGGGTATAACCTTGTTTTGCCACATCTCTGTTTTACTTGATGAACTTGTCTCTATACCATAAATTTTAGCATTATGATAGATAAAATTTGATGCTACTTATGTTCAAATTATCTATCGCAGGTGTGATGAACGGATTGTTTTCAGTTTATGGTACATATTCTAGGACTTTTATGTTTATTCATTTTTTCCCTTCTAGGATTACTGAAGCTTCAATGATAATGCTATACAGATATCTATGATGACCTAATATCACGAAGAGTTCATTCCAGTGATGCTGAAAAATTTGCAGAAGTTTGCCCATGCCCCTGCAATGGTCCTAGTTGGGGAGTCATTTGGTAAGCTTCTATGCTTTGACAACAATAGTTGGTTAATCATTAGGTGCTTCTACGTGATATCTGACGAAGACAAACTTTTGATGATGCCTTTGTTATTACACTTGCATTTAATGGTAAATCTATTTGCAGGGGAATGATATCACTTGCGTTTCTCAGTGCATCTATATATCTCGGCCTTGTTATCTTGTCATGAGGTACAACTCTATGCTTTGATATATCATTATCCAATTTGAGGATCCCTCTTAATTCATTCTTTTTTCTTTTTTTACTGCTTGAGAACTTGTTCGTCTTCAATCACTTTAGGTGTTGCATTTCTGCTTTAGAATGGAGTCAACAGAAGCCAAATGACACCTTTGATAAATGTGGAGGATTAACCCAACTAAAATGCTATAAATAGACTTTCTGCTGACTACTTTAAAAGCAAACATTCCCTTTGTTACACATGCTTGAAGCAAATTTGGTCGGTCGTGGTTGTAATTTTTCAACCCAAGGTGTAGGCATTTTAGTGTCCTAATCAAACCTCCATAATAGAGGCTAGAGATCCGGTTAACATTACGTGTAGTACTACTAATCAGCCTATACATCAGGGGATTTTTATGCCATAAAAAGTGGAGGGAATTGGATCCAATTGCGAGAAGTTTACAACCTTGGATGGTTACACGAGGGTCAAGGTCAATTTTAGTATTAATATCTACCTTGTGTTATGAATATTACAGGATGATTGTAGAATGGTGAAAAGAATCTCTAGATGTCCACATGAGCCTCCCAATTGGTTTGATGCCTTCATGATGCATACTAGGCGATAATTGGGAATTCCAAATTTTAAAAGATGAGGAGCATTGATAAATTTATTAGTATAAACTTAATAGTAGAAAAGACTAAAAACTTCTTTCTCCATCAAAGTTCAAATTTTGTAGTGTTTTTACAGTTCATCTATCAAAGGCATCTTAATCATTTGGCTTAGTTTGGTTTCTATCTTGTCTCTTTGACATGTGGCAGGGCTGGTCTTCTATGATCAAAACGGTGCCTCCTCTTTTGTAAGCTATGTACACCAAATTGATTTATCTGGTACCAAGTTGATCTGTTCTCGTAACTCTCCTTCATTCTTTTTACCCTAATTAGGAGTTTCCATTCGTGCATTTATTCTTGTGTATTATCCAAATTACGACTATTCACATTGCTCTCATATTGATTGAGTATAGTTTTGAAGGTAAATCAGTTGTATGGAATTAAATGCTATTTGTTTGCGTTCATTAAGGGAGTAATGGAGTAGAGAAGTTCTTGGCAGTTGAGATGTTTATACCAACTTGAAAGGGAGCAAGATACATCCTGCGAACTATTTTTGTGTGAAAAATATTTTATGATTACTGTAGAGTGAAATGTGGCTGATTTTCCTAGTTATCGTGGTTACCAAATTGATATGACTTTAAAGTCTGGATGCGTTTAATGAATTAATATAATAATGATTTATACGTAAAAGAGCTTGCAATTACTTCTTGTTTGGTGCATTACTTTCAATTATTTGATGTCAAAGCTAATGGAACTTGCTTGATAAGTAATATAAAGTCAACTTTACCTCTAATTCAATTCACGAGAATCGTTATTGTATTTTATATGCGTGACTCGGACCATTGTTACGTGGCAGTGATACCACAGAAAAACAACCTGAAGTGACGTTTGTGTGTAAAAGGGCACCACTATTCTGTTTAGTTGTTATTTGTTATTGCTATCTACCCTATAGTCCGTTTCTTGGTATGCACACGAAATGCTTCCTCTTTCAGGGTGCATTCTTCTATTAATTTATTTCAAACACACTCTTTTCTTCCCCTTCAAGATTTAAACAACTCCTTAAGTCAAAACTTTGTTTCTGCAGTTTCTTTTTGGATCACGTTTGGTTTATATTTTACTATTAAAACAAAAGCTTTGGTAATATTGCTTTACAATTCTGCTAAAACCCACAATGCTCACCCCTATTCTGCTCCATAAAAGAAGTCATGCCATTGCTTGCTCTTTTGCTTCCTCCTAAACCTCTCAAGATTTATAGGCGGTTCTTGTTCCAAAATTCATGAAACCTGTAGCCTTTGGTTGACATTTTTATGCTAATGGGTACATTTGTTGCTTGTCTGACACTTAAGTTTCTTTATTCATATATAGAGTAGAAAGCATATTATTCCTTTCTATTTTATTTCTTTTTGTTGGTTTAATGTTAAAAGGTAAAAAAAAAACACTCCTTTTTTGTGGTTTATTTATTTTTAAAGCACTTTTTATGATTTTATATTTTAAAAGATATTTCTTAGTTAATTTATCTCTTCTTCTTTTTTTTTTTTTTTGTTAAAAGAGATGCACATAATTTTAAGCATGTCAATTAAGTATGAAAACGTTTTATTTTTGAAATATTAAATTATAAGAGTTATTAAACAATAAAAAGTTTTAAGGATATTATTCTGTTTTGTCACGATAAAAGTTAATCGCTATAGAATTATTCTGTTCACCAATAACTCCACTTGACCAAATTGGGTATGGATAAATTAGGATTGAGTGGCTTTCTTGGATCAGTATCATATTCGCTTATGCCATGCATCTCTTATATTCTTATAACCTACATGACTTGGTAGGTATTTCATTATAAGCTTGATTTCACACTTCAGTATCATGTATAAACCATGAACGCGAAGTAGGTACAATGAGTTGTGTGTGATATGTCATAAACATGACTTGGTAGGTATTTCATTATAAGCTTGATTTCACACTTCAGTATCATGTATAAACCATGAACGCGAAGTAGGTACAATGAGTTGTGTGTGATATGTCATAAGTTATGAAGCTAAGTTAATTTAAAAAAAAAAAAAGTTATTGAGGCTAAGTTTGTTTGGATTAAATATCCAAATGTTAACACTGTCAAAAGAAATGAATTCCGAGTAACTTAAGGATATATAGAGAACATAATGTTTTAAGCTCAGAATAGTATTCATATACTTGTATCAAAATAAAATACCAACTCATTGCACCAACATTCGATGGAGAAACATAAATAACTACATATATACTTAATCACTAGTGTGCTAAACTTTTGTAATTTTATGTTTTGTATGACAATGCAATGATAAGATCATATCATTTCCAAACAGAGGTTAACCAAGTAGTCAAATGTGATACTTTTGTTATTTATAAAATTGAATAGTTTTCTACAAAATGGAATATTGGTTGACAGTAAAAACTTGTATAATTAATAGAAACAGTGTAGGACTTTTGACTTGTTCAATCAATCTTTTGTTAGTTATATTTTTCTCAAGTATGTTAAATTAATTTATCTAAGTTAAATACTAGAAATTATATAATGCATATGATATTCACTCTCAAATGAATTTTCTATTTGATGTTTTGGTGGAAAAGGTCTTATCAAGCTTGTACTAAACTTTATTCCTTTCATATTTTATATGGTTAATTATACCACATTCTCTATCATTTAAACTTTTTTTTTCAATTTAGTTATCAAGCTATGAAAATTAAAATTTGTCTCTTTTATGATATTATTTACTTATCACACAATTTCTATTATAATTCGTTAATTATTCATATAATTTCCTTATTTAAAATAATATAGTACTATAATTCTTAAGTTTCAGTACAACGCCATTTTGATGATGATATTATCATATATGGGATAAGTCAGTAAAGTAGCAACATAAAGAATATGGTATGAAACTTAAACCAAATTAAGTTAAATTACTAACGTTTGGTCATAAAAATATGAATATATTTTGATTATGACTAGATTGTATAACTATTTATAGAGTTGTCAAATGCAATGTTATTCATAACTCTTGAGTAGTTAGAAGTTTAAGGTGAGGAGGGACCTCTTCTATTGATTGTGTCTTCACTTTGATTTGAATGAGCTATCGTTATAAGTTAGAGAGGAATAAGTGGAGAAAATTAGTGATGATAATGTGGCATGGATAATGGGGGTTTCGAACGAAATAAAACAAGTATGCATAAAACTAGTGAGACTAGGTGCTAAGGCTTTGATAGGAGTATGAAGTCAATGTTTACCAAAAAATGATTAAAAGCATACTCGAGAAAGTTAAGGATGCATAAATGGAGGAATATTTTTGGCGAAACTTTCTTATTTATGGGTTGAGTCTATTTTTCTTTTTAAATGCTAAGTATGGTATCCACATACAACTGTTGGATACCATAGTAAATGTTGACCATTGCGAGCAACTTGGTTGAGAATATTTCATAACCATCTTTGCAAGGATGCTCACAAATTCTATCAAGCTATATAGGCCAAAAGCATTACTCCTTGGATAGGTAGATGCGTAGCTATATTGAGGGTGAGTTATGTGTCCTACAAATTAAAATTGTCAATAAATATTTGGATATGTACAAAATGTGTAACTTATAAAATTTACTTTAATTTTTAATTTGTTTGCATTTTTTTTATTTAGATAAGCTACATATGGACCATCCCTTCAAGGAGAGCAGATGATAATGATTATAGTTTGGGATGATATCAATATTGACAAGGTGTTAGATGATGCTAGTGTATTGAAGTAGGTGTGTAGGAAGTTGAAGATAATGTTATTATAGGCAATTATAGTAACATTTTGAAATATTGTTTACAAAGAATTTGATTGATTAATATGTTAACTTATATTAAAAGTGAAGGTTGATTACAACAAAGATTACCCTACAAAGCATCACAGAGGATAGGAGGTTGCAAGGAAAGTGAGGAAGGTTTTATAGGAGGCAAATGAGACAAACGTAATGGTTATTAACTTGTTAGGAGCCTATTTGTCCATAAATTTTTGGTTTATCTATTAATAATTGACATTTAAGTTAAATGAAAAGAAAGAGAAGAAGTTTTAAGACATTAAGAGACATCAATGATAATGACTATAAGTGAATAATAGGTTTGAAGGTGAGAGGAGACAATAATGAAAGACCCCAAAAAAGAAGATGTCTTTAAATATGACGACATTCTGATGACTAAGAAGGATGAGGTTGCAGTTGTCTTGAAGAATGAGACGATACAGGAGAAAAGTAAGAAGATAAGGCTCAAAAGAGTGGTATATCTTTAAAAAGCCTTCGATCCATTTATATTACTATTTATAATGATTTTTGACATTCTAGATAAAATACAAATATTTAGAAGAGACAAAAAAAGGCTTAAATAAGGTGGTAAGATCACATCATATAAAGCTTAACTGATCAATTGTGTTTATGAAATGAATTTGATAACAAAAATATTAAACTTCATAGCATAAGGGTAAACAATTTGATGCATCTGAAGGCATGCAATGGTGATGCAACATGATCGAAGTTAGCACAATTTTGAAAATAATCATTGTCTCGTAGTAAATTTCTAACTTTTGAATATTTATATGTAAAATTCCTCTAGAGAAAAGTTGCATACAGAGACAAGGTATTTATGTTATTTGTTTGGCTAATATTGATTTTAGTGCACCTATTGTTGTTATTTTTAGGGTGTATATATATATTATTTCAAATTAATTCAATTTTAATGAAATTATTCTTATAGATTTATTGACAGTTGTTGGATCCCGTCTCCGGAACCCAACTCTTGGACCATAAACTTGAATTGTGATCAGTTTACCTCGAAGGGTTATT
>JAOQMQ010000002.1:14894410-14918257 GCA_027563845.1 Erythroxylum subrotundum | reverse complement strand
CATTTTAAATTTCTAAGGATTTTCCTTCACTTTATACATAAATAAGCACCAAATATTCTTGATAATCACTCATTTAAAAATCTTAACTTACAGAAAATTTCGGGGTCCAACAACAGTGACATCGGTCAAAATATTATGTTTTGTTTAACACTATGACATCCTTTCATATTTTAAGCCTAGGAACCATATAAGTAACACAGTGGGATGATTGTCCAAATTAATTCAAGAAAGTAATTTATAAATATTTTTACGATATTTTGATTGTTTACGAATATCTTATGTTATATATACCTAATAATTTGTTAGTGGATTTTACTAATTTTGTTACTTAAGAGTGTAGTTCCTTATTACATAATGGAACCAATGTTTGTAGAGAGTAATCTTAATATTTTTGGTTATGAGAAGAAGAAAAATAAATAATGTGGTGGAATTGAATTTCATCTTGTAATATTATTAAGTAGATGAGAGTCAAGTGTTGGAGAAATTCCTAGAAAAATCTTTATCGATTATTGATTATTGCATATTATTTGACATAAATTTAGATATTGATAATAATTTGTATATGAGTACCAAGGTATGTGTGTGTAAACACACACACACATAGTCTTTGATTTGTATTTCCTTACAATATTGTGTTCTGTGAAATAATGGTTTAGAGTTTAAAAAATTTTGTTTTGTGACTTTTTATTAGTACTTCAGAATGATCATTGATGGTATTGACGTGGTTTATTAGAAACAGAGAATACTAGGAAACTTAAATTATATTGATGATTGCATTAATAGTCTCCTTTGAAATAAAGATCTCAATGCCATAGAGGTAGGAAAAAAGGGACAAAGGCTTTGGTTTAGCTTTATCCTCAATGTTGGCATAAAACTCCTTCGTAGCCTTTGGGTTGTAGTCTCTTCGAAGAGTTAATAAGTGATCCATTATAGATTTCTAAGCACATTTTAGATCTTGAAGGCCTGATCAATATTTATGATGATGGTCTTCTCAATGAGTTTATGATTATTGTTTCTTTATTAAACCAGTTCTTATTCTCTGAACTATGGAACCTCGAAATGCCCTCTAGAGATGATGATGTTGAAGATGAGGTGGGAATCCCACTTCTCTTTACTATAGCTTGAATCTTAAAGACATTCTTCCATACTTAAACAATTAATTAGCAAACTATTTACCACAATTCAAAACTTCAATTCATAAAACACCTCCACAAAACTTCACACACTCCCAAAAAGCACACAACTACAATTTGTAGTATAATGTACTCTTTACTATAGCTTGAATCTTAAAGACATTCTTCCATACTTAAACAAATAATTAGCAAACTATATACCATAATTCAAAACTTCAATTCATAAAACACCTCCACAACACTTCACACACTCCCAACAAGCACACAATTACATTTGTAGTATAATGTATTAAGATAAACATCTCTAAATTCAACAATGCCAAGTCAAAGTCAGTATAATTTCTTAAAAGCAATACCACTACTAAGAAAATCAATATAACAACTTATTTAAACACCATAGAATGCATAAGATATGTTAAAATATCTCCCAAAGCACATGAAAATGAAAATCCCTAAGTAGGGGTTCCTTGGTCAAAAATCGACAATGGTGATGAATTGGTGTTTTTGGATGTGAGTTTTGTATTTGAATGAAAGATTAGGTGTTTAGAAGGTTAAAATTAGTGTTAAAGTCGAGATTGGGTTGAAATATGAGTTTAGAGGTGAAAGGGAAGAGGGTTTAAGGGTTTTGGGTTATAAATATTATGACTTTACTTTTTATATTGTTGGGATTTAGGACGAGATTGACACTACATACTTCACAATCGATGCTAGTTTTTTTCCTATAACTTTAAAGTATTATTTCACTCTTGAGACCAACATCAGAAATACTTCTTATATTGACGTTAATTTTACTTTATTTCTTAATACTCCAGTTGTTATTTTAAGACCAATGTCTTTCTTTCTTTTACAATCAATGTCAGTTATGCTCTATAATCCTCAATTTATGCTTAAACTTGATTTTCCCTTCTTCTTTCCACTATATCTCTATGACCTTTGGCTTTATAAATTATGATATGTATCTATGGTTCAACAAATGAAAAATATAAAAATAACACCTTATCAAATCAAAAACTTAATAAAGAATTAATGTTAGTTAACACAAAAATTAATGGAAAACTTTGAAAATTCAATCCCCTTACATTTTAACATGACATTACCCTTTATGCTAAACAATTAAGATAGTCAAGTTAAATAAATAGGGTGATTATTTCTCCCCTATTCCAAGCAATTATAGTAAGATAAAACTCTAAGAAATTTTATAAAAGTTAGCCTACAAAATAAAATAAACATTAAGAATAAAAGAAATATAAAAAAAGAAAAGTTAAATTAATGGGATACCTCCCAACAAGCGCTTATTTAGATGCCTTTTAGCTAGACACCCTATTAAACTCTTTAATCATCCCCAATTAACATTAGGAAATCTCAATTCCCTTTTTACACAATGAAAAGGAGAAAAGGTATTAGTAGGATAATCCTTTGAATCTCATAGGTGTGTCTACCATTAAGGAGACAAGAACTCAAACTGCAATTCAAGTACTTATTTGGTAGGAGTTAATGACTTGGACTCCCCATTTTCCTCAGAGACACCATCCCTAATAGCATGCTCCTTTTATTGCTTCTTAAGTTTTAAGGCTTTACATTTTTTTTCTCTAAATCATCATCAAAAGCCTTAGGCATTCCTACACATTAGTAAGTCCATCTTGAAAAAATCCTCATCAAAGACAAGAAGTCTCTTTAAAGCTCAATAATTATAAAACTCAACTTTCTTTTTTCATACTCTAATTGAAAGCTTTCCCTCATCAACATTAATCATGTCTCTTTCAATCACCAAAAATTGTCTCTTAAAGATGTTGGGGACCTTTATGTCATACTCTATATCCATCACAAGAAAATTGGACGAAAAGAAAATTTTTCCTACTTTTGTAAGTAGGTTTTCCACATCCTTGATAGTACTTAATAAAATGATATGCTAATTGGAGTTATATATTCGTCAACTTTAGTCACCTATTCCTAGCTTCTAAAAAAAGATGCAAATATTAGGTCTATACTAGCACCTAAATCATATGAACATTTAAGAACTTTTAAATCACTAAATTTGTAAGGAATGGTGGAACTCTCTAGATCCTTCAACTTTAAAAGAAACTTGTTGTTTATGATGGCACAAAACTTCTCTGTCAAAGGTAAGCAACATAACATACTCATCTAATTTGTTTTTATTGGAGATGATCTCCTTCAATAACTTAACAAATGATGACATCAGAGATAATACTTAGAACTTTAAAGAATGGATATTGATATCTAATTTCCTAAAGACATTCAAAATTTTGTTAAATTTATCCTCGTTAATTTTTTTCATAAGCCTCTTAAGATATAGAATTGGTAGCACATAAGACTTGACATATATGGGGTCTCTATTTATGGTTGAAATTGGCCAATTCTATTTTGTTCATATCTATTATGTTTTCCATGTCAACACTCAAGTCATATGTTGGTGAGACCAGTACCAATCTTCCATTGCTTCTTTCTTTCTCATTATGCTACTTCACTTTTCTCGAATTCCTCATTTCTCTTCTTTAACAACATCATATTCAAGTATTTTACCACTCCTTAATGTGATGGTACACACTTGATCTCTAAAGTTTACCTCAGTGTTACTCAAAAGCTTTAACCTCTTTCAGTCACCTTTTTAACTAGTTGGCCTACTTGTACCTTCATATTATGAATTGATACACTGGTTGATTACATAAATTTGGTGGCCAATATTTTATTAAACTCAAGGATGTATGCTTTCTTTTTCTTTATTATTTGTTTTAATTATACATCTATACAAGACATGAACTATTTAAACATCTTCCATCACATTGTTCTATAGTGGTTGCTATTAAAATTAAGGTTTATTTGAAAACCTATATGGTCTTAATAGTACGTCTACTCTAATTTCTTCTGGCTTATTCCAACAAAAGTTTGGTTGATTCCTCCACCTTGAATTGTAAGTGTTATAGAGGTGGTCATTCAGACCATTTTCTTTCCTCCATTGGCAACTGTATAGTTTACTTCCTCATTGTAGTTCAAGGATGACTCAAAATTTATTTATGCTTGTCTAGGTGCACATAAATGCTATATTGGTAACACACCTCCCCATTGCCCATATCACGATTCAAAATATCTTCATCTAAGTCAAAAGATCTGATATTTATATTGCCATATCTAAAATTCCTATTACCACTTTGGTCGATGAATTTCATGTCAAGGTCTTTATGATTTCTTTTATCTCTTCGACGATATTTGTGAAGATTGTCCCTTAAGCCACATTATCTATTAAAGTTTGATATGTCAATGTCAGACCCTTATAAAAAAATTGAATCACCAATTATAATTAGTACTGATAATGAGGGCACTGATTTAGAAAAGCTCTACATTGCTCCCAAGATTTGTGACATGCTTCCCCTTCCTTCTATGCAAAGATTTGTATTTGCTTCCTTAGTTTGATGCCTTGTGTGGTGGAAAATACCTCAACATAAACACACCTAGTCTTACTCCTTAAAAGAGTCCACTTTTGTTGAGTTCAACCATGTCTTTTCTCGATCTTTAATGTAGTATAAGAAGCACCTCATCCTCAACTTATCCTCTATGAGATCATTAAATGGAAGTGTTTGGATCACTGAATAGAACTATTTGATGAATGTGATCGTGTCCTCCCTAGGCGATCCACCAAAAGTCAGAAGCAAGAGTAAATGTACTTGTTTAAACATATTGTTCCTTACCCATTGACTTAGTCAAATATTATACAAGGGATTTACACTAATCACTAGCAATCACATATCCCCTGTATGTATCCTTTATAGTTGTTACCCCATATCCAAAACTAGATTTTCTTTTTGACATGTAACCATCTATTTTATCCTTATCACTATATTCCTTTTATAGGTTAAATTGAATTAGAGGGTCTAAGTTGTCACTTCTGGATCTCTTATCTTGCATTCTTTACTTAAACAAACAAAAGAAATAACAAGTAAAAAATTAAAAATTAAAAAATGAAAACAAACTAAGATTAATAAAATTGGTAAAGTAATCTCTCTAACAATAGTACCAAAAAATTGATCTACTTCCTAATTTGCAAGTGTACAATATCAATCGTAAATAACTTAATAAAATTGGAACGAATCTAAAGTATTGGTCTCATAGAGAACTAGTTTATAGATCTATTAATCTTAATTAAACAAATAAAATAAATAAAGGGTTTACCAAAGATAATTAAACTAAAGAACTAATAAAAATAATGCAAATAAATAATCGAAGAAATCAATTTAAAAAATGTTAGGACTTCGGGGTTCACTTATATGGGATTCCAATTATCATACACTATTGATTATCTCTATTGAAATAACAATTAACCTAACATATCTATGTCCTCTATAGAGGCATAAAGGTATATCTAGTTTGGTAACTACCACAAGTAGATGCATAGTTTAATATAATTCAACTTATTAAAAATTGTTAATCTATATAGTTATCACTAAAGTTTAAGATACCATTATTCTCTAGTGCCAAATTGTTTATTCTCCTAGTTCATAGATCATACTTCACTCATCATCCCTTCATACAATCTTTAAGATTGAATCTACAGTGCCCAATCACAAACTTAATATTAAGATTGAAGAGAATAAATTCAACCAATAGAATAATCAATACATGTTTAAATAATTCAATAAATCTTATAAGCTATATCCCTAACCTAACTTATGTTTCTAGCCACAAAAAACATCTCAACACAAAAGAAAAAAAGAGAGAGGATGTCATAAGCCCATCGAATCCTTGCTCCAAATCTTCCTTTAATAAAAAGAAAATAAAACTATAAGAAACTAAGCTAGAATTCTGTTAAAAAGCTCCATATAACTTTAATACAAGTATTTGTAGATAAGGTTACAAAAGTAGAGTTCTAGATGATTTGAACTTAAAGAATCCTATTTCCTCATAAATTGGACCCTAAAACCAGATCCAACAACGACGTCGATCTTGTTACCTTTAATCTTTGCAAGTTAAAGTGTAACCAATGCTTGACATCAAGTGTAACTGGGGCCAACCTTATACTATTTCTTTTTATACATTTAAGATGAGTTCGGTATTAGTCTAGGATCAATTCTGATGTCGGTCTTGTTCTATTTCTCAGTTTCTAAGACTTTTGTAAGACATGCATTTGTTACCTCAACAAGTCTGATGTCTATTGCACTTTGCTTCACCATCTTCTCCACTTTTCAACATCTTCGAGTTAGTATTAGCTCTGTAAATCTTCCACAAAGTTTTTTTTTCAAAAATTCAAATCTTCTACAAAGTTGTTACCCATCTTTTCATCTTCTAAATGAGTTTTTAAATACAATCAATTATACAATTATGGATAAAGATGCACTAAATCTTGCGTTTACTTCTTAAATTCATCATTTATAAGACAATGAACTAAGTATAGAAAGACATAATAAAATAAATATAAAACACATCATAAAGGTGCCAAATAGAAATTAAATTAACTTTAAAAAAAATTCTAAATTTCTTTAAATCCCTTAAATGTTCTAAGTCTAAATTAGTTGATTCTTTTTTATTGTGATGAAGAAGTTTTGAAAATATGAGAAAGAGAGCATCCTCAAGCAATGGTAAGGGTGTATCCAAGAGATGGATAATTGCATATAGTAAACTTGACTAACAATGAGAGTGAACATTTAATGCTACGTTTCACCAATGAAGGTCACTTGGAAAGGTATGAAATCTTAAGAACTAGAACTTCTAAACTTGATAAAAATGTGAAGTTGTGCTTTTTAGTAGAAGTTAGTTTGGTAATGAAGGTGGTCGAAGTGGTTGAGAGAGTGAGCTAGATGAAAATGTTTGCTGTTAATGAAGATGCTTATAAGAAGCTAAATTTGCAATAGTTAAATAGAAATATAACTTAGAATGATCTAAATAAGATTAAAACTTTAGATTAGTTGCTTCAACGTCTCAATGTCTAGTATGCAATTTAGAGTGACTTGAGAGTTTATCTACCCAATTTTATGCATACAGTAAATTACAAAACCTTTTAATAAAATTTCCCTAAGGTATATCTATAAACGTTGACTTTTAGTATCATTTATAAGAATGAACGATTACAGACCAACTAGAATAAATAGGTCCCATATAAAATCACCCATCATGTATTTTTAATTCAAGTAATTAGACACACCATTTCATATCAGAGGAAGAGTACGAGGGTGGTCACACTTTATGATTTGTTCTACATGTGGAGCTTAGTGGAGGGTTGCTATTACAACTTGGGCTACTATTTTGCCAATTATATAAAAACTATAGTGATCACGAAGAAGGGGCAATATATTAAGGGTCTTATATAACACACCTAGCAAGCAACCTCCAAATATTTACTTTCTTTAGACAACCATTGAAACAATGCCTAACCTTATCCTTGAAGTTATTAGACAAAAATTGTTAGTCAAGAAGATTAAATGGAAATATATTTTAGATGGTTCCAATGTTGGTGATTTCATAGTGATGATGCCAAAATAAAAGATGATACCATAACATTATTCAAAAACTACCATTGTATTACACAAAGTGTACCACTGGACTATACAACATATATTACCATATTATAAATACAAATTATTCAAAAACTACCATTGTATTACATAAAGTGTACCACTAGATTATACAACATATACTACCATATTCTAAATACAAATCACTACATATACTAAAATATACTTTACACCAATTGGACAAGCTTCATATTAGAATACAAACGAACAGTGGAATTCTTTGTTCTTCTTTTCAAACTCTTCGTCTCTCCTCGTTACAATGACTTTCACTCTAAACAAATAACACTCAAGTTGAAACTCATATTAATCATCAAATATTGTTTTATAAATTACTAATAAATTACCATAAAAGTCTCTAAATCTCATTTCTCCCAATAACATTTTCACTTATGATTCTCATAAGTATATATAGAACTCTCCAAACTTTAAATACCAAAATGATCACAACTAATGTAAATATTTGGATATTAGACTAATAGTTATACTAATCGATTGTGATATAAAAATTTGAAACCTCAACTTAGTCCAAGCTTAATCCTCTAAATGGGAAAATAAAAAAGGCCAATGGTAAATAAAAACAATTGCTTGCTACAATATTATTTCATATATAACAAAAGTACAATAACAAATAACATATGACAATAGTAAACGACAAAAAAATATCTGAAAAAATATGTTAGAGATCGCCAGTAAAAGTTTATAATAATAAATTAAAAAAATGATGAATTTAACAAGTGATAAGTACAAACTAACTTTCAATTTCATATATATATTTTATATTCTTTAACATATTTATTTTCAATTTTAACCATCAAGTATTCTAAAAATAATAAAAATTTAACTAAACTTTTTAGTACTATTTAATCTTACCGTGAGAGAAAGACCAGTTTCTGGCGTATTTAACAAGTTGCGGAGAAAAGAAACTCTTCACAACATGTGAACATTGGCTGTACTTTAGCGCTGCTGGCTTCAGAAACAAGGCTTTCCGGTTTCTAATGTTCATTTACCATAAGCTTGTGAGGCATGAAAATCTGCAACTGGCTGCCAACTGCCAACTGGCAACTGGCAAGCACTAGAGGGGCCACGTGGAGTTCTAACATTCACATGCACATGCAGCGGTGCCTCCCTTCACGTGCTCTTACGTAAACCCTTCTTTTTGTTTTTTTGTTTTTATATCAATTCACGCATTTGGATTGAAACAACCCAGGCAGCATCGTGTGACGCACACGCACCGAATTTCAATCTGGTGACAAACATGGGTTGGATGGAATGGACACTCTTTGCGTCCAACCGACACCATTGGACCGACGCATTATAATTTTTATCTTTTACTCTTTAAATTCCCCTGATAATATGCTTAAAGTCGTTGGTTATCTCCGTGACTTAGTGTAGTTACTTATCTCTTCAACCCCAAAAACATTAAGTTTGTAATTTCATTATCCAGTCTGATGACTTTTGATTAGTTCAATTTTAGATTACTCCGAATGCCTTTGTGGAAAAATCGTATAAACATATTGGTTCAGTCTGATTTTGTCGGAGTTGGACGTCATTGTCTTGATCCATAGAGTCGACCAATGCTAGCTCTAAAATAGCTGCAAAACAGTGAAGGCACACTGGGGGTTGGTTCCCGGAAAGCCCCTCCAACGCTCAAGTTAGTCTCTTTGTCAAAATTTTAGGCAGCTGAGAGCAGAGAAAAGTATGGTATGAGTCTCGTACCTTCATTATGGTGAAATAATACCTTATATATGAAGCAACTGCTAGGTTTAGGTTTTTACGTAAGTCTTCATGCGTGCATGAGAGATTGTTTTATTTAACTGGGCTGTTGATTGTTGGACCTGAGCCTGGGCCTGGAAGTGCCGACCCAACCACATATTATCTTAACACAATCATTTGCTGATAGTGTGCCAAATATTAAAAAAAAGGTATAGGATAGAAAAATGAAAGGATGCCCCGCTTGAACCTTTGTTAATGATTTTTGAAACACAATTACTCTTCAATAAGGACGTAAAAGCTAGAAAATTTTGTGATAGAGTTTGGATAAGCTATTATATTTAGGATAAGACAAATGTTAAATTCAAACATCGAAACTAATTTAGTATATAAAATTGAATGGGTTCAGATCAGTTATTTTCGTTACTCTGTTCCTATCCTGT
Source organism: Erythroxylum subrotundum (assembly GCA_027563845.1). Taxonomy (NCBI): domain Eukaryota; kingdom Viridiplantae; phylum Streptophyta; class Magnoliopsida; order Malpighiales; family Erythroxylaceae; genus Erythroxylum; species Erythroxylum subrotundum. The sequence continues at coordinate 14,908,450 of JAOQMQ010000002.1, read as the reverse complement.
TCTATTAGTATTTATCCATTTATTTTTTGTAGGTCCCGTTTATTAAATATTGGAATAGAGTAATGAAACAAGTAATTGAATTTCCGTGTCACCACTTCCTACAATAAAATTAAGGAAAAAAGAAACTTCCGGTTGGGTTATGGAACTAATCCATTTGAAAAGGACTAAAAGGGAATCATTCACGATAAAGTTATGTGTTCAAATCGTACAGGAAAGAAATAGAACTGTTGAAGTCAAACCTTAATTAACATAGATAGTGTGGGTGAACCAACTTAAAAAGGAAATCGGAACTGAAACACAAGAGAAGAGACAATGACGCTTTACTGATTTTTAATAAAATTATTGGTAACTCAGATTTCACCCAGTTCATCTGACGCCGACATCCGGTCCAATTCACATGTTATGACAAAAAAGCAGTTTATATAAATATATTCATTTTCCTGGTGGATCCCGCCCGCTCCCTAGGCCTAGAGGAAGTAATTCACACCCACCGACCGATGATGATGCAATAAATATAATTCAACCCTACAAATACAACACATGGGATTAAAATTAAATCAAACCATATCTAATTTAACGCATTTCAATACTTAACCAACTGTCCGTTTCCTTTGCGTGAATATCACAATGATGCAATAACGTATCATTCTTCCTTCCCATCGAATCTATTCTGTTATTTGGTACGAAGCGTTTCGCTCGTTATTGCATTCATAAAATAGCACTTTAAGATTAACTAAAAGAACGCTTTAAGATGATTCAACTTTTTTAAAACATAATTATCACGTGCTTCTACCTTTTAACTTCTCAGTATCAGAACATACTTCTATGCAATTTTTATTTCTTTTTAAAATTGAATTTTCTTTATTATATGTTTAAATTTAAAAAAACGGTTTTCATTAATATTCATATGGTGATTTGAAATAAATATTATTACATTAATAAAATCAAATCATAATGAACAATGTTTTAAATAAAATAAAATACTAATTTTTCCCAAAAATAATCGTAAAAATGAAAATATATTTTAACTTTAACATCTCTACTAATAATATATATATAAAAAAAAGAAGTGATGAAATGAATATAATTTCATTTTCAAGTTGAATACTTTACAAATTCGATCGGACACACAACACGAGAACGAAGTCACGGCGTACACGGGAGCTGTGCAGGGAATTTTGGGTTTTAAGAAACTTCTTATGCCGATGCCGTGAGTGAGGTGAGCATATGAAATTTCGTAAAAAGGCCAAAAGTTGTTGTTTCCCTTTGGAAGATAGGCCTCGGACCCCACACGGGGAACTTCCCAAATTCTATCTTCTCTGTCAAGTCTCTCACTTTTACAACTTTGTGGGTCTCTTCCCTCCTCTCTCTCTCAACTTCTTGTTTCCCTCTCCCTTATTACCCCTTTCAAACTCTTCAAATACCACGCCATCTTTCTCATGGCAACCGTTTTCTTATTTAATTCTCTTCCCATTCCTCATTCCTTGCATCTCTAAGCCATCCCTTTTTGTTCTGTTGTTAATTGCTTACTCCATGGACACTGATTTGGAGCACCCTGGTGTTCAGAGACTCAGATGTTCTGTTCAAAACTATGATTGGGGTAAGAGAGGAGCAGAGTCTAAGGTTGCAAGGCTATTTGCATTGAATTCTGGTTACGACAGTATCCCAGATGACAAGCCTTTCGCTGAATTTTGGATGGGTACCCACGAGTCTGGTCCATCATTTCTGGTCAATGGTGGTGTTGAGAATGGTAATGCTATTGGGTCTGTGACTCTCAGTTTGAAGGAGTGGATTGCTATGAATCCTAATGTGCTTGGCCATAAGGTTCTTAATAAGTGGGGTTGCGATCTTCCTTTCTTGTTCAAGGTTGGATTTTTATTTGTTTTCGTTTTCGTTTCTGTTGGTTTATGTTTTGTTCGTACCTATGTCTGTTTGGAGTTCTCGATGTGGAAATTTTTTTTTTGAACTTTGAGTTTGTATCATAAATGGACTTTGTTTGTACTGCTCATTGACTTCCAGTTGTGGCAGTGTCAAGGACACGCAAGTTTTACTTTTGTGTAAAGTCCTTCTACGCCAGTATTATCCTTTGTTTTTATGTTAAAACTATTTTTTCTCGATTAGAATGCTGTTTTCCTGATTGATCATATGAGAAACGAGTCTTCGCTTAAGTTTCGTGGTTATACAAAAAAAAAAAAAAAGAGAAAAAAGGATGTATAAATACTTTTTCAGGTTGTATTGAGTCTTACTATGTTTTCTGTTCGATCTCTGATAGGTACTATCTATTGCGAAGGCATTGTCGATTCAGGCTCACCCAGATAAGGAATTGGCTAAATTACTGCACAAGTTGCAGCCAAATGTTTACAAGGATGATAATCACAAGCCTGAGATGGCTTTGGCCATAACAGATTTTGAGGCCCTTTGTGGCTTTATCAGTCTTAAGGTAGTTTCATCTGAGTCAACTTTACTTATGGTCGAAATTCTCTCACTTTTCCTTTTCGGCATCTAATGATATGAACAGTAACTGAAATCCAACCACTTTAGATTTTGTGAACAGTTCTTAACCATATTGATTTTGTTGAAATACTTCTCCGTGGTTATTTATGATAAAGTTCATACCTTGATTGGTAGCTGTCCTGCCGATTGTTATAACTGTTCATTATTTCAAATTGCTAGACCTATGTAGTAGTTACTACCAACTTGAATTTTCTGGATTTCTTTCAGTTTTTGTTGAGATTGATCTTAAGTCTTGTTTCTCCAGACTTCATTAATTGAACTTTTTGCTGGTTAAGCTTGTGACAATCTGGTGCTTGACTGCCAACCTTTCTCCTCCTACAAAGGAGTCCTTGCCCATTTACAACTAGACTGTCCGTAAAAATATCCATTTATCTAGATTGTAGTCCAGAAATCATGTAATGAGCAACACTAGTCTAACACATGGAGAACAGGGTTTTGTATCCCCTGCTCATGTTTTCCGAAACAATAGAGCAGTCGCTCTCTTAGTTAATTGGGTTCAATAGAAGTTTAAAGTTCTCTAAATCAAAATTGAGGTTGGTTACTTTGTGTCTTATGCTTGTTAGTTTCCTTCAGATGTATTTGTCCGAATCTAACTCATTTGCTTGGAGCAAATTGCCTCTTTCCAGGAGCTTAAAGCTGTACTCAACAATGTCCCTGAGATCATAGAACTGATCGGCAGCGGAGTTGCCAGCCAAGCCTTGAACTTGAATGAGGAGGATGATGAGCAAAAAGTAAAATCAGTCCTCAGATCAGTTTTTACCCAACTCATGTCAGCTGGCAAAGAGATAACTACTAAAGTTATATCTAAGTTGAAAAGTCGGTTGCATCTAGAAAGTGAGGTTAGTATATGTTGTTCCAAGATCTGCTATTTTAGTAAATAGTAATATGCTCTGCTAATAGCGGCATTTATTCTGAAATTTTCCATCTTGGAAGGACCCCACAGGGCATTGAACTGTGGCAGAATTAAAGATTCACGAGTAGTTTAAGGCACTATGTGACCAGTGTGGTGGTGACATTATTTTATCTTTTCAACTTTTGAAGTTCTTGTAGTTGGAAATATATTTTCACAAGATTTTTAAATTTATAACAACTTTCCACATTCTTTCATCTTATAATTTCCAATTATCATTCTTATCACATGAGTAAGGTTTAAATCACTTGGGGAGTAGGGTGATGGCTGCTATATTTTCTCTTTTTTGTAACTTTTGAAGCTTCCTTTTATTAGGAAATGAATGTTTCAGGAAGGTTTTCAAGTTTCTCTAGCTCTCAATATTCTTTCATTTGCTAATGAGACTTTTCTGTAGTGATCCTTTGCACCATCTCTTATTGATGATATTTCCTTGATTTATTGACTGAAACTTTTATTGTTTCATCAGGTTAGGCCGTTGACAGAAAAGGAACAGCTGGTCTTGCACTTAGAGAAGCAATACCCAGGTGATGATGGTGTGATATCAGCGTTCTTTTTCAATCATGTGAAGCTTCATCCGGGTGAAGCATTATATCTTGGGGCAAATGAACCTCATGCGTATATTTTTGGAGAATGCATCGAGTGCATGGCAACTTCTGACAACGTTGTGCGTGCTGGCCTTACTCCAAAGCATAGGGATATTCAAACACTCTGTTCTATGCTCACATATAAACAGGTAAGCTATTTATTCTCATGTATAGTTAAGTATCAATAAAGTTGAAGGAGTAGGGGTGGAATGCCTGTGCTCAAAGGGAAATGCTTGAAAATAACTACTCTGCTATCTTATTTTTGTTTTGTAGATTAGAATATCAGAAATCTGATATAACATTGAAAACTTTTTTGTTAGACATAGCGAATATTTTGTTTTCTCTCTTTCAAACAGAATAGCAATATCAATGGCCAGTTTGTGGTCACTTGAAAGATACCCCATGGCCACTTTGTGGTCACTTGAAAGATACCTTGTTTCATAGCATTCCTGGCATCCCTCTATTATGTGCAAGCAGCTGCAAAGTTTCTTCAAGAGGGAGAGAGTTGCAATAGCAAACAAGGGTCTCTTGCTTGTTTGCGGAATCAGGTGGCTGACATTTATGGTGGTTGTGACTGATGCATGATTGGAGTTTGCTGCAAATATTATGTATACATAAAAAGTTGTGTTCAAGGCTTGGTTGTTCTGTCGTAAGTATGGAGTTGTCATTTTATATGATACGTAGGAAGCAAGTGGGCATGTGGATAGTTTTGACATGCTTCCATAACGTGTCATCATTATGCCTTGATGCATGGTGGCTTTTTTTATAGGGCAGTATTCTGTATGCCCATTTCTTTGTAGAGACTGGCTGCATTACTCACCGAATGGGTGGAGAAATCTCCACTATTGTGATTACTTGGCTTTGTTTTGGCTACATGTTTCTGAATACTGGCAGTGTTTTGCAACATTACTATTGACATCCGTTCTGATCCAGGGCTTCCCTGAAATCCTGAAAGGATTTCCTCTAAGTCAGTATATAACAAGATACCTTCCACCTTTTGACGAGTTTGAGGTTGATCGCTGCATTCTTCCTAGCAAGGCTTCAACTGTGTTTCCAGCAGTCCCTGGTCCTTCTGTTTTCTTAGTGACCTTTGGGGAGGGAGCAATGCATAGGCTAACATCCAAAGATGTAATTACTGAAGGAGATGTTCTGTTTGCACCCGCAAGCACAGAGATAAGGGTAACAGCTTCATCTGAGTTGCATCTGTACAGGGCTGGAGTGAATAGCAGGTTCTTTCAAATATTGTAGATTGGAAGATACATCTCTTTCCAGCTTTCAGGCGGGGTATGAGAATGTACTATAGGGCGAGCATGTAAATGGAGTAAAGAGTTACGATAGTCGGAATCTTGTAAGTTATTGCACAAGAGTTAAGAAAATGAGAATCCATTTTTCAGTTTGATATAAGAAATCTGTTTACTCAATTCCATAGTTCATCCAACTAAATAATATTAGTAATCTTGAAGAAAAGTTTGACAAAGGTTTCATCTCTGACAAGACAACTGGTAGTTCATAATCTGCTCTCTATTTTCCAGCCATTCAGTTCTTTTTCTTAGTTATCTGTTTGTTCCCAGTTGCAAGTTAAAAAATGAATGTGGCTTGCTTGCTACAGCCCTACAACAAGATAAAAGAGTAAATACACACTAAAAGGAATTGTTTCTTATTTAAGGCGAAGCTTAAACTTGGAGCCCCATAGTTTGGCAGTCGAGAAAGAGAGCCTTTGGAATTTGTACAAGGCGAGACATTTTCAATTGAAAGCGTTTTGCATCGGGTTGAACTCATAGGCTGCCTTTCTTCACTCGAAGTCTCATCCATAAGTTTGGACAAAACAAGAAATGACGTTTCTTTGATAACAAATAACTTAGCGATGACATGAAAGTCAAAATTAACCCAACAAAACTAGAACTGAGCATAATCTGAGATGATCTTTGTAACAACACATTTATTATCCATCTTCTAGAAGTATTCTATTACTCTTGGAGTCCTAATATTTTGTACTAGATTCATGACCATTAAGCCTAAGTAACTATATGAAATCCTTCAACCAAATTATTTATAAATTTCATGAACTCATACTGAGCACACGTAACAAGCATTTCCGTGAAATTCTTAGGCAAGCTCAGGTGGCGAGTCAAATCAATCACACAATTTCTAAAATATCCACACTGATTGTTTTGAAGTTCAGAAGTGCCAAAAGTGCAATTTACTCTCCAGGGTTTTTTTAATAAAAAGTTTAAAGTATTCCTTGCCATAATTTAAGTTATACACGTTAGATTAATTTTAATAATCTTAAGTGTGCCCCATATTATTTTATTTGATTTTAATACACGTTAGATTAATTTTAATAATCTTAAGTACGACCCATATTATTTTATTTGATTTTAATATAAAGTGAGCCCAAAATAATAGTTATTGGCCTTGTCAAAGAAAATAAGAATCAATAGGGTTAAAAAAATAAAGAAACCATTCCCTCTCCCCTTAGTTAAGAAAAACGCTTATAGATATCAACAAAACACATACGTTCATGAATCAATGAAAAGAACGAAGAAAGGAAAAAGGCAGGAGTAGATAAAGTTTTGTGAACAAGTAGAGATTATACGAGTATGGATCAAAGTTAGTATTTCTCTATTTTCTTTATAGCACTAATTTTAGGATTTGAAGGTGTTGAATCAGTTGTGTCAAAAATATTCTTGAGTGAATTGTATGCTTTAAATATTGCTTAGAATGTTAAAGATTAAATCTTACATATGATTTCAGAGTAGATCATGACACTTTGATTTGCATTAGAATTAACCATAAAATTACCGGTAGCAATTAATATTACTTTAAGGTTACAGAAGATTATTTATTGTTTCCGTTGTAACCTTGTTTCTCAATTTCTATGAATTGTTGATTGGGTCTAAATTAATTGATTTAATTCAAGTTAGAGATTGTGACAGCTATAGGTTACTGTCTTGTATACATCTGTTGTTGGAATAACTATTAAATTGAGTTTTCTAAGACAAATATAAACAGATTCTAAAGACTCTGGTGAATCACGTTTTCATATTCTGGGGCTTACCATTATAGGTTTATGTTGCATTAATTGTTTACTGTGTTTGAATGAATTCTGAAAAGGCAAAAGGATTGGTATCAAGTACGAACATGCATTAATTATGGTTTGACTTGTTAACTTTTAAAAGGAATAAAAGTTAACTGCGGAGGGGACTTGGCATTGGCAACTCTTCCACCAGTATCTCCCCTCCACCATTTGCCTAGACCTGGTTGCTTCCCTTCCTCCGCCGGCGCCTAATGAGGAGGATACTATTCGGTGGGAGCCTACTCCAAACGGGCGCTTTACGACGGCGTCCGCTTATGATATTATCGCGGGCCCCCCTTCGTCCACCAGTGGCCACATGTGGGAGTTAATTTGGAAGTGGGCTGGGCCCCAACGTATTCGGGCCTTCCTGTGGTTACTGGGGAAACAAAGACTGATAACCAATTGTCAGCGGGTGGTGCGACATCTCACTCTAGACAGTAAGTGCCCTTTTTGTAGCCACGAGGAGACCATTTTATATGCTTTTCGGGATTGTTCTCAGGTCAAAACGTTCTGGGGCAAGTTTTCCCCGGACGTTATTAACCCAGGGTTTTTTCAGTATGACGTCGAACAGTGGGTGACTACCAATCTCACGTCTCACACTTAGGTTCACCGGTCTCTGTGGGCTGCCCTCTATGGAGTCGCCTGCTGGTTCCTGTGAAAATGGCGGAACTGTAGCATTTTTGAGGAGGAGTTTCAGTGGCCAAGTGACGGCATCACATGGTTGTCGATTATGTTCGTTGGATTTCCCGAGCGAGAACTGTGGAAAGGAGTTTTTTCGAGGTCCCAGGGCCTCAACGGACCCACTACGTTGGTGGTCCAAGCCGCTGGAGGGCTGGGTCAAGCTTAATACGCACAACCCAGTAAAGCACGGTCATAATTTAGCCGCTGCCGGCGGACTACTCCGGGACAACCAGGGTCAGTGGTGTGGGGGATTTCTCCATCTGCTTGGGCGCAGCTCCCCCTTTGAAGCCAAGCTGTGGGGAGTCCATTCAGGCCTCCAATTGACTTAGGGCCTTAGGTATCGTCGCCTCATTCTAGAAGTCGACTCTCTCGAGGTGATCAATATTCTCTCTACTTCTTATGGTAATGTGACTGACCAGTCTGATTTGGTTGCAGGTATCCGGAGTCTACTTCATCAACATTGGGAGGTCCAGTTCCAGCACGTCTATCGGGAAGACAATTCGAGTGCAGATTGTTTAGCCTCCCTTGCTTTTGCTAGCCTTGGCTTTCTTCCTCTTCAGGAGCCTACAACAATTTTCTGGACCCACATGCAACGTGATCTTCACGGATCTTTGTCTTCTAGTCGTGGAATTTGTTAGGCAAATCATGTTTGTCTTTTTCCTTTGTAATAAAAAAAGAAATAAAAGCTCGAGAGAAGAGTGTGCGTGCGTGTGTAAAATAAAGGTTTAAAGAAAATTTTTTGTGGGACCATGATCAAAAGCTTTGTTTTTTGTTTGCATTACCTGTTCATTGCAAATTTGGAAAACAAAACGTGAAAGAAAAGTCAAGGTCTTTGTAGGATCACCATTAAGACATTGGATTTGTGTTGTATTAATTATTTACTGCATTTGTATGAGATTTGAAAAACGTGTTTTCTGTTTCTAGAAATCAAAAGAGTTAAAAGACAAGGTTTCATGGGGCTCATCATGGAGACTTTTGGTTGTGTTGTTGTAAAGAAGAATGTTTAGGGTCAAAATGTATGAAAACCGCAACTTCTTTGATGACAAGTCAAAAGGCTGAATATGGATGTTAATGTATATAGTCAATTACGTTTTAGTCTCTAGTATAGTTTTGGACTTTACAACATCATCTTTCAACATACAGATACATTCCAAAATTCATGTATACTTACTAATTAAATGTTTATTGTATAGAAAGCTCGTTAGTCACCAAAGTGAGGTTACTTGAAAAGATATTTTGACATTTAATTATGCATTCTTTCAATTGTTGATGTTATATGATGCTAATAAATGACATAACAAACAAACTAAACAATTGAGATTATTAATTATAATGTTAGGAGATCACCCAAAGGTGGATCATTGCTTATAATTAATAACATTAAGGAGACTTATCGACCTACTTGGTGAATATGTTTGTATATCCAAAGATAACAACAAACTAACTTGAGTATGATTGACTGTGTATCAAAGTGTGTATATATATGTTAGCATCATCATGGATTAAGAATATGTGTTTAAGTATCACCCAAAGGTGGACTATATATATATATATATATATAGTAATTTGTTAGCTATTGGCAACGGTCTATTCAAGTTCAATGGGCTAAACTATGCCTATTGGTTTGAGCAAATCCAATTTCAGTTGGCTATTATGGATAAGGACCTGACATTCGTTACAGAGAAGCCTATAACCATTACTGAGACTAGTAGCTGAAAGGACATATTTTGAGGCTTGGGAAAAGTCTAATAGGTTGAGTCTAAACTTGATGCGATTGACAATGACTGAAAATGTTAAGCCATCAATGCCTCATACGGACAATGCAAGGGAATTCATGATGAAAATCAAAGAGTACTTACAATCAGACATAATTGACAAGTCTATTGTAAGAAGCTTGACGAACAAATTGACGACCAAGAAGTTTGACTGGTCACAACCTATCTATGATCATATAATAAGCATGTCAAATTTGGCTGCAAAGCTAAAATCAATGGGCATGGATGTGAGTGAATCCTTCCTACTATAGTTTATCATCAATTCACTTCCTCCTGAATTTGGTCAGTTCCAAGTGAATTACAACACATTGAAGGAGAAATGAAACTTTCAAGAAATCAAGGCCATGTTAGTGCATGATGAATGAAGATTAAAGAAAATGAAGAAACACTATGTTCATCTTATAGTACACAAAGAAGCTAGCAGCAGAAAGGGAAAGCCAAGAAAGAAGAGCAACAAGAAGGACAAAGCCCCAATGAAGGTTAATGAGGCTAAAACCATAAAGAGCAGCATTGTTTCTTCTACAAGAAAGCTGGTCACCTCAAGAAAGATTGCCTTAAAAGAAAGGCTTGGTTCGAAAATAAAGGTAAGTATTATGTTTCAGTATGTTTTGAATCAAATCTTATTGAGGTGCTTAATAATACCTGGTGGTTAGATTCAGGTGAAACTACTCATATTTCACATATTATGCAGGGATTCCTTTCGATCCAAACTATAAATGGAATTAAAGAGTTCCTGTATATGGGTAACAGAATTAAGGCACGAATAGAAGAAATAGGGACTTACAAATTGATCTTAGACACTAGTTGTAGTCTAGATCTTGAAAAGAGTCTTTATGATCCTGAATGTGCTAGAAATTTAGTTTCTGTTAGTAAGTTGAATTAGATGGGTTTTAGTTTCAATGATGGAAACGATGTTTTTTCTTTGTATAAACGATAATACTATTATGATTTTGGTACATTGATGGATGGTTTATATAGTTTCAACCTTGATGTTAATTATTCTGAATCCCTGTTTCATGTTGAACATAATATTGGTAATAAACATAGTACACATAATGAACACTCTGCTTACTTGTGGCATCAAAGGTTAGGCCATATATTTAGAGAAAGGGTGATGAGGTTAGTGAAAATTCAAATCTTACCTCAACTAGATTTTGCTGATTGAGAATAGGGATGTCAATGAGCCAGGCTGGGCCCAGGCTACTCATGGCCTTACCTGACCCCCAGATTGTGGGCCAGGATGGTTTTGCCATCCCCAATTAAGATGTGTGCGTGGATTGCATTAAAGGCAAGCAAACCAAACACATATCTAAGAATTCAGCCACAAGAAGTACTGAGTTACTTGAATTAATACACACTGATATATGTGTTTCATTTCATATCCCATCTTAAAGCGGTGAAAAGTATTTTATCATCTTTAATGACTATTGATGTTATTATTATCTCTATTTACTGTATGAAAAATCTCAATCAGTGGACATTCTTGAGGTATTCATTAATGAGGTAGAAAGGCAGTTATATAGAAACGTGAAAGTCGTAAAATCTAATAGAAGTGGTGAATGTTATGGTAAATATGATGAGAATGGACAGTTTTCAAGTCCATTTGCAAAATTTCTTCAAAGTCGAGGCATTTGTGCACAGTAATGCCTGATCCACCACAACAGAATTATGTAATTGAAAGGCAAAATTGTACTCTTTTTGATATGGTTAGGAGTATGTTAAGTTACACGAATGTATCTTTATCTTTATGGATGTATACATTAAAGACAGCTACATATCTACTTAATAGGGTTCCTAGTAAAGCGATTCCTATGATACCTTATGAATTGTGGATAGGTAGGAAACTTAGCTTTAGGCACTTGCATGTTTGGGATTGCCTAGCCGAAATAAGAATTTATAATTCTTATGAAAGGAAACTTGATGCAAAAACCATTAGTGGTTACTTCATCAGTTATCTAGAAAAGTCCAAATAGTACATATTTTATTGTCTTAACCATGGTACATGAATATTTGAGTCTGGTAATGCTAGGTTCATTGAAAATGGACAAATCAGAGGGAGTGGGGAACCAAAAAAGGTGGATATTCAAGAGATTCAAGTGGAAAATCCTTCACCTAGTGTCTCTTCTCAAGTTGTTGTTCTTCTTGTTGTATCATAGTCACGTGACATATCGGAATAGGAAGTTAATATTCCAAACCCATAAGAAGTGAATGTCAATAATGAACCAGTAAATAATGTGCAAGTCACAAATGATCAAGTGATACCATAAGAAATAGTATTGCAAAGGTCTATAAGGGAGAAAAGACCAACTATATCAAAAGACTATGTGGTGTATTCACTTGAGCATAAGTATGACTTGAGCATTGATAAGGATCCAATCTCATTTAAAGAAGCCATGAAATGTAATAATTCTGAAAAGTGGCTCAATGCTATGAAAGAAGAGTTAAAATCTATGGATGATAATCAAGTCTGGGAACTAGTTGAGTTACCTGAAGGCTCAAAGCAAGTGGGTTGTAAATGGGTCTTTAAGACAAAAAGGGACTCGAAAGGTAATATTGAAAGGTACAAAGTCAAACTTGGAGCCAAAGGTTATACTCAAAAGGATGGCATTGACTTTAAAGAGAGCTTCTCTCCAATCTCAAATAAGGACTCTTTAAGAATTATTATGACATGGGTAGCCCATTATAATTTAGAGCTTTTCCAAATGGATGTAAACACCATTTTTCTGAATGGTAACTTAGAAGAAGAAGTTTATATGGACCAACCGAAAGGTTTTGTGACTGCAGAAAAGGAAAATATGGTATGTAAATTAAAGAAGTCAATATATGGTTTGAAACAAGCCTCCCGATAGTGGTATCTTAAGTTCAGTGATACCACTGCTTCTTATGATTTTGTAGAGAACACTGTTGATAGGTGTATCTATATGAAAGTCAGTGGGAGCAAGTTCTTCATTTTGGGACTATATGTTTACGATATTCTTTTGGCTGCTAATGATTTGGGCTTGTTACATCAAGTAAATAAAATTTTTCTCTAATAATTTTGAAATGAAAGATATGGGTGGGGCATCTTATGTGGATGTAATAGAAATATTCCGTGATAGGACAAAAGGATTGTTAGGATTGTCTTAGAAAGGATATATCAGTAAAATATTAGAGAGATTTAGGATGAATAATGCTCAGCAGGGGTAGTTCCAATTAAAAAAGGGGATAAATTTAGTGAAATGCAATGTCCCAAGAATGATTTGGAATGAAAGGAAATGGAATATATTCCATATGCATATGGAGTTGGGAGTCTGATGCATATTCAGACTTGTACTCAGCTGGATATTAGTTTTGCTATTGGAATGCTAGGTCGATATCAAAGTATTTCTAGATTGGACCACTGGAAAACTACAAAGAAAGTTCTTATGTATTTACAAGGCACCAAGGATTACATGCTCATATACAGGAAATCAAATCACTTAAAATTGATCAGTTATTCAGATTCAGACAATGTTGGTTATGTAGACTCAAGGAAATATACCTTTGGTTACTATTCCAACTAACAGGAGGGGGCAATTGTTGGATCCCGCTTCCGGAACCCACCCTTATGCGAAAACATGAAACCTTAAGCGTGGACATTACCCCAAATGGTTCTTCAATTACACCTTATTAGACATTATCAAGTCATAACCGCTATTATAAATTTTCTTTTTCTTAAAAACATCCCAAAATTTACTCACATGATACTCCATGGCGTGCCCATACAAACCATTTACTATGCTGGATCTCAATTCTTCTGTTTACGATCAGCATTTGAAAACCTTCAATCGGAACTTAAATTGACTTCTTCAATTAAAATTATAGTTCTAAGTTTTTTTTTTAATTTGGAGCAAGAATCACTTCAATTGGAGTTCTATAACTCAAGATATCATCAAAGTACCACAATGGGCTCTTTCCCCAAACATGCTCTCTCAACCGGCCTCTCACTTTCTCTAATGCAAACTCTCTCAATTTAACTCCAAATGACACAATTTTTCATAGAGAGATAGATATGTGTCTTAGAAATCTAATGGTTCAAGAATCACCTCATTCGGAGGTCGGATGAGTGAGTTATGATCAAAAGAAATGAACCTGTTCATAACCTCAATCATGCAATGACATGTCTTGGCGCGAATGCCATAACTTTTTTTTCAAATGTCCAAATGCTTTCGTTTTTGTAGCGTTGGAAAGATAACATCGAGATCTACAACTCCTATTAGAGGCCTTAAAGCGAGATTCGGACCGTAAACTGGTCAAAATCGTGAATTACTATAGTTGACCCGAGGCTGTCCGTTAAACGGACATGCATGTCCGCTTAACAGACATGGACTGGCCAAACACTCCAATTTCACCCGAGAAAGTCTGTTAAACGGACACCCATGTCCGTTTAACGGACAGACACTATCCAAAGTGTCCAAAACCACCCGAGAAGGTCCGTTAAACGGACTGGGATGTCCGTTTAACGGACACACACTGGGCAAA
>JAOQMQ010000002.1:14875747-14893565 GCA_027563845.1 Erythroxylum subrotundum | reverse complement strand
AGACAAAATCAACTAATATCATTTAATAACTTGTAATGATGGAACTTAATAGTCAATTACTCTAATCCAATAGGTCCAAAAATCATTTACCTCAATTTTCAGTGCCATTCCCCAAAAATATAAAACACATAACCATCCACTCCAATTAACTTTTCAAGCACAAAAACCACTTTGTCCACAACAAAACCCATTTAGGCACATATACCGGAAAATGTCATGAATGCATGTACAGCCAGTTTCATGTGCAATTTCACTATTCACGTGTAATGGTATGTATGAATATTGCAACACAATACTAAACGCTCTCGGCCCGTTCCAAATTACTATTTTACCCTTCCTATTGGGGTGAGATGTTACATATTTGCCCATAATGAACAAAGAGGATAAGATGGTATGTATTGCATGTCAAATGGGTAAGCAGATGAGAGTGCCATATAAAAAGGTTAGACGTTACATCCTCACATATATTGGAATTAATTCACATAGACTTGGTCGGTCTAACACAACATGCTAACATTGGTGGAATGAGATATTTTTTAACTTATGTTGATGATTACTCTATATACACTTAGGTATCGTTCTTAAAAGAAAAATAAGATGCATTTAAGGCTTTTAGAAGTCTATGTGTGCAGGTCATGAATCTTAAAAATATGACAGTGTTAAGAATACGATCAGATCATGGAAAGGAATTTGAGAATGCAAGTTTTAACGATTTCTGTGACAAACATGGTATCATACAAGAATTTTCAGCACCTCAAACTCCACAACAAAATGGAGTTTTGGAAAGAAAGAATCGAACGCTTCAAGAAATGACCAAATCTATACTGAATGGAAGAAAAATATCAATGCGGTTTTAGGCTGAAGCGGTGAATACGACATGCTACATATGTAACGGAGTTCATCTTAAAAGTATCTTGAACAAGATGTCTTATGAACTTTGGAAGGGAAAGAAACCAGATATAGGCTACTTTCATGTATTTAGCAGTAAAGTGAGCATTCTTAAAGATTGTGAACAACTCGGAAAATTTGAAAGCAAGAGTGATGAAGGAATCTTTCTTAGATACTCAATCTATAGTAAAACATATCGAGTGTTCAACCAAAGAACCAAGAAAGTACTGGAATCTATAAATGTTGTCATAGATGATGCGTCTCAATTAAATGATAAAGTGGTAGAAGTGAACTTGTAGAACTAGCCTTGCGAACCAGCTCAAACAAGCAACGAGACAAGAAACAAAAACTGCCCAGATTTGCAGTTAGTTGTTGCTAATAAAGAAACTGTCCAGACAGAGGAGTTGTCAGTTGTTTCGGATGATGAAACTACTAAAAGACTTGATGCAAAAATAATTCCTTTGAATAATCAAACTTTGAGAGACCATCTAATATGAATGTGATTGGAGCAAAATGGGTGTTTCGTAATAAAACTGATGAAAAATGTAATGTGACTAGAAATAAAGCAAGGTTAGTGGCTTAAGGTTATTCTCATATTGAAGGAATTGTTTTTGATGAAACTTTTGCACCAGTGGCAAGACTTGAGTCGATTAGACTACTTTTGGGGATAATGTTTGTGAAAGGCTTCAAGCTTTATCAAATGGAAGTGAAGAGTGTGTTCTTGAATGGGTTCATACAAGAAAAGGTATATGTTGAGCAGCCGAAAGAGTTCATTGATTCAGTCTATGCTGATCACATTTTTAAGTTAAAGAAGGCTCTTTACAATTTCAACCAAGCACCAAGGGCTTGGTATGAAAGGCTCACTCAATACCTACTCATGCAAGGGTATGAACGAGGAAATGTTGACAAGACCTTATTTCTTAAAAATTTCAGATCTAATTTTATGATTGCATAAATTTATGTGGATGATATTGTGTTTGGTTCCACTCATCCAAAGATGGTGGACGAATTTGTCGAGTTGATGACTTATGAATTTGAGATGAGCATGGTAGGTGAATTGATTTCTTTTTAGGTTTACAAATTAAACAATTGAAAGATGAGATATTTGTATCACAAACTAAATATGTGAAGAATTTAGTGAAGAAGTTTGGTCTTAAGAATGCAAGGCATGCTAGAACTCCTATGAGTGTATCTACAAAGTTGAACAAAGATGATAATGGGAAAAGTGTCGATGTACACTTATATAGAAGCATAATTAGAAGCTTACTTTATTTAACCGCAAGTAGACCGGACATTAGTTACAGTGTTGGAGTTTGTGCTTGGTATCAATCTAACATGAAAGAGTCACACTTGATAGCAGTAAAGTGGATTATCAGGTATGTGAGTGGTACTTCTGAGTTTGGTTTATGGTATTCGTGTGATTCTACCTCCTATTTGGCTAGGTATAGTGATGCAGATTGGGTTGGAAATTTGGATTACCGGAAAAGCACCTCAGGGGGTTGTTTCTTTCTAGGTAACAATATAATTTCGTGGTATAGTAAAAAGCAAAATTCCACCTCCTTGTCAACTGTATAAGCTGAATACATAACTACCGATAGTTATTGTTCACAACTTCTATGGATGAAACAGATGCTAGAGGATTATGGAATGGATCAAGATGTGTTGACAATTTTGTGTGACAACAAAAGTGCGTGATAACAAGAGTGCTGTAAATATCTCAAAGAATCCGATTCAGAATTTGAGAATGAAACACATCGACTTAAAGTATCATTTTATAAGAGAGCTTGTGGAGACAAAAGTTGCAGTTTTTTCTTACGTAAAAACTGAGAAGCAATTGGCCGATATTTTTGCGAAACCTTTTGATTCAATCAGGTTCGAATTTCTTGGGCTTTGGGATTATGTGTTATGCAGTTTTAATGTACTGATGTTTTCTTTTAATTTTTTATTAAAAAAAGGTGGGAAATAAAAAAGACAAAATCCCTAATTGCTTCTTTCTTTTTTAGATTGTCGCTAACCCCTTCTATCCCACCTCTTTTCTTTTGATTGAAATTTCTCTCTTCCCTTGGTTTGGGTCTCCCTCTCACGTGTATTTGGGGTCTCTCTCTCCATATTGTTCTTCTCTCCTAGCTCTATCTCTCTGGAATCCCTTTCCACTGATGCTACTCACTTCATTTTCATTGAGTTTTCTTCTTTTTGGAGCTACAATGGGCAAGCCTAAGTGTCTAACATCATCCTCTCACATGGAGCACTCATCACCGATGCCCTACGGTCCTACTAGGTGCTCCAGCTGTCTTCAGCAACACCAAATGCGTGGAAGGTTGATTATTGGTATTGGGTCTTCTTCGGAGGCACCCATTGAAATTCCCTACCCTCCTCTATTCAGGAACAACCCATCTTTGATACTGATGTGCTACGGGTGTTATCTGCTATGATAACCGAATATGTGACTGATTCTGAAGAGAATCCAGTTGAGACTCGGGCTTCTGTCTTTACGATTAGATCACTACCAACTGCCACTCAATCTGTTCCTTAAAAATTGGTCAAACAACTGGCTCGAAAATCAGTTTGACCCCTCCACAAAAAGTCTCCAGCCAGAATTCCTGCCGATGGTGCTATGTCCTACAAGTTTTACTCTTCCGCTGCAAAACAGAAATGGGACTCCATTATGAACACCAGGTTAGTTCTTGATCATCCTATCAATTTGGATGAATATTGACAATTTTGTTTGGATATTTTGTGAACTAAATGCAATTTGTTGACTGTTGCATTGTTGCCGAATCATTATGACTTTAAATTGGTTAGAGAATTTTACTATAATCTTGACAAGGACGGCTTGAATGAGTCTACCTTGAGTTATCATGTGGTGTATGTGAGGGGTCCTGTAGTTGGATTTGATCTAGATATGTTGAATACATTTTTAAGGTTTGATAATATGCTTGGTGATCACGTATATGATGATGATTGGATTGTGTCTAATGATATGGTGGCTATTGTTTTAACAGGGTAAATTGACTGCTTGGCCATCTTTTTCTGCCTTATGTGCATATGCGTTGTCGCAGAAATATTTTACGCCCTATAAGCTTGTGTTGGCAAATTGGTTTCCAAGTACTCACATGGTTTTAGTTTATCCAGCTCAGGCTAAGTTAGTTTATGCCATTGGTACCGAGAACAATTTCAATTTGGGAAGAATCATTCTTGAGGCAATGGTTGTGAATAGTGGTAAGCCTCATTCTCTGTTATATTTTTTGTGCTTAATTACACAATTTTTGTATGCCAATGGTGTTCCTTGGACGACATCGAGTGTTCTTGAGCCTGTGACTTTGTTGAACATTTTGCCTCAGATTCTGAATGTGAACACGCAAGCTCGAGTGGTTGACTTGTCTTATTCCTCGTCTGGTACATCTAAACCTTCGGCTACATCATTTATCAATTTGCATGCTGCCTTGTTTACTGAAATTGATTGGATTGAGGGCATTTTTCTAGTGATATAGCTGAAAGGCAGAATCGTACTCTTATAGATATGGTTAGGAGTATGTTAAGTTACACTATGTACCTTTATTTTTATAGATGTATACATTAAAGACAACCGCATATTTACTTAATAGAGTTCCTAATAAAGCAGTTCTTGTGACACCTTATGAATTGTGGACAGGTAGGAAACCTAGTTTGAGGCACTTGCATGTTTGAGATTGCCCAACAAAAATAAGGATTTATAATCCTTATGAAAGGAAGCTTGATGCAAGAACCATTTATGGTTACTTCATCGATTATCCAGAAAAGTGTAAAGGGTACATATTTTATTGTCCTAACCATGGTACAGGAATAGTTGAGTCTGGTAATTATAGGTTCATTGAAAATGGACAAATTAGTGGGAGTGGGGAACCACAAAAGGTGGGTATTCAAAAGAATCAGGTGAAAAATCCTTCGCCCAATGTCTCTTCTCAAGTTGTTGTTCCTTTTGTTGTATCATAGTCATGTAACATATTGGAGCAACAAGTTAATATTCCAGACCCATAAGAAGAGAATGTCAATAATAAACTAGTAAATAATGTGCAAGTCACAGATGATCAAGTGATACCACAAGAAATAGTAATGCGAATGTCTAGAAGGGAGAAAAGATCAGCTATATCAGATGACTATATGGTCTATTCACTTAAGCGCTAGTGTGACTTGAGTGTTAATAAGGATCCAGTATAATTTAAAGAAGTCGTAAAATGTAACAATTTTGAAAAGTGGGTCAATGTTATAAAAAAAGAGTAAAATCTATAGATGATAATTAAGTATGGGACCAAGTTGAGTTACCTGAAAGCTCAAAGCAAGTGGGCTGTAAATGGGTCTTTAAGACCAAAAGGGATTTGAAAGGTAATATTGAATGGTACAAAGCCAGATTTACAGCCAAAGGTTATACTCAAAAGGATATCTGATAAGTCAAATTATTTGTAGATGATTTTGGGATGATTTGGATTTAATTTGACTTATTTCTTTATGGATTTGAAGTTTTATGCAGTTAATTCTCTCACATTCCAATTGTGTTGCTTGATAGGTACAAATGGATAGATTGTGGGGTAAAAGGCATAACTTTTCTTATGGATGCTGGATTAAGGCCACTCAAGAATGATTTCAAAGAGGACTTCGAGCTCTACAACTTCTGAGAAGACTCCGAGAAGAAATTATGTCAACTGGAAGGTTAAAGGCATGAAAATGTTGGATTGGAGCATGTCCATTTAACGGACATTCATGTTCGTTTAACAGACATCACTTGGCAAGAAGAACTTCCAAACCCGAGAAGGTCTGTTTAACCGACATTCATGTCCGTTTAACGGACCCCACCTAGCAACACACAATTTCAGACCCGAGAAGGTTCGTTAAACGGACATGGGCGACAGCATGACCTGTTTTCCCCTGTTTAGGAAAATTAGGTTTCTTGGGACGAGGGGGACTATAAATACTCACTGTTTAGACCTTAAAAGGGGGGCTGGACACTGAAAACAAGGTTACTACATTTGGGAGGCACAAATTAAAAGGAAGATAGGGAATTTGGGAGATTTCCCCAAGGATTGGGAGCTACATTCTCTTGTGTTTCTGCTACTTTCTCTCTCTGCTCTTTCTTAAATGCTGAGCATCCTTATGTGTATGATTTTTTTTACAATGTTCTGGAACTAAACCTCATTTAGGGTGAGGAATGTAGCCCATTTGGGAGATGATTTGTATGATATGGATTGTTGAATGTTGAATGAAAATTTCTGGGTTATGTTTGTCTTCCTTGAATCTCACTGTTGTTTCTATGTTTGATCTCCATAGATGCAATCTTAGGAATCATATGATGTATTGAAGAGTGAAATATAGTTCATGCTATAGGAAGATAAACACCTTTGACTTAGAGGTAGAGATATCCTAAGCTAGGGTGAGAACTTGTGGTTGCTTGTTCTTCATGGACTTGGTTACTAAGCTCACACATTGAGAGATGGTGTTCATCTAGCTAGGTACTCTTGTATGCTTTGAAAAGAGATATGGGTAAAGTTATGCAACTGTTTTCATAGCCTAACATTCAATCAATTTCATATTGTATGAGTCAATCTTTTGAATTGGTGAACCCCAATCCCTAATTCTAAACCCTTGATTTATCCCTTGCTGTTTTCTTGTTAGTACTTACAATTTACAATTCACTCAACTCCAATCACATTTTAGAATTTTCTGTCGATAACATGCAAATAATTAAAATTAATTTGGTAATGAATGAATTGGTCCTTAAGGGAGACGACTTTGAAATATTCAGTGTGTGGATACTAGAAACGACTCTGTGCACTTGCAGAAAATATTAATCAATGTCATTGACTTTAAAGAGACCATCTCTCCAGTTTTGAAGAAAAATTCTTTAAGAATTATTATGGCATTGGTAGCTTATTATAATTTAGAGCTTTACCAAATGGATGTAAAGACGTCTTTTCGGAATGGTGACTTAGAAGAAAAAGTTTATATGGACCAATCGGAAGGTTTTATGACTGCAGAAAAAGAAAATATGGTATGTAAATTAAAGAAGTTAATATATGGTTTGAAACAAGCTTCCCGATAGTGGTATCTTAATTTCAATTATACCATTACCTCTTATGGCTTTGTAGAGAACACTGTTGATAGGTGTATCTATATGAAGGTCAGTGGGAACACATTCATTATTTTAGTACTGTATGTTGACAAAATTCTTTTGGTTGTTAATGATTTGGGCTTGTTACATGATTTAAAGAAATTTCTCTCTAATAACTTTGAAATGAAAGATATGAGTGAGGCATCTTATATGATTGGAATAGAAATATTCTGTGACAGGGCACAAGGATTGACAGGGTTGTCTCAGAAAGGATATATCAATAAAGCATAAGAGAGATTTAGGATGAAAAAATGCTCAGCAAAGGTAGTTCCAATTCATAAAGGGAATAAATTTAGTGAAATGCAATGTCCCAAGAATGATTTGGAATGAAAGAAAATGGAATATACTCCTTATGCATCTGTAATTAGAAGTTTGATGTATATTCAAACTTGTACTCGGCTAAATATCAATTTTGCTGTTGGAATGCTAAGCCAATATCAAAGTAATCTCGGATTGGACCATGGGAAAGATGGAAAGAAAGTTCTTAGGTATTTACAAGGAACCAAGGATTACATGCTCACATACAGGAAATCAGATCATTTAAAAGCGATTGGTTTTTCAGATTCAGACTATGCTGGTTGTGTCGACTCAATAAAATTTACCTTTGGTTATCTATTCCAAATAACAGCAGGGGCAATTTCTTGGAAGAGTGAAAAAACAGTCTGTCATTGCTACTTCCATTATGGAGGTTGAATTTGTGACGTGCTTTGATGCCACTATTCAAGCATTGTAGTTGCGGAACTTTGTCTTAGGGCTAAGATATTATCGACAGTATAGCTAGATCGTTAAGAATTTATTATGATAATTCTATAGCTGTCTTCTTCTTTAAAAATGAAAAGTATTCTGAGGGTGCTAAGCATATAAATTTGAAATACTTGTCAGTCAAAGAAGAAGTGCAAAAATATAAAGTGTCAATTG
The DNA here is from genome assembly GCA_027563845.1 of Erythroxylum subrotundum. Taxonomy (NCBI): domain Eukaryota; kingdom Viridiplantae; phylum Streptophyta; class Magnoliopsida; order Malpighiales; family Erythroxylaceae; genus Erythroxylum; species Erythroxylum subrotundum. Next base: position 14,885,617 of record JAOQMQ010000002.1, on the reverse strand, counting down.
AACATATTGGAACTGATCTAATGGTAACAGATTCGTTAACTAAAGGATTACTGCCTAAAACATTTACTGGCCATGTTGAAAGGATGGACATTATAGATAAGTCCTTGTTAGCATGAGATCATGTTGCGTATTAACATATGTTTGAATATTTGCTATTATTTTTTTTGACACTTATGAATGCAATTAAAGTTACGTTTTTGCTTATTTGTTAGTTGTCACATTATGTTGTATACATGCATTGTTTTATTGTGATGACAAATTATTTTTTTAAGAAAAACATTAAAGTTGAGAATTACAATATTTCTTGATTACAATTATTTTGAGTTGAGTTGATTGTGTGATACATGGAAAGAATCATGTCGTTAATTGACTTGTGACTACTATAATCCCATCATTTCAATTCATTCAAGTTTGATGACTTGATAGATTCAGTATATGGTGCACATTTATATTGTGGATCATCAAGTCGTAACATGTTCTAAGTAGGAGACTGTTAGATTAATTTAATAATCATAAAAGTGTGGCCCATATTACTTAGGTTGATTCTAATATAAGGTGAGTCCAAAATAATGGTTATTGGGCTTGTAGAGAAAATTAGAGTGATTCTGGTTTTATTATAATTAATAAAATCCTTCTCTCTCCCTTTAGTTAATGTAAGCGAATAGTTATAAGAGAAGCGTTCTATCTTGCACCATTGAAAAAAAAGGAAGAAAAGCAAAAGGTGAGAATGGATAAATTTGAAGGTGTTTGCAATCAAAAGAGTTTAGAAGATTTACCATTGGAAACACATATTAAGCATGAATCAAGGTTAATATTTCTTTCTTTCTTTTATAGTATGAATCTTAGTTGAATGAGTTGAATCAATCGTGTTATAGATGATTTTGAGTGAATTTTAGACTTGAAATATTGTCAAGAATATTAAAAATTAAATTTACAATGTGTACATATACATTTGACAGTGGCTGGAAAAATAAGGAAAAAAGATTATTAAATGACTGGAAAAATAAGAAAAAAATTATTGCAATTTGCTATCTCTTTACGGTGGAATTTGATACTTCCTAAAACTTTATGTCCGCACTTCTGCAGCCTCCTCCTCCGTAAACTTCCAACACTACTATATATTTGGACGTCTCAAATGAAAGGTTGAACATCAATATCTACAACCATATTTTTATCTTTCTATCTCAATACATAAAACAATGGTGAAAAGGTATAACAAAGTGAGAACACTTTTGAATCTCTCAAGCACATGATAATTGACAGATGTACCCTACACGAATTATGTTATTGTCAATGATTAAAAGATTAAATTAATTTGATTGATTTAATTGTAAAAATCTTGAACTATCTAATTTTTCAGTTTAGTTTTTAAATTTTCGGTTTGATTTACTTTAATAACTTTTGTTGTTAAAAATTGATCAATTTATTAATTAGTCATTTAATTTTCATAAATTAATAAATTCTTAATAAACCAAGATAAAAAAATTAATTTCATTTAAAAATATCTTTTTTCAATTAGATTTTAAATTTTTGAATAAGTAAGGATAATCTCTTTCAATCATATTTTAATTATTTAATTATGTTTAATCTTTAGTCGATTTTATGATGGTCTAATACCGATTAAACCTTTTAAATCTTAAACTTTTTGACTTATTGGTTTAACTTTCAGTCCGATTTTTAAAACATTAGTTCTTGTAGTGAGTCATAAACCCGACACATCTATAACTCTCATTCAAACAATGGCAAGTTAACAAATTGAAAGCGTTTGAGAGCAATTTCCATTTCATCAAATAAAAGAAGCTCTTGCTATAGCTGGACATCTAAAACTAAGGGAGATTCGATGTCACTCTATTATGCACAGTAAACATGTTACAAGACAAATGGGCAGGACATAGAAACAGCAAACAAGAAAGCCAAGTTCCAGCCAAGAAGATAAGGATCGTACATTTCAAAGATATTATGTTGTGATCAAAGATCGATAACGAGACAAAAATGCACAGAGTGCTTCAAGCTGCCTTTTGTTTTCAACCATAACATGGACAGTACATTTTGGAATGTTTTGAAAATATATGTCAAGCTTTTGTGGTGATTTTTAGATATAAACCATTCTATTAATGGATAACTTAAAGTCAGCGTTTCCAACGAAGTTTCTCAGCATATCTAGGCTTGCTCTGACGTTGATTTCTCATCCCTCCCTGATACGTTCAGTAGTAGATAATTAGCGGATTATTAATTAGTTTCTATAAACAAAGCACAAGCTTCCAAGTTAAAACTACCTAGCTTAATAAGAGGATGGACTCCGAATGTTGCAGAAATTAGCGAATTCAATATTCTTTGATGTTCATATAAATAAATAAAATTTTAAAGGCAATAAAATAACAATTTACTGTGAATTCTTAAATAAAATAAATATTTTAATGAAAATAAAAAAAAAATTAAATTTGAAGATTTCTCGTTAATTAGAGGATTTAGCTTATTTCTTGCTAATATAAAAGATGGTATGAATTTAACATTGTAGAGGAATTTAAGTTGCATTAGAATAACATCTTAGACATTAAAATTTCTCCTCACCTATAGCATAAAACAATTAAGAATGCGCTTGTAGTAGTATAAGACAATTTAGAGCGTTAACATCAAGGCGAGTTCATGGTGTAATTGCAACAATTTAAATACTCAAACTTCTCCAAACTTAACCAGAAGTTGTGGATTTGACATAGTCTTCATGATTCTATATAAAGGAGACAAATCATAGGAAAATCACAAAAATAAGATTCAAGTAAAGCAACAGGAAAAATGTCTGCGTTGAATATTGAGGTCATCTCTAGGAAAAGAATCAAACCATCACACCCTACCCCTAAACATCTTCAAACTTTCAAGCTTTCTCTTTGGGACAAAGAATTTGCCCCTACTTATGGCACTATGATTTTCTTCTACCAATCCAATACCAACCAAAATGATCATGATGAAATCCGGTCCATGTTTTTCAAAAAGTCTTATTCCCTACAGGAATCGCTATCTGAAACACTAGTTCACTATTATCCATTAGCAGGGGAGCTCAAAGATGATTTAGCAACAATTGAATGCAATGATGAAGGAGCTCATTTTGTGGAAGCTCGCATTGATTGCCAGCTTTCGACCTTCCTTGCTAAACCTGAAGCCCAGCTCTGGAAAAACTTCACTCCTGTTTTTGATCCTAACAATATTCCTTCAGGTTGTATGTTGGTTATTCAGATTACACTATTCAGCTGTGGAGGAATTGCCATAAGTGTGAACATTTCACATAAGCTTGCAGATGGATCATCACTGTTCACGTTTGTCCAGAGTTGGGTATCAATGAAGACTCAAGAAGGTGGAAAATTAGTATCACCAAATCCAATATTTGTGGAGTCAACATTCTCGCCAACCCCAGATATGCTTAGCATGCCTAGACCATTCTTAACAGTAGGAGGGTACCTCGTGACAAAAAGGTTTGTTTTCCCTTCCTCAAAAATCGCAGAACTCAAGGAAAGTATAACCTCAGCACAGCAAAATTTGAGTGGCGTTGATTTGGTGTTATCAGTAATTATGAGGTGTGCTATATCTGCTTCAAGATCATTGTCCAAATCTTCTGGACCATATGTATTGTTCCAATCAGTGAATATGCGGAAAAGATTGCGACCACCGTTGCCAGAAAACACCATAGGGAACATACTTTGGTGTACTACATTAGAAATCGAGGAAGACCAACTAGAGTTTAAGGAATTGGCAGGGAAAATAAGAGAAAATTTGACCAAATTATACAGTGCTGGAAGCAACAATAGCGTCAAAGAGAATAATAAAGAACCACCAGTGATGAACATCAAAGGTCACCCTTATGGTTGCACAAGCTTGTGCGGGTTCCCAATATATGAGATGGATTTTGGTTGGGGTAAACCTTCATGGGCCGCTATTCCATTTTTGGTGTGCAGGAACCTTATTGTGCTGCAAAAAACAAAAGATGGTAATGGTATTGAAGCTTGGATATGCCTTGATGAAAAGGAGATGGCCCAGTTCGAGAATGACGGTGAGCTTCTGTCATTTGCTTGCACCGATCTTGCTGTTCTTGCTAAGCATTCTCGTATGTGATTGATTTTGTAGCCATTAAATGCCTTCATTTGCTGGTTCTTTTCAAGTATCTAGCACAATCAAACATGTCAGAAAATAAGACCTTGATCAGTAAATTTTATGAGAACTTCTAAACATGAGATCAATAAATTTCATGATAAATTCATCACTTGTAACAAAGCAGATTTATAAACATACATCAAGACCAGAATACTCACTAGTATATCTTTAAAAATATACTAAACCTTCAAAATGTTTTGATAATATTTAACAAATACTTTGACATAAATTTGTTAGAAGGAAAATTATTGAAAAATATATTTTAAATTACTTATCTAAATTAAGCTCTGATACTAAATGATGTAGGATTGTTTAAGGATTACTAATTGTGGACTATGGTAATTTATGCTAGATTGACTCCACCAAGGAAACCAAAACACTTGTAGTCTCTTAGGAATCCACCAAAAGGCAATAATAGAAATATTGAGAAAAAATCTTAAGAAGATACCCTTTTTACTTTAATTTTTGTGATTGATGAATGTTTAGAACTTAGGTGCCTTATTTATAGGCTTATAAGAAAAGGTTTCTTAACATATTATTCAATAAACTTAAACTTACTTTTTTCTAACTTAAGTAACATAAGTTCTTAATGTGCAAATGAAAACTTATAACTTAAAAAATGTAATTTAAAAGATGTAAATTAGAAGAGATAACTCAAAAGATGTAACTTTAGAAAAGTAACATTAGACTTATTACCTAAACATACTTACTACATACATGCATTTATTCTTCAACGACGCTCCTGCATCAATATATAACGGGGATTAAAACTTTATAAAACATCTTTTTATTTGTATTTAGTTTAATATAAACCTACATCTATATATAATAGGGTTTGGGAATTTAGTTCGAATGAAGTAAAATTCTTTTGCACCAAGCGGTGTGTCTGACCGGTATGAATTGAGCTAATACATATGATTTACGATGAAGTATTGATTGTTATATTCTTCAAACAATTTATTTAATACATATTTAAAAGCAAGGGCTCATAATTCCCTTGTATAAAAAAAAGTAAAATTCTTCTGTTATGTCTTTATTTTAATTTCTTGCACTACTTTAAGACCTACCTAGCTATCCCTATTTCGAGAGAGTGGTCATCAACATTCTATTTTCGGCAAAAAAAATATAAACGATAAGATCTCGAAGATGGGTCGTCCAACAAGAATCTTGTTTATACCACTGGTCACTGAGTTCATGCAACATGGATGAGTTCTCACCTCTAAAAATCCATTGTTTTAATCATTTCCATTCTTCTATTGCTTGAGAATTAAACCAAACTATATCCATCTTGTGCTTAGTATAAAAGAAGAATCATATTGTCCTTTATTAGGAAGTATACTTGTGACGGTCAAATAATCTTGATAGTTGAGGTAGAGGAACGTAAGGATTTAAGAGGAAAGCAGCAGCTAAAAATTGCAAGCAATACGGAACTAGGAGTTTTAAGATTTAAAAGACTTAATCAGTATTAGAACGTTATAAAACTGACTAAAAATTGAATAAAATTAAATAATTTGAAATATAATTGAAAGAAATTACCCTTATCCATTAAAGAATTTGAAGTTTAATCGGAAAAAATTATCAAATTAAATAATTTAATTTAATTTAGTTTATAATAAGTTATTAATTTATGAAAATTGACCGAATAATTAATAAACTGATTAATTTTTAATATTAAGAATTATTAAAGTAAAATGAACTGAAAAGTTAAAAACATTAAAAAAATATATTATTAAAAAATTTTACAATTAAATCGACTGAACCAATTGTGATTTTCTTAATCATTGATAATAACAACACAACTTATGTTGCTGATTGTCTGACTTGTAGATGTAAATGACTGTTTGACATCATCTCACGTCCCAAGCCTAAGGGGCCTGTTTGGTTGAAAATTTTATAATGGAATGAAATGGAACATAACACAGTTCTATCGTTTGAAAGGAGGTTTTATAATAGAATGTAATGGAATAAGATGAAAGTGGAGGGTTTCATGTTACTTTCCATTTTATCCTAAACAGTGAAAATGAGAAACCTCCGATTTGGGGGGTTTAGGATGAAACGTAAACTAATAAATATAAACTACCTAATATACCCTTAATAATTTTTCATAATACTAATTATTTCTTACCCTACCCTAATAACAACCAACACAACACAATAATATTTTTATATAATTAACAATATTGTATATAATTAATAATGAAATAATAAAATTTTTATTAATAAAAATGAAAAATATATACAAAAATCTTATTCTTTAATTATTTGTTAGACATATTTTTGGTAAGTCATAAACATATTTCTATATAAATAAAAATAAAAATAAATTATTTTTAAATATAAATCAAATAGAATAGAATAATATTTAATAGAATAACATTTATTAAATAATTAATAATAATATTTTTTATATAATTAATAATAAATTGTATAAAATTAATAATAAAATAATAAATTTTTTATTAATGAAAATAGAAAATATATAAAAAATTATTATTCAAGTCACAACCGTAACTTTAATTGTTTGTCAGTAAGTCACGAGTTTTTGTTGTTTAAAAACCATAGCATTTGAGTGTTTGTGTATTTTCAGTTCTAGGTTGTGTGAGAATGTTATATAAGGGTATAATAGTCATTTATTATACATTACATTTCATTCCATCCAACTTCCAAATAACATTTCATTATATTACATTGTGAATCCTTCCATCCCTCCTGAACAACTTCAACTTTTTACTATATTCCATTCCATCCCATTATAAACCATTTTGTTCGTTCCATTCTATTCTATTTCATTCCATTAATTAACATTCAACCGAACAGACCCTAAGGCAAGCTTGTGGGTTTCACGACGGATTGTTATCTTAAGACAAGATCCAAACACACATGCCTTCATCATTCATAACTTCAACTACATCTCATAAATAAATGATAAACCTTTCAATTAAATTTGTCGTGTATCGACTTTACATCAATAAACCAATTATAATATGAAAATTTAGTCTAACATTTACAATCAAACATCTTTTTAACAAAGTCTGAGAAACAAAACAAAATAAATACAAATTATTTTCATCTACCATTATATGTGCAAAATCTTCCCACCGCACCTAAATGATATTATAAACATCTCTAAGGTATACTTCAAAGAAAAGATATGGTATGCACAAAGTCTAAAATCCATAACACGTTTTTGTACCAACTATACACGCGATGTCCTGCACATGTTTAGGTTTAGCATAATCTAATTGATCCTGACGGATAAATTCGTACATGCTTGGATATAACTTGAATATTTAGGGAGAATCTACAGGAACAATCTTAGACTTTATCAAATTTATCTCCCTCAATTTCATTGAATGATGATGATGTTGTAAAACGAGTGAAGAGATGAAAAGATGCCTTAGATGATCTGAAGTCTTATATGATCATTGAACGTATTTAGTAGTAGGGCATGTTTTCACATCCCAAGAAATGAAAGATACAAACTTGATAGTAAATTTAAACTATGCATTTTTCCTTAATTATGCTCATCATGAATTTTTATATAGTTGATGGGACTTGAAGGATAAAAAGATGACTAGAATTCCAAATGTTATTTCCTTGGAAGATCAAACGACTAAAATTTCAAGAAAATGGAGGTTATTGGAAGTCAGAAACTCTATTGATATAAGTTCAATTCCTACAACAATTACTAATGATGAGGGAGATATACTACATGATGACTTATAAGCTGAAAATTTTCAGAAAGTGAATCATGATAGAGTTGAGCAACAAACAAAGTCAATTCAATCAGAAGCACCAAACGGTCACTTGTCAAGAAGATCCTGTAGGGAGCAACAACCATCTTAAACGTATTCCCACATGATTATATAAAGATCCCTGATCAAGGAGAACCAAAAAGCTTTGATAAGGTCATGAGTAATGGGAAGAAAAATAAGTAGTTCATTATGAAAGACGAGATGAAGTCTCTACATTACAACTATAAAATTGAATTAGTGAAGCTACTTAAAGGTAAAAAGAGTGATTTGTCATAATTTTACCTTATTTTTAGCATTCAAAATCTTCTATAATCTTATCTTAATATGTTCAAAACAGAAAAATGAACCAACCGATGTTCATATAACCATTTAACAACAAAATTTCTCCAAAAAAATAAACTTAAAAGCTATTAGATGGACGACTAACCTCGACTTAACTGAAGACGATGGAAGCTAGATGAGAGCAAAGCATAGATGATGGACATTGGACGGTGAAAGAGAAAAGACCAACGACGACAAAGAAGAAAACAAGGAAAAAACGATGCAGGGGAGAGGAGGGGGTCTTCGGGTGGGTTTAACATCAAACAAAAATGACATTATTTGGTGTTAAACCAAGCGATGTCGTTTTCTTTTCATTAAAAATGTTGAGGCCAAAGACCTAAGGATGATGTTTAACTTTAAATTTTACCGACAGAATGCACTTTCTATAGGTAATTTGTGTATTTCAAAGTGCATTCCGTCGGTAATTTACCGACAGACATTTATTCTATCGATACACCCCAACACTTATTTTGCCGTCAACCATTGTCGCCTATTTTTACGACGGCCTTCACAATTCTATCGCTATATTCCATCAGCAAAATTGCATGGATAATTTCCCTATACTTTTACCGACAGATATTTTGTTCATCGCAAAATAACATTTTTTTCGACAATTTTATCGACAAATAATCAAATTATGTCTCTAATTTACTACGGTAATTTTTCTGTCGGTAAGTTATAATTTTCTTGTAGTGTTTAGAGTAATAAATCCTATATTGTTCACTCAACTACCTCCATATAGTTCATATTTTATCTAATAATTACCAATTGAGCTACCCTTGATTAGAATATGTCATGCGTAGTATCAAAACATAAAAATTCATATATGATATACTTGGGTGATATTAGGTCCTTGATCACTTATACAATCATTACAATGAGAATTTCCATAAACATACAAGTAACGTTCCAAATGAAATTTTTATATGGTATGAACTGATCCTCTAATAAGCATTAAAATATTTTTCTAAGTATCTTCATATTTTAGTCTATGAGATCGACTACTTCCTTCATAAGAAGTAAATAAAAAATGTGCTAGTCTTTTTATTCTCTATAAATATTCAGTCTTAATAAACCAATGATTATAAAAAATTTAGGAATAATAGATAAATGCAATATAAATCTCATAGTAAGATTAAGAACACCTTCAAATAATTTTGTCATTAAACTACAAACAATCCATTGGTTGAAGGGCATAAATAAACTATCTCTCACTTACACTGAATCAATCATTTAAGTATCTTAAATCATATCACTATATAATGATCATGTTCCTGTTAGGAAAATGGTTTAGTGAGAGAATTCTATAAGATTCTCTATAATGAGCACTTGCTTAAATCTTACACTTTCATCTTAATTACCATCATAATTAAGAAATATTGACCAAATACATACTTGGATCTTTGATAAGAACTTAGCTCCTTTTGCATGTCCAATAGCTCTTATATTCTATAGTACATTACTATCATGAACAATGTAAGGAACTATACCAAGTTCATTAAAGGACTTATTGATCCAAATAATTATTTTTACTAAATGAAAAAATATATTATATCTTGATTAGCAATTAATGCTGATAAATCAATTTAATTACACATATTCTGGGCTTAATTATTGTTAAGGGGTTGAAATTATTATCTGAATTTAATGG